>JAPDOI010000084.1:1652500-2149465 GCA_029168955.1 Aplectana chamaeleonis | reverse complement strand
GTTCAAAGTCAAGAAAATGTTTGCACTTACACACACATAACGAGCGAAGCTGTTGAACTGTCACGCACGGATTGTGAAGCAAAAATATTGCACAGATTTGTAATTGATAACGAAGTTGCGAACACGGGCACTCTCTGAGGCCGCGTTAATACTTTCGTCGAGTAACTGATTGAGGTTGGGTCACAGGTTCAGGCGAGGTATATTCCTGGAACCGCAGTTTCGCGCGTTTGCCTTTCCCGTCCTGGAAACCCTGAAGAGTTGGAGAATCCTTAGCGAGAAAGTATGGCGTTCATAGTGGCAGAAAAACTCACTAATATATTTAAAATTTTCCCACGTACCACTCCAATTTCTGATAGTCAAAAATTTTCGTTCCTACTCTATTGCTGAATCCACACATTACCCTTGATCTACTATTCATAGTGTTATTGCTGCAGGCGGCGTCGAAAGTACGAATACGACCCGAGGTTATTGAAAATTGAATGTTCAACCGACCACTGTGAAACCAAACAATCCCGGTGCGCTACTAAAATCTCGCCAAAGGGCACAAATACATGGAATATCTTAGAAAATAGCATTTATTAGATTTTCACTTATCACATCTTATTTTTACAGACTTGAAAGGGAAAGATCGCATACCATCCTAGACAAAAAAGACAAATGATCGCCTTGACATACACATAACGAAGGAAGCTGCGTATCTCAGAAGCACGGATTGTGATGCAACAGCAAACAATATTGTACTTTTCATAACAGAGAAAAATTTTCACTTTAAACCGCAATAAATTTTCACTAGTACAGCGACTTAGTACAGCGCATGAGTAAAATGCCCATAGTCGACAAGAAATGGCATACGAATAAAGATTCATCCACTTGTCATCTCCATCTCGACTCTCTCTGAGGAGTGACTGTTCTCGGTTTCTTTTCTGATCATGAACGCCATGTATTCTTGCAGCGTCACATAGCCATTGCGATTCGGATCAACAATATCGAGTACGCGATTAAATTCCGGCTCCGGCTGGCCCTCATCCACCATCGGAAGATTGTAGCCAACCGCTCGAAGGCAGCTCTTCAATTGCTGATGATTCAGAAGGCCATGGTTATCCTGAATATTCATGCTCGCTGAGCGTATATCACGGGAAATAAATTATACATATAGACTAGCCTTGTCGAAGTGTTTGAACGTCTCCGAGAACTTTCGCAGCGCCTCTTCCGTAACCCCAGATTTATGGCGGTTCTCTGTTCGCTGCTCTAGGTTATGCTGCATTTGCAAAGCAAGCTGATCAAACTGATTCCAATTCTGGCGCATTCTTGCATGAAGCTGATCCAATTCATTCCATAGTTCAGCAGTGCGGACTGTCGAGCTTTCAGTGTATCTAAATGTTGCAGATATCGTCAATCTCTGAATGGGGGGGGGAACCGCTGCCTCTGAGATTTTTGGCTGAGTTATAGGTGCGAAATGCCTGCTTGCCGCGAAATAGCCGGGGAATAGCCGAGAAATAATACTCTTACGGCGCTTTCCGGAGGCAAGATTCGAATGTCACCACCTTCGTCGGTTCAATTATCGAAGTTTGAGGTACAAGGATCTCGTTCTGCCTCTGGAGGCCCCGCCGAGCCGCTAGCGGCTCCAGATAGCTACTCAGCGAGCCGGCGACGGCCGCGTATTGGTTACTTTTGGTTATTTCTTGTTATTTCTCGGTTTTATCTGGGCAAGTTCTCAGATACATCTTGTCCGTTTCGTGAAAAAGCGAGAAATAGCTGCGAGATAGCCGTGAAATAGACCACTAGGAGCCGCCGCGAGACCTGGTGGGCTTTTCCTCTGCTATTACGCGGCTATTTCTCGACCAAAACTCTCAGAGACGCTGCTATGACAGCTTCATCAAGAAAACGGAGCGGTTGTTTTCGAGAAAAAACATTGGTGAAAATAGAGAAACAACCGCTCCACTTTGAAGATAGAGTGATCATATCTGCAACGTGGCTTCCTCTACAGGGTGATTTTTAAATATGGTGACAAGGTTGTAAATCTCATCCCGTCGACACATGTGCGCGCCTAATCGGCTTAGGTGTTTTTTTCTGTTCCAGGAACCTCTCTCTCAGCGAGTATGAAGTTTCGTAGCGTGGAATCGTTCTCGAAATGATTAATGGGCAAACGCTTGCGGGGTCCTCAATTTGTACGAAATAAGTCGACTCGTAGTCATCTTCGATAATCGTTCCTACTTCCTGTATGTGGACCGAGAGAACAGCTTCAAGGTGGTCATCCTGAAGCAGAAGGTGGCTGCTTGGAAACGTGTCATGGCTGAAGTCTTGAGACGCTGTACTAAAAGAAGGTGAGGGCAAGTTGCTGAAATCCATACGTGAGCTCTGTCTAGTTCTACGCACCCACTCTTTGATTTTTTTCATTCCCCGAAGACATACCCGCGGTTAGCTTTGTGGTAGAGTGCGGAAGAATATTCTTCATCGAATTCCGTACTTTTCATTGATTTCCAAGAAAACCGATAATGGATCGGTTTTATCGATTTTCGCGAAAAGTTGGTATTATGCGCACAGATCGATAGAAAACCTCTAGGGGCAAGTATCCTACGAGTTTTATGCCTGTACGTCGTTAGGGAAACCAAAAAAATGGCACAGATTCAGCTATCTTGAGCAATGACCTGGTCCAGGGCTGGATTTCGGCACTTTGTCCTAGCGTTCTTTGAATAGAGGGCCCAAGGACTTCAGTTATTACAAGTTTCGAAGCAGACACCCTCTACTTCAGAATTACCTGAATGGAACCGAATCCGACTCAATGACGAGTTCTACTGTTAAAAACTGGGAACCATTCAGGCTTTCGCTCATGATTTGTTTCAAAAACCATTTTTAGCTCCGAAACTTTGTGCAGTTGAAGTGAGAGGTTTGATAAAAAGAACAGACTACTCAGGGTGATTAGCGACGCACACATGTAACGTCGGCATGGATCCGGAAGGAACTTCGCGGTCACTGTTGTAGGTTGGCGCAAACTCGGTGCCATATGCTATAACATAGGTGCACCGAGTTTGCGCCAACCTCCAATGAGGAACGCGAAGTCTCTTCAGGATCCGTGCCGATGTTAGGCGTGGCAGGGTTAGAAAGTTTCGTCACCATATCTAAAAAGCACCCTGTACTCGCAAACAGAACAGCGCAAAAGTTTCTAGTTAGTAAAACTACCTCGAAGAAACAAGTATGAAAACGGTAGGAGCGACTCCATAAAAGACCAAATAAATGTGTGGAACCGAAACTGGAAGTCTGATGAGAACTTTAAATAGATGTAAGAGTTAAAGGCAGTGGTCACGATGAAAAACGTTATCGAAAAAACTACAAAAATCCGCTTAGATCAAAAACAGCTGAAAAACTATGAAGGTAGCGCGGTGAAAAACGGTCTACAATTAGAGTTTTAGGCCCAAGAAGGTTCAGCACACGTGCACAGCGATGACGAAACAGATCGCAGTCTCATGCCGAGCAGTCAAACATCATCATCGACGTTCAGAGGACGAAATAAATGCAAATTTAACTAATAAAACAGTTGAATAATGAAAGCATCACTAGTCAATGTTTTGACCAGATGTGTACATAAATTGAAGCGTTCATTGATTGACATTCACCTCAAGCTAGCTGATGCTCTGATATAAGAGGTCATCGATGCCGATGATGGAGAGTGGCCTGTCCACCCATCAAGACAAGAGTTCAGTTTCAGATTTGGTCCAAAACATGTTTTTCATGATTTTTTTCTTATAATCCTACTACTCGAGACCCAGGAAAGGATTTGGAGAGAAAAAGACGACAAGCATATTTGATCGCGACCACTGCCTTTAAAGGCAGTGTTCACGATAAAAATTGTTTTTCTGCTTTTCCGCCTATCTTGAAAACGGTCCCATGCGGATTCCAATGATATATCTGGAATCGTACAAGACCTTTTGGAAACGGAGTTTTGGTCCCTCGAAAATTGAAGTAGGATGGCATAGTGGACGAGTTGTCGGAGGCTTGCAACTTCTGTCTTTTGCGGCCGATGTATGCGAGCTGACCAGAGTAAAGAGAAAAGTTGAGATGTTACAGTGTGCCCCTCCACTACCCATTCCTAGAGAAAACTGAAACACATTTTTTATCGTGAACACTGCCTTTAATTCTTTTTGGACCTCGAACCCTTAGATTGATCCACGAGAGCGGTGAGCCATCCCACTGAACTACTTGGACACAAAAGAATCAAACTTGAGTGACCCCACAAGACTTCGAATCGTTATGGCTTCATATCCAAAGGTCGGGAGCAAAATTTGATTTCAAATTCGGAACCTGCCACTCAGAATTGGCTATCTGGCACACTCCACTTTTTCTGGCATACGCCTTCACCCTAACATGTTCCCCAGGTAAACATCACTGATAGTGCTCACGTGGGCGATGCATTCTTCAACGGCTCCGTCAAATGCACCTCACCAATCTGCCTGCTCAACCTAAACGAAATCTCTTAATAGCCAGGGAAGAAATGAAAATATATGAAAACATTATATAATCCCACTCACTTCGTCACTGGCGCCTCATTGAAGGCGAGTCTGTGCGGAGCGGGCTGAATCTCGTCATCGCATCTAAAAAGCACCCCGTAGATAAGATACACACTATTTATGCATGGAGATATTGCCGGGCTGATACCGGACGGTAAAGTGGTTGTAGCAGAAAAGCTCATAGACTTCTGCGGTCTGTACTGGAATGCTTAAAGGCAGTGTTCACGATGAAAATCGTTTTTCTGTTTCTCCGCTTATCTTGAAAACGGCTCCATGCTGATTCCAATGATGTCCCTGTAATCGTACAAGACCTTCTGGGAACGGAGTTATGGTCCCTAAAATGATTGAGCTAAGGAAACATGGTGGACGAGTTGTCCAAGGCTTGTAACTTCCGTCTTTTGCAGCCGATGTATGCGAGCTGACCTGAGTAAAGAGAGAAGCTGAGAATGAACGGAAGAACGGGGCTAATGATTGGAAAATATCGCTCATCTCACGATCTCGAGCATTCATTTGTTCACGTCGGTGGGCGTGGAAAGTGCATCTGGGGGTGACAAGCTGACGGGTGTCCAACTTTGGGCTCTTTTGGAGCGTTTCCTGGCTCGTTTTCACGCGTTCTTTCGACGTCAACGTTACAGTGTGCCTCTCCACTACCGATACCTAGTGGAAACTGAAACACATTTTTTATCGTGAACACTGCCTTTAAGTCGTTGGAGGCTGAAAAACTAGCCAGAGTGGCAATATTCGAACAAACTATCTGGACGAGTTTCTCTCGTGGGGGCGGGGGAGGGGGCGGAGTCTGCGAAGCTCATGGGCGGAGTCTACCAAATTTTTCGAATCGATGTTGCTCAAATTTGATGGTTTTAACTCGTGTCGACGCTTCTTACTACGTAAGGGTTCTGGTTGAGGTGATACAACGCCAGTAACGTAGTTTGACCAATAACTTTTTCGGGCGTGTCTACTGCTTTAATAGCCACCCTAAACACTGAAAAAGTTTGGAAAGGTTCCAGCAGTGGTACCATTCTACAGAAGTTCATCGGAACTCGCATATACCCGGTTTCCCTGCTAAACTCCTGCAAAAAATGGATATGTCAATGATCCTGACATCAAGGGCACAGCCCAACTCCGGGATCGTGCTCCAGTTTTCCAATTTAGTTTAGAAAGAACTTTACGCTGATCACAACGGTACCTCCAGAATTTCTCAGAAGCCACTACGAACAGAGTTGTGATATCGGACCGAGAGAAAATCGTGGACGAGTTGTCTCGGGCCTCTTTTTCCTCACTTTTTGCAGACAAGGCACCGGAACAGACCGCGCTACAAAAGTTAGACCGATAATAAATAGAAGAACATAGATTTTGATAAAAATCCGTGGCATGTCTCGTCCCTATCGAGATCGAATATGTAAGTGGGTGGAGCGATTGGGTGCTCAATTTTTCTCGCTTAAACTGAAGAGTTCAGATTCCGCGTTTTGCAGGGTTGCCACATACATCGACAGGACCATAATATCAAATTTTGCCTATGAGCTTCGACTGTGCATTTAACGCTAACCGCTTACTTTTTCTCCTTTCTGGTAGACGAGTTTCGAGCAGTGATTGATCTTTTGATGGAGTCCGACAAATCATGAACCCAGTCGCTGCAAAGAGAATATATAAAGAAATAGAGGGTGGAGCGCTTATACAGTCAGCACGGATCGCACTGATACTTTGCGTTCTACACTGGGCGTTGGTGCAAACTCGGTGCGCATATGTCATACCACATGCACTAAGTTTGCGCCAATCAACAAAGAGGAACGTAGATTATCAGTGCAATCCGTGCCGATTGTTCGTAATAAGCAACACACCTCATTCCTGGATATGGATTCTGCTCCCTGCCTAAGGCAATTCTCGTCATCACCTGGGTGCTCAGCGAGAAAACGTCAATTTCTTCCGACACTTCCGTAACAAAATCGAAGAAGTGCTCACCACCTGGAAAGACACACAGACCTACATAGCGTTGTTCTCGGGGCCGAACTCCTGTCCGCAGTTGCGGCCAACAGCTGTGGCATCACGCCATGGGGTGATAATCGTGCTGGGACCACTTCGTTACCTTTCCCCCAGAACGATTATCCCCATCTCACATGATGAAACAGCCGACGTCCGCAATTGCGGACCGGAATTCGGCTGCGAGAACGACCGTACACTGCATAAGAACTTTCAGATATAAAAAGGCAACGTAAGTGAACTTTCCATACTGTCATCTAGAATGAAGATGAGTGGCAGCGCTTCATTGCTTCTTTCGTGAAGACGTCGCAGGAAATCTCTGGAGACCTGAAGTGTAGCCGAGTGATTGATTGAGCTGCGTCGAATTTACAAAAGGAACTTTCTTGAATGACCTGCTCTCTTTCCTCCAAAGATATTATGCTGAAGGTCGGAACTTCTTTTAAAAAGATGTCTTTTGACTCCAGAGCTTCGGTCACTTTAAACACTGCATCCCTATAAGTTAGTTTTCTATCTGGAAGCATCGGGAAACCTCAGCGTCACACTCACAAGGAAGGCTTGCCACCATCAAATAGGGTTCCAGGGCGTAGTTTCAATATATTGCCGGAGAAGGACAGAGCTCCAATATTCCAAACTCAGAATCGGCTTAATGCCTCAGAGATTTACAGGAGATCTCCAAAAGTGGGCATTTCCATAGCTTTGTGAAGAGAAAAGGGGCACACGAATGACAATTTTTAGGGCGTTTAAAAAATTGTCCCACATTGAGCTTAAAACTGGTTTCTGTGGGTTGTTGTAGGTGCTGGTTACGAATCTGAGGCTCGTCCGTCAATACTTGAAAAATTCAGTCTGAATTGGTCCGAAGCTTCAAAATGAAGGGAAATTTTGCTGGCCAGACGCGACATTTGACGATTTTGAGAATGCCACCATGAAATCGCCTTGAAACTTGTACAAAGCGGTTATACGGTCTGCCTGACACAAATCTGCGACCCGTTTATCGATTTTCGATAAATTATGGTAGGTTACGGTAGGTATACTGTAACTCGGTCAAAATCTCAGATTTGACTCAAAATTTCACTGTGTATGTTATTTGGGACGCTGAACACGAATTTGAGAACCATTTTCTGTGTTTCGAAATCTTAAGGTAAGTAACGACGGTCGACAAGCATCATGCCTACCCTAACCTACAGCAACCCTAAGTCTGGCTAGGAATAGACCCCAGATTCGGGTTCAGCGCCCCAAATAACCCCCAGTTGAATGTTTTGAGCTAAATCTTAAAAATTTTTCTTTGGACGCCCCAAAAATTCCCTAACCCTTTTGTGAAGCGATGAAAATGCCGTTTTTGGAATCCCAGCGGCCATTTAGCCAATTTCAAGCACGGGTCATTTATGTAACATCGGCATGGATCCTGAAGAGACTTTGCGTTCCCCATTGGAGGTTAGCGCAAACTCGGTGCACCTATGTTATAGCGTATGACACCGAGTTCGCGCCAACCTGCAACAGTGAACGCGAGGTCTCTTCCGGATCCATGCCGACGTTACTGTTACAGACCTATGTACAGCAACGGCAACGTGGTTTTCCGAAGCGCCACCGGAAGGTGGCAAGCCTCCCTTGTTAAATGTCACAATCAGATTCGGTATAATTCCCTCAGATTGAAAGTTACAGCGATTTCGTGAAAGATTTCCCGATTTTTCAAGGAAAAAACAATACCTCAGAAAAATTAAAACAAGCTACTTGCAATGTAAATGTAACTTACTCGAATGTCTCCAGTAACTTACGTTTATATTACACGTAACATACATTTACATTACATGTAACTTAAATTTATATTACATGTAGGTTACACTTATGTTACATTTACCTTGCGTTTATATTTTCACTATGGGTGGAAATCACGTGACTCAGACGAAACGCGACGCAGAGGGCGCGTCCCCGACCACACACAACGCAAAAAAATGCTGTGCTGGGTCTTCCCTGCTAGTGTGGGGTCAAGTACCTCAAACTTGGATAATTGAACCAACAGCAACGCCAGTCTTAAGCCTGACCCCGCTGGTGTGCTCCTTGGAAAAACCTTCTTGGTCGATTCAATTTATTTGCGAACTTATATTGTGCCACTTAAGTTACGTGTTACATATCGGAGGCGCACTGCACGCAGTATCCCCTCACAATTCGAAAACAAGTTACATGTAACATATCCAAGCTGATGCAAGTTACATGCGACTTATCTTGTGCCGTTTAGGTTATATGTAACATATGGCAGGCGCACTGCATTCGGTATTCCGTCGATATGTTGCATGTAACTTAAAAAACCTCAGAGTCGCAAGTGACTTACATCGGCTTAGATATGTTAAAAGTAACTTGTTTTCACTCTCTGAGAGGACACTGAGTGCAGTGCGCCTCCGATATATTACATGTAGCTTAAATGGCAAAACTTAAGTCGCAAGTAAATTAAATCGGCTGAGAAGACATTTCCAACGGGGATGTACGACGCACTCGTGGGGTCAGGCTTACGACTGGCGTTGGTTGAATTACCCAAGTTTGAGGTGCTTGACCCCACACCAGCAGGGAAGGCCCTGCACGGCATTTTTTAGCGTAGTGTGTGGTCTTAGACGCGCTCTCTGCGTCGTGTGTCGTCTGCGTACGTGACGGCCGCCCATGGTGAAAACATAAATGTAAGTACATGTAACATAAGTGTAACTTACATGCAATATGAATTTAAGTTACATGTGATATAAATGTAAGTTACTTGAGACATTCATGTAAGTTACATTTATATCACAAGTAACTTGTTTTGGTTTTTCTGAGTGTGACGCCTCGGCGCCAAGCGAGTGCCACTGGGCGGTAAGCTGCCAACCGAGTGCCGATTGGTGGATAACTGCGTTTTCATGCGCTCGGTGATTTCGAGGTGTAATTGCCATTGCCAGCTGATTGCAAGTTATCACGCAGCTTCCAGACAAGTGGCACACCTTCGCCAGCGGTCCTCCGCTTGCACTATTTGAGATGCCAAAGATGAGCCAGCTGTCGGCCTCGTACTCAGAAATCCGCCGCATTCAATGAGCGTCGAATATGCATTCAACTCGAGTGACCACATCCATCGAATGGCCATTTCGCAGGCGCGCGGTGCTCCAGACACGTGCTGCAAAATTTTACCGCAAGAGCACGTGCTGCAAAATTTTGCCGCAGGAGTACGTGCTGCGAAAGTTTCTTGCAGGAGCACGTGCTGCAGTACAGTCCTGCGCTAATATAGCAGCACGCCGTCACGCGACGCGGCCGGAATACCCACAGCACCATCTGGGGCTGCCAGCGATTGGACGAGGTCTCCAGCGACTGGGCGTGCCAAGTATCGCGAACTTGGGTAATTGAACCGGCGACCTACCGGTTCTGAGTACCGCCTCAAGAGTGCGTCGTATGTTTTTCTTTTTTAAATATCGATTAGTCATTGAGTTGAATGTGTATCATGCACGCGTTGAACGTCTTATTTGATGGGGCACTGCCAGCTAAATGCCAGTTATCACCCACCTGTTAGGCAACAGACACATATTCGCCAGCTGTCTGCTGCTGGCATTACCTGACATGACGATTGTATGCCAACTGTCGGCCTCGTGATTGCCATTGGCCAGCTACAATATCCTTCCTCTAACTTGGCGAAGCAGCAGAAAAACGCGTTTTCGTTTTTTATTTGCCCGTTTGGAATAACTCTGTGAAATTTGGGGTTTTGGAGGTAAGGAAGACATTGCTAGAATCGTCTCACCAAGATCTACGGGATGGTAATAACATTCATTGATGCTAGTAAAGGAATGTCTCAGCTGCAACGCTTTCAAATGGAATGGAGTCTACTATGCTCAAGTAAGAGGACTTGCGATGGGGCAGCCACTAGCACCCGCTTTGGCAGTTTGCTTTATGAGCACAATAGAGCGGCCAGTGCTAGCTAGACTTCCCGTAATGTACTGCAGATACATCGAAGACAGTTGCGTAGCGACGTCAACACAAAGAGAAACGGACGAGCTTTTTAACATCCTCAATCAGCAATCGCAAGTACATTTTCTCGACAAGAGAAGCTGCTCGCGAAGGCTGGCTTCCTTTCTTCAACACACAGATAAGCGTGGCCGATGGAGCATACATAGAGAGATGATACCGTAGGGAGAACTCCAAGAAGGTAATTATTCAAGCGAAATCCGCCCATCCCGAGGTCGCGAAGTGCGCCGTTATTCGGAGTATGTACAAAACCGTCGGCCAAATGTGCACGGGAAACGAGGAATGAGAAGAGTCACGCAGACTAGCTGACAGGATTGTTCGATTGAATGGACACACGCCGCAACGACGCTGCCGGGGGGCACGACGGATACTTCCAAGTGATATCGATTACAGAATTGCTCTTCAACTTTCATTCTTTTCTAACAAAGTCAGCGCAGCCATAATGCAATGTCTGGCTCGAGCAGACCTGAGCGACGATGTGGTTATGGTGAATATCCCTCAGGACAAGTTTAAGCGCCAGCTGGTTAGCAATAGGCTTTACGATCGCACCTGTGCAACGGAGGACTGTGCTGTATGCCCCAACTCTGAGGAAATTCGCCGCGTCAGTGCCGGTAAAGTATCGGGACCCTCGGCTGCGCCGCGGTATTTCCGAGATGGTACCGCAGAGGATCCGCGATTAGACGATTCTGTTACAGTGTCTTGAGCCTCGACATCGCCGCGAGAAGGTCTGCAGCCAAAGAATGACTTCCTCAGAAAAATGAAAAGATGTTATAGACTGCAGCAATGTTAGTAGGACCTGGTGAGGTTGCGGACTCGTCCTAACATACGGTAGTTTGTTAGTGGTATCACTCATTTTCCCGAAACAACTGTGATAGATCGGTGAGTCTGTGTGTTGACCGATACGACTACATCTGTGGAAGCAATGAAAACAGGTGAAAATATGATAGCGGAAGCCGAAACTCACCGACCAATTTTAGTTTTTTTTGAAAAAATGAGGTGTGATAACACTATCCGGCTACAGTATGTTAAGAAGAATCCGCAACCTCAAAAGGTCCTACTTCCATTGCTGTAGACTATGGCATCTTTCATCGTCCTCACCGCAAGCGCGGCCCGCGCGTGACGCGCGGGACGAGAGGTGGACTATGAAACTTTTCACCGCGCGGCACGCGCGGCACGAGCGGAAAGCCACTGCGAAATCTCCAGCGGCACCGCCATGGCGGTGCGGGTAAAAGTCGGACCTTAACTGGGACTTGTACAGAAATTCGTGGCTTGCATTTGCGTATGCTGTGGCGCAGGATAGTACCAGAATTATTTATGTCGGAGTGGACTAAAATCGAGAAGCAATTATTGATTGAAACGGTAAAACCGCCACGGCGGTTTGGGCGGCGCCGCTATGGCGGTGCTGATAGACTGTGAAAGTCTTACCGCGCGTCCCGCTCATGCCGCGCGGTAAGAACTTTCATAGTTCATCGCCCTTCCCGCGCGTGCCGCGCTTGCGGTGAGGACTATGAATGATGCCTATACATGCAGTATAAAAGGCCTGAATCAATAAACATGTAATATAAATTTACCAATGTATATTACTTGCGAATTATCTCGACCAATGTATGTTACATGTGATATATCGGTAACTCGCTCGCAGACCACGCAATATGTTTTTGATGGTGAAAACATAATACTTGTAACATAAGAGGCGATTACAATATACTTGTAATACATCTCCGTCAATATAAGTTACAAGTGAATTATATCTACTCAAATAAATTACATGTAGTATAAGTGTAACATAATTCAAATATCTCCAGCAACTGAGGGCCAATGCTGAACAACTTCTGCAAACCTGCACAGCATACGGGATGCCTCATACCTTAGTGGAGCCCGAATGCCCATAGGATTGACATTCAACCGAGTGGTCACTCGCCCTGGCCGAGTCATTGATCCCTCGCTCCTCAGGGTTCGTGCTAGATTAGAGGGAGCGACATGCGATATTTTAGAAGCAAACTTAAGCCCACTGCTTCTTGTATGAAGCTGTGGGGTCCAAGCCCGCTGCTTCAATTATGAAGCAGCGAGCTTTAAGCTTGCTGATTCGTACCTGAAGCAGAAACCTGGAACTTGCCGCTCCAATCCTTAAAGCATCGAGCTTCACCTTGCAGCTCTAACTAAGTTACATGAAATATAAGTGTATGTTACGTGTCATATAAGTGTGTGATACATGTAATTTAAGTGTAGTTCACATGCGATATAAAGGTAATATATCTGAATGTCTCAAGTACATATCTTACACTTTATATTACATGTAACGTGCTTTCATTTTTCTGAGTCGTGTACGGTTTTGGGCCAGACAATAAAGTAAGTGACAGTTCCTGTACCGACTGTCAGGTTCACAAGCGTGCTAAAGAATTTGGTCGTCTTGACGCCAAAATGTTGTTTTTGAATTAACATGCTTCGGCAACATTTTCCCACACTTTTGACGCGGTGTATGTAATTAGTTTTTTTTTTAAATTGAAAAATCGCAAAATTTTCCCGCTGGTTGAAACTACATAGCGACACATAGAGTTTTTCTGCCTAGAGGTGATAATTAAGACGGATAATATGGATTTAGTATCAACTTCATACAACGTGGTAGAGCCGCGAATTTCCTTATTCTCCTACAATACTGAAGCACAATGTATAATATGCACGGGAATAAAGGGGAGAAATTTAGAGGAATGATCTTACCAAACCAAATCTCGATTTCTCAGCTCAGGAGTCTTCCATCCCAGTTTGATCATAATCCAGTCCATTCGCTCCTTCGCATGAGGATCCAGGTGGGCACGCAGCAGTGATGTTGGGAATTTTTCCGCTGAGAATACGTTTTTTGATTCCAGCGGATGGATTATGTGACCGGATCGACGACCAGTAGCCTTGAATGCTGCGTGAACACTGAGCGCTGTAGAATCCGCCTCCACCCAATCTATCCCTAATTCTCCTTTCTGGTAGCGGTTACTGATCGGAGTCACATTTAATAGTACTGGCTGGCCCGGTCTGACGAAGCCTTCTTTTGGATGAACAGAGTAGCACCGGCTTCCTGCTCTCAGACAGACCTGAACAGTGCTGCATTAGTTCTACGACTTCGGAAGCAGGCTAGGGTATACTCTGTGAAACAAGTCAACCTCAGTTCGAATCATAGGTTCGCTGGGATGGAGACAGCGGTCTGACTAGGGACTGCTTAACCCAACCCGCCGCGGATTGGAAAACCATGTTGCCGTTGCTGTAGGTCTGTGACAGTACATATCGTCGGCATGAATCGTGAAGAGACTTCGCGTTCACTGTTGAGAGTTTGCGCAAACTCGGTGTAACATGCTTTACATAGGTGCACCGAGTTTGTGCCAACTTTCAACGGTGAACGCGAAGTCTCCTCACAATCCATGCCGCTGTTAAATGACCCGTGCTTGAAATACCCTAAATGGCTGCGGGGATTCCAAAAAATTGTATTTAGTTTGCTTCACATCAGGGAATTTTCGGGGTTTTCGGAAAAAAAATCAGATTTTCATCTCAAAACTTTCAACTAGGGGTTGTTTAGGACGCTGAACCCGGTTTTGGGGCCTATTTGTCACCAGGCTTAGGGCAACTGTAGATTACGGTAAACACAAGGCCTTTTATCTAGTGTTAGTCACCTTAAGTTTTCGAAATTAAGAAAAAAAACGGACCTCAAATTCGTGTTCGGCGCACCAAATAACACCGACAGAGAAATTTTTAGTCAAACCTGAGACTTTGACCGGGCTACCATACGCCCACCTTTACGCAACGTAATCCAAAGAAAACGATAAACCGATAAGAGATTTGTGTTAGACAGCCCAAATAACCCCTGGTACAATACTCACCCTCGAACTCGGCAAATCAGCGGAAAAAACGCATTTTCGCGTTTTTTTCTGCCCCTTTGGAATAACTCTGTAAGATTTGGGTTTCCGAGGGTGAGAAAGATATTGCTAGAACCGTCTAATCCAGATTCACAAGATGGTGTAACTATTTCATTGATATCTTAATTTATACCTTAACTATATGTATGTTTCTGAAAAAAAGCTTGCCGAGCGTCTTGACGAGTCAAAAAGTGTTATCGAAAAAGCAACATACCTATAATTAAGGTATAGTTTAAGATATCAAAAAAATAATGACACCAGATCTTGATGAGACGATTCTAGCAATATTTTTCTTACCTGCGAAGCCTCAAATTTCACAGAGTTATGACGAAAGGGCCCAAAAAAAAACGTGCTTTTTGCGAAGTTCGATGGTGCGTATTGTAGAAGTTTCGAGACGACTTGATAGGACATAGCATTCTCAAAAAAGAAAGTCGCGTTTAGCCAGCAAAATTTCCCCCATTTCGTTTTTTGAACGCCCTAAAAATCGCCATTCGTGTACCCCTTTTCTCTTCGCAAAGCTATGGAAAAGGTCACTTCTGGAAATCTGCAAATCTCTGAGGCATTCAGGGGATTTGAAAAACGGATTATCAATGCTGTATCCCATACCTATAACTATCAAGACATGGTTTTATAAAAGCCCTCGGGAAATGTAAGGTAAGCTCTAGTGAGAGGTGAAGGTTGTTTAGGATGCTTCAGTCGCAAAAGGTGAGGACTCCAGCTGCCTGCGATTCTGAAATTGAGCGTTTTCATAATCATCTTTTTCTGCATTCAATTTTCTTTAATTTAATTATTTATGTGAACATTTCGATAGGTGGCCGCCTCGTAAGATTTGATATCCTATACAGAATAATCTGCCGATAGCATGAAAATTTTCGAGAGATATTTTGAAGTCGCAATTATTTCAAAATGAATTCCGAAAAAAAACCGGTATCCGCTCATAACTTTTTTTGCCTATAAAGATGGGCAGCCTGGAGGAGGGTTATCTTCGAAATTTTCGGAATACTCGTAAAATTTTTCATCGAAGACTGGTTTCAACGAAACCATTTCCAACTTCTGTGTACAATCAAAGCATTTGGGCTAGCTGACATCAACCACGAAACTTGAGGCTCTGCTTTGTGGTCATTCATCTAGCACTTTTTCTTTGAATGTTGATATGACCGTTAAACAACATGAAAAACATTTATGGCTCAGACTCCTCATGCAGGAAAACCTGAAAAATGACAGTGACCGGGTCTCCAATCGCAGAATAATTTCAAACAGGATTTCGGCGCGTAATTTGAATTAATAATTACAGTGTGTTCAGCCAATGGTACTGGAGGGGGGGGGAGTTATCTAGCGTTTGAGAATAGAATGTCGTGCTACCGTAAATTTGAAGCACTCTTTGAATGACGTGAACTGCAAAAGCGACAGAAGACATTAAGCTCAAACACATGCTTTAGGCAAATGTAAACTGTTCGTCCTGAACAAGTGATGGTTTGCTTTGGAGTTTCGCCATTTTCGTTTACTAGACGGACCTAACATTAAAGGCATCGTACGCGCAAAAAACCGTATGTCCTTTTTTCATAATCTTAAGCAGGCGATTCCTATGTAGAATAAGAGTGGAAAGACTCCACAAAACCAACAGCTTTCGCAAAAACCTCGTTTTCAAACGTGTCAAATTATTCACTTCCCACCCTCCGTCATTTTCGGTGTGTCTGGTGCAATGCGTCGGCAGTTTTTTTACAAACATCGGATGTGTTTTTCGCTCTAAACTTATTAAGAAGGTGAATTTCTCTTGCCTTTCGTTCACTGGAATTTATTCTATAAAATGAAGTGCCCATTGGGCAAATTTGTATGTCAGAATTCCCGAATTAAAAATTTCAAGTGGTGAATCATCAGCGCCTGTGATGGCGCTTCTGTTCCTTGTGCTAGATGGTTGGTGAAAACTGGTGGCGGATCGCCATTTTGAACCGCTCCAACTTCAAAACCATATGTTTTTTACACGCAAAACTTCACCGAAGTGGTCTACCGGGCTCATTCATGAAATTAAGCCTGAAAAATGGGAACTGGTTTTCAGCGCGAGCAATGCCTTTAAAAAATTCATGGAAAATAGCACTTGCTCGGTTCTTTAAGCGTACGACGCTTTCCACATAGAAATTGAATTTGGAATTTCATTCAGTTCATCAATCGGGGAGAGGGGAGTCCCAAAGATAAAAGACCAAACTTTTCCCTTCTTGGTCGATAGTGGGTAGCAGGGGTGTGCGAAGATTTCTCTCGGTAAATTTTTTATCGAAACTTTTTCCCGAGAAACTGTCTCAGTAAATGCGAAAAAAAAGGTAAATTCGGTGAATATTCCGGATCTCGATTTCCCTTTATATTCCCGATACTCCATAATTCATTGGCTTTTGAGACGGAGTTTGCTGTGAAAATTTTTGTCTTTGCCTCAATTTTGTGGGCCAATTTGATTGATCTTCTTGACAACAGTATCGGGAAAAACCAGTAAGAAACAAATGAGAATAATATGAAACGCCTGAATTTCAAGAGTGATGGAGCTCACAGCTCTTTCAGAACACGATCTCTTATTTCCACACAAAACCTGTCATTTCAAATGCAACTAGCGTTCACGAAAACTTGCCATTTTCGTGAAGTTAATCTAAAGAGGTGGGATGCCACAACTGAGAGGGCGTTTTATTTCGTTCCGATGACTTTGCAGCAATCTTTTCTAAATTTTGCCACATTAAAGGCGGGGTTCTCGATAAAATCGGTTGTTGGGCTATCCCCATGGAATGGTAGATCTGGTCATCACAAAAGTGAAAATAAGTAAAAAATTGCAGAAAAAATGTTCAGGAACAAATTATGGCTTGGTGTCCTCCCGCCCCCAATTATCGAGATTAGTGTAAAAGCCTATTTTGTCGACTTTTATTTTGCTTCTAAAGTAATTGTTGAACATTAGTGGAGACTACTGAGTACTTAAATAGCGAAATAAATGTCGTATAAGCAAGCATTAATGAAAATCGCGTTAATTAGGGGGCCGGCCGACACCGGTAATTAGCCGTCATGCTTTGTTTTTTTGGCGTTTTTTCCACGAATTTCCGGGTTTTCTCACTTACTTTTACTTTTGTGATGACCAAATCTACATTCTTATGAAAAGAGCTCAAAAGTCGTTTTTATCGCGAACCCTGCCTTTAAGGGCAGTGGTCACCATGAAAAACGTTATCGAAAAAAACTACAAAAATCAGCTTAGATCAAAAACAGCTGAAAAACTATGAAGGTAGAGCGGTGGAAAACTGGCTAGAAGTTTCTTAGAGTTTCTAGGGCCCAAACAAGCCATTTCGTGCACACGTGCACGGAATGGCTGCGATGACGAAAAAGTTCGCAGTCTCATGCCGAGCAGTCAAAAATCATCCACATTCAGAGGAAGAAATAAATGCAAATTTATCTAATAAAAACAGTTGAGCAATGAAAGAAAGCACTGCAGTCAATGTTTTTGACTAGATGTGCACATAAATGCGAAGGTTCATTCATTGAAATTCAATTTCAAGTCAGCTGTTGTTCTTGATGTAAGAGGTCATTGATGCCGATGATGTGGAGTGGGCTCGTCCACCACAAGAAAGTTCAGACTTCAAATTTCGCCCAAAACAGTGGTTTTTTCGCGACTTTTTCTTATTAATCCTACTACTCGAGACCCAGAACAGGGTTCAGAGAGAAGAAGACAATATGCATATTTGATCGCAACCACTGCCTTTAGAGATCAGATCTAGTCCTCCTTGCAGAAAAAAACAGGAATCATTTCTATCGCGGCCTTGCCTTAAACCGGACGAGGAAAATTTTTTCCCGCTTCTCTGAGTCACAAAAGTAGATTTTTTTTGAGCTGGAAGGTATTCGACTCGATTCACAATTTTTAGCGTACCGATAAGCGATGAGGAGTATAACTTATCCTTAGCACAAATGAAGGAGTCAAGATCTATTTCTACCGCTGGAACATCAAAAGGAATTATAAAAAATTTCCTGAAAGAAAACATGGAAATCAGTAGTGTGGAAATGCTCACAAAGATGGTCACTATGAGTCGTACTAGGTCACTATGAGTCGTATTCATGCAACTCAGGCGAGAAATGGGTAGAGTTAGCCAAAAAATTTACTTAAGTTTGATCGGTAAAAATTTCGGTAAATTTCGAGTTCAAGACGGCAATTCGGTAAATCGAATTTGCCGAAAAATACCGGGGAATCCGGAAATCGGTAAACGGTAAATGCACACCCCTGGGGCGGGACGCACGTACGCGGCGGGTTAGGTTGGGGTTAGGCAGGGTTTGGGGCGTCGGCGCGTTTGATCATTGCTGTGCGAGTTCTAGAGATAATCAATAGTTGGGGTCTCAACGGGGTTTCGGCTGCCCCACCCTCCTACGTAGGGTTTGCGAGGGAACGATTTTTCAGTGCTAGCCTAACCCCCTTTTAGCCCTCGCGCTGCTATCATCAAACGCGCCGACGCTCCAAACCCTGCCTCACCCCAACCTAACCCGCCGCGTACGTGCATGCCGCCCATGGTGGCTTGAGGGGAGAACAAGGGGAAGTGCTTGAACGAGAACTTCCCCTATTTTCCACGGGAGAAACTCTACGGTGGCTCTACGCTGTTAGAAAAATCACCGCGAACCTCCTGCGAACCAGCCGAGTCGTAGCCTATCAGGCTATGACTCGGCAGGTTCAAGGCACCTACTCGGCAGGTCCACGTCATTGACTCCGCAGGTTCAAGGCGCCGGTCACTCACCTTGCGGACCGCTGCGAAAACCGCCCCCCCCCTACCACAGCCGTGGGAATGTCCCTTATCTCCCCGCCATCAAAAATATGCTGGCCTCCGGAGAGTGAATCGAAGTCACCTTCCAGGGCCGACATCAGAATGTCGAATGAGAACTCGACGTGATCATTCGTGATCACCATGAATTAGTGCGACCGAATTGACAGTTCAGATGAGGTCGCGGCAGAGAGAAACATCGCGGTTGGTTGGCGGCAGACAGGCAGGCTCGCAACAGCGCCACAGTTACTCAGATACTCGCGGCTTAGTAAGGCAGCACGAGGGGATTACTAACGCATTTACTCGTCGAGGTGTAAACCCCTTTCGTTCCCCCAACTGCCGCCCAGGGCAGCACGTTGTGTTCTCTTGCTCCGCTCACTGCCCCAACTGCTGCTCGTATAGTTGCCCCACCTGCTCCTACAGTCGCCCCAACTGCTCCAGTCGTCGCCCCAACTGCTGCTCTTCATTGTGGCCCCAACTGCTGCTCCTCATTGTGGCCCCAACTGCTGCTCTTCTCTCCCCAGCTGCTGCTCTTCATTGTGGCCCCAATTGCTGCTCTTCATTTATGATCTTTCCTTTCTTTCTCATAATCCTTTTCCCGCAGGGGATATGTCGAGCTCAGCATCAGTGCTGGGTCCACCTATCAAAAATAGAGACCTCATTGAGGCTCATTCACATCTACAACGGCTTATTTATCCTTGATTATATCCTTTGATCTTCGCTACAGCTGATGGAAATGATGCTGCCACTACGGGCCTTCTCATGCCCACCTTAGGCGGCCTCGCATCTGGCACGAGTTTGCGAGGGCCCTTCAACACAGGCCTCGGTCAGTAGTGATTGTGAGTCTCCAAAAACATTTCTTGACACAAATTTCTCTATACCTTGAACAATAATTGATTTTCACTCGGTTGTGGGACTGTAGAGATGTGATAATATGTTTCTCTCATTTTGAAAAACGATTTATTTATTTATTTTGTATCAATACACTACATAAGGTGAACGTGAAAAAACGGGCGTAGAGTATGATACAGCAGAAAAACAAATTGAAAAAATACCACGCAAGACGAATACTCGAAGCTTTGCGTTTGAAAGCAGGAAAAGAACTGGGTACATTCTCCAAATTTAATTTCAAGGAGACGAATGCTGATCCAGCCCTACATGTGAAACTGTTTAATCTGAGATTAGTTTTGGGAACCCCATACCAATTTTCTCAGAGTTTCCACGTGTAGAATTATGACTTTCTTTGTAAAAAATAGTTATATTCACATATTCCAAGAATAAAGTTCCCCTCAAAATATATTTTAGTCGCTGAAATCAGCACTGTTTAGAGGAACTCTCAGGGTTGAACGGAATTCAAATATCAGAGTATTCATCATTTATTGAATGGTGATTTCTTCTCTTCCAAAAAACAACGATTTTAGAATTTCTTGAACATTTTTTCTTATTTCTAAATTATTACCGTGGACATTTTTCGGAAGAGTTCGAATTATTATTTTCATTGAAAGGTTGTTTTTGAAAGTTGTCGGCTTTGAATTCTGAGAGCATTGTGCTTTTCGTGAAGAAAAGGTATGTATTCCCAATTTCGCCTAATTTTCGGCAAACCATCGCCGCTCATCATTTGAAAAATACAATTCTCTGACATTAAACCGAAACAATTGGTTTTTCTGTCAAAAATTCGAGTAAAGTTTAAGTTCAAGGAAACGCATTTCAGAGTGAGAAGGTGATTTTTCGAAATTTTCCGTTTACACCTTCGAGATTTGAAAAAAAAACAAATTGTTGCAAATCTGAAAAAAACACGCTAAAAAAATCGTTCTAGAAGAGCCGAACGCCTCTCGAATTTTTGGCCAGTTTTACACAACCACCATCCAATAAGAGGGACGACTCATCCCTTTTTCCAGAACGATTCATCTGTTTTTTGGCCGGGCTGAACCGTTTAAATTGCTCGCAGGGAACTTCTTTTCTCGAGTGTGCCATTTTAAATTTTAAATTGACATTTTCTTCAGAGTGAAACGACGTTTAATTTGATAATCAGTGAAATACCAAAAGTTTTTTTTTGAAGACTTGATGCAACGAAAATGTGAATCTTGCATAAAACTACCACGTTTGAGAGGTCGCGCGCTGATAAAAGTGAGATCCCCGCGCAAATCATTGGCCGCCACCGCGCGTTTAGCCTAAGATTGAGTCATAGAAAGGCGACCAGTTGAAGATGAAATGAAAGTGTTGAAAAATGGCTTCGAGCAGTTGGCAGTTAGTAGCGTCAGGTCGCGACGATTTTGCGATTGGATGGCAGCGTGTCTTGGTCGACGGCGCCTGGTCTTTAACTCGAAGACAAACTGGCATTGAATTGACAAACCTTTGCTGCAGATTCATGAGGAGATATCGTTTGAGTTCAACTCCCTCTATTGTTTTTTGGCGAGCAACAGATGCTGGTACAGTCCACCTGATAACAGGACTGTCGAAAAAGTGTACAGCGGGGAAGGTATGCGAAAATCATTTCGATGCACTCACTGATCCAGAAATATGAAAACACCAGCAATGTCAGAAAAACGGCTACAAACGAACATAAAAAGACCTGTGCGGCCCTAAACCTGAGTGTTCCGCTCACGCCACGCCCACTCCTTTCAACCGGTTCCGATCCGTAAACTACTGAAAACCCGGCCTTAGGGGTAACAACATACATCCAGGAGGTTACAATCCACTCCGCTCAATAAAACTTACCCCATTTGATAATCGGTTGCCTTCTTATAGTCGGGTCACTTCAGTCAGACACTTTTATCGGTAGCCGTTGAGGAAGTGGGCGTGGCGTGAGCGGACATTCAAGTTTGGAACCGTATAGGGCTATTTTGTGATCATTCTTAGCCTTTTTCTCGGCACTATTGATGCATTGAGCCCCGGGTCTTTCGATTTACGTTGGAAACCCGAAGTGTTTTGATCGTGGGCACTGCCTTCAAGGTATTCCGTGTGATAGGGCTGGAGATCGATTGGTTGTGTTAACTCAATACAACTTGCCAGGAAGTGGGCATGTTCATGTTCTTAAAAGGGAAGAACTCTCCATGTGAATCATGAGTATGGTCGTAGTTACCTACGGAAGCACTTTGAGCAGTGTTACCACACTAAGCTGGCCACAACACAGAGCAGCAGCTGGGGCGACAATTGGAGAAGGAGGGCAGCACGTGCTCCTCGAGCAGCAGCTCGTCCCCTTGTGCTGCTCTCGCTATTCTAGTAAAGTGAGAGATAGTTGGGCTCCTTGACAGCCCACGATCGTCTGAGATGAAGATCAATCGATTGCTTAGATTCCATACACCTTGCTTGGGGGAGAAAAGAGGATTGGTGAATTGACATATAACTAATCAGATGTCTGTATGTGCATGCTCAAAACAAAGAAGTCCCCATGCTGATTGTAAATATGTTCGTAGCTGTCCAAACGGACCACTTTGAGCAATGTTACCACACTACAATTGCCACAAAAAAGAGCAGCAGCTGAGGCGACAAATGGAGAACGAGGGCAGCACGTGCTGCTAAGAGCAGCACAAAGGCAGCACGTGCTGCTCGAGCAGCAGCTCTTCCCCTCGTGCTGCCCTCGCTATCCTCGTCGAGGTGAAAGCCTATTGTGCTCCATTACGACCCCGCGATCCTCTGAGTAATACTAAAAGATCATCGCGGTGCCGAGGTGTTCGCGGCAGGTCCGAGGTTCGCGCTTAGTTTCCGGCAGATTCGCGGTAGTCTTGAGGATCGCGTTAGGTTCGCGGCGAGTTTTCTCAGATCATGAAATTTTCTAAATTCTCGCTCTTGGGAGTTTTCCCCAAATTCGTATACGAGTAGGTTTTGTGGAAGCAATAATCTAAGTGTGGTAAGCCGGAATGACTACTTCCATGTTGAGAGCATCGATCACGATGGATTTCGTTTTTGAGTTTTCCATAGATGATAAGAGCTCTAGTATCCTACATATGTATGCAACAGCTACGTTGAAAAGCCCACGAAAAAATTGCTGAAAACTCCTTTTTCAGATCGAAAATATCTCAACCGACTTTTGAGAAAGGAAGTGTCGATCGTTAGAGATCGCTGTGTGGACCAACGATTCACGATCAAACAAAGTTCGTGATTTGTGTTGAATGCAGTGTTCACGATAATCTACGGTTTTAAAGGCAGTGGTCACGATGAAAAACGTTATCGAAAAAACTACAAAAATCAGCTCAGATCAAAAACAGCTGAAAAACTATGAAGGTAGCGCGGGGAAAAACGGTCTACAAATAGAGTTTCTAGGGCCCGAAGAAGCTAGTTCGTGCACACGTGCACAGCGATGACGAAACAGATCGCAGTCTCATGCCGAGCAGTCAAAAATCATCGACATTCAGAGGACGAAATAAATGCAAATTTAACGAATAAAAACAGTTGAATAATGAATGCATCACTTCAGTCAATGTTTTTGACTAGATGTGTACATAAATTCGAAGGTTCATTGATTGACATTCAATTTCAAGCTAGCTGATGTTCTTGATATAAGAGGTCATCGATGCCGATGATGTGGAGAGGGCTCGTCCACCATCAAAAGACAAGAAAGTTCAGGTTTCAAATTCGGCCCAAAACAGTGGTCTTTTCGCGATTTTTTCTTATAGGTCCCACTACTCGAGACCCAGGAAAGGATTTGGAGAGAAAAAGACGACAAGCATATTTGATCGCGACCACTGCCTTTAAAGGCAGCATACACGCCCAAAAATGATATCAATTTTATGGAATGAATCGAAGGTCGGAAGCTGTTAATATTCATAGATGATGAGAAAACCGATAAAAAATCAACTGAAATGAAGATATAACGGTTGGCTCTGTATTATCCCAGAAGTGGACGAGTTGAACCGCACTAGCCGAAATAGCGGAGCTAGTGGCAAATTTGTTGGGATAACGACGCTAATGTACTCGTGCGGCCCTTTCTGGAACGCTCAAGGCGTTATAAGCGTAAAAAATGAACCAAAATGACCGTAATCGAGCACTGAACATTTGTATTTAGGGGCGGAGCCCGTATCGATGGGCGGAGAAAGGATGATTTAGCGACTCAATACGGCTCAAATACGGCCATTTTTACTCGTTTTCAACTCTTCCAACTTCGTGAGGGCTCTTCTAGGGCCCGTGCGACCCCACTAATGTAGTTATCTCAACAACTTTTGCGAGCGTGTATGCTGCCTTTAAGATTATTCGCTAACTCGATTGTTTGGCCCCCGGGTAGAACTGAAATGAAGAAAAAATCGAGAAAAACGCACCAAAAGGGCACGAAATCCTTTACTCCCATCCCGCCCCTTCACTCTCACAGGAACTGTTCGTCGTGACAATACAACCTTTTGTGGACCCGTCTTTGGCATTTCTCCCCCCTCTGTTGTACTTTCCTCCGGACATTAACTAGTGCTGTTTTGCCTAAAATATTCCTCCATTTTCGATCAGCCCCATTTTTTCACAGGCGACAACCACCTTGATCATGTTCCTCCAACCGGACAACTAGTCCATGTTATAGAATAATGTCACAGAACTACGACGTTTTAGTGCCTTTTTCGTCGTCTCTTCGTAGTGTTGGTAACACTTGGTGGCAAATACATCGTTTTGAGTGGAAAACTCGAGGACGAAAATCATAGTGAAAACTGCCTTAAAGAAAAGGTCAACCGATGTGTATTGAAAAGTCATTATTCACGTAATCGAGCAGTATATTCCATCAACTTCCCCTCAGTTGTACTGTATCAATTGTTGATCAGTTACTCATCGTGGGCATAGATCCTGAAGAGACTTCGCGTTAACTGTTGAAGGTTGGCACAGACTCGAAGCCACATGCTATAACATAGGTGCACCGAGTTTGCGCTAACCTCTGTTTTTTTTCCTAACAAGAAGAAGGATATTGACTACTTGGAGTCTGTTCAAAATAACTTCAATCGAAAGTTAGCTATGCGATGCGCGGGGCTGGGTTATGAGTTTATACCGAGGGGAGTCATGAGGCGCCAGTTTTACGGATTGCCTTGTTTGTTGCATAGATGAAAGAAAAATGACCTCATCATGGCTTTTAAAATTATTACGGCATAAGCCTGCCTCTCTCGCAGGGCTTTTTTTACTTTTGATAAAAGGTTCCGTTATCAAAAACAAAAATAAGGTCAAATTATTCTTGTATTAGAATTCTAACTATGCTTAGCAAAACATTTACCGAAGATTGGTTACAATTGTCACTTAATTCCTTTAAAATCAAGGCCAAAGAGTTAGTGGCAAAAGAGGTTTCCTGATGATTTTACTGAGTTTTTTCTATTGCTTGAAGATTTGTTTTTTTTTTCTTAATGTCTATTAATCGAATGTGTAATGCCTCACTGGTAACATGTGCTATTTTTTACACGTAGGTTATCCTACATCCTTGAATAAATAAACCCCGGCCAAAGCGCTGCTTCGCGGCGCTTTCTCCGGGAACCATAAGCCGGGTTGTTCGCGCCACTATGTCCGGAAACTGTGTGGCTTTTTCGCATAAATTAAATCCCTCACGGTCAGAAAATTTTCGGCCAAAGCGTCGCTTCGCAGCGCTTTGTTCGGGAACCGTAAGCCGGGGGGTTCGCGTCGCTTTGCGGCGCTCTGTCCGGAAACTGTGGGCTTTTTTGAACAAATTAAATCCCTCACGGTCAGGAAAACCCCGGCCCAAGCGCCGCTTCGCGGCGCTTTGTCCGGGAACCATATAAATGAATAAATGAATAAACTTCCGGTGGGGAACGCGAAGTCTCTTCAGGATCCATGCCGATGTTATACGATGGCTGACTGCTAATTGTGCCAGATGACTGACGGACGACCGGCCTCTCTTGATGAAATTCGAGACATTCGACCTCAGTTATTTCTTTAATCAGGCGCTTTTAACCGAACAAAGTTTCCCTACGTTCTTAGGTGGGCCCACAATATCATTCAAACCAAAAAAAAAACGGTGAGTGGTTTTCAGCGCGTGCAATGTCTTTCACCTGATAGCATCCTGTGGCCGAATTCATGAAAGAACGGGAGCCTCCCGGGAAGGTTTTTGATACCAGCCAATGTATGCGGCATGCGAACTTTGAACCGTTCATGGGTACGGCCACTGGTCGTTCATTTATGTGCTCGTAACATCGGCATGGATCATGAAGAGTACTTTGCGTTCCCTATTGGAGGTTGGCGCAATCTCGGTGAGCCTATGTTATAGCATATGGCACAGAGTTTGCGCCAACATTCAACAGTGAGCGCTGAGTCTCTTCCGGATCTATGCCGACGTTACATTTCCGACAAACTAGGTTAGAGATAAGGAACAGAAGCCGAAAGCAGGGTTCGCTATTTGTTCTCCTATGATATTAAGAACAGGTTGAGCTACAAACCTATTTATACTCTGTTTATCTTGAATCGCACCAAACGCGGTCCGCCAATAGTCCTCTAATTGGCCCGCTAGTACCGTAGTGTACGTCCACGACGCGTTCTCGGCAGACCCGGGTGTGCACCCGGTTTGCAGAGCGATCGATTCGTCAATGCCGTCACTGGGCTGTCCACCCTGCCACTGTGCCATCGTGTCTGCCGAGAACGCGTCGTGGACGTACACTACGGTACTAGCGGGCTAATTAGAGAACTATTATCGGACCGTGTTTCGTGCAATTCAAGATAAACAGAGTATAGAACTTGCCGTGTGAATTTCAAGATATTTTTATGTTAGGCCTGGAGCACGAATTGTATACAACTCACAGAATACATACGTATGCTACTCACTGAACAGGTTTGTAAGACACAACAGTCTAACATGCCAATAATGTCGTAAGAGAAGAGCGTAAAAACCCAGTTGCGTAGACTAATTTTTGAGACGATGAAATCATTACTTACTCATCATCGGGATTGAACTTTCATCAAGTACTGCTCCTGCAGTCATGGTAAATTATGTTGAATCTTTCATGGTGGAGGTCGTATATACAAAAACATAGAATGTATGATAAGATGACATCTAACAAGGGAATTCCTCATGATCAAACTGCTCATTAAAATCTTCTGTTCCAGAACCATTTTTAGACGTGAAGTCCGAATATGCCCAACGCACCTGCTTAGACTCACTCAGAAAGAAGTTATGAGCGTGTTAAAGACACAGTCCAACATCAGAATCGATTTTTCATTTTTCTGCCTATCTTGGAGAAAATTTCACGCTGATCACAATGGTGTCTCCAGAATCGCTCAGAACTTACTGCGAACTGAGTTACGGCTTCTCAAAAAATTTTAATTTGAAGTGGTATATGTTCATGGACGAGTTGTCTCGAGCCTGTATTTTCTCGTTATTTGCAGCCATCATTCTGAAGCAGGTCACAATATATAGCCAGACCAAAAATAAAAGGAAGAACATAGATTTTGAATAAAATCATTCGCGCGTCTCTTCCCTATTGAGGTCGGAAACCTGCCAGTGGGCGTTGCCCATTTTTTCTTTCAAGGGGGCGTGGTCGGCTCTTTACTAGCTTTTTGTCACTTATTTGAGCGAATTGAGATTTCGCGCTTGGCAGGGTGGCTACAGACGGCGACCGGACCAAAAGATCAAAAATTACTTCTGAGGTTGGACTGTGCCTTTAAGCGCTTCGGGAAAAGGTCCGGCAACTTTTAGGGTATTTTAAAAAGTTTTCCGGATTTCGCTAAAAACAATCATGTAGTTAGGGGTGTTGAACACGAATCTGGGGTCCGCTTATCGAAATTTGAGGTTTACTGTAGGTCAAGGTAGGTAACATGCGATTTACAGTTCAACTGCGCTTTGCCGTTCAGTCCGTAAAGTGCAAGCTGATTGCCAAAGCGTGCTGCGGCACGGTTGCGAGTATCTTCAGACAGGGATGTGAAGTCACCTGAGCGCTTTTTGCCTTTGGTGCCCGGGTGATCCCACCGCCCGTGTGATCCCACATCCCTGTCTGAGGATACTCGCAACCGCGTCGCAGCACGCTTTCGCAAACAGCGTGCACTTTGCGGACTGAACGGCAATGTGCAGTTGAACTGTAGAAGGCAAAGCCTACCTTAGTAATTCGAAAATCGACAAATTGACATCGAATTCGTATTGAGCACCCCCAATTGTGGTGCGCGCGAAGCTCGCACCATGATTTGGCTTTGGTCTCTACACGCGCGGATGCCCTACAACGAGATCACCTATTCAGACTGTCACCAGAGGTATGAGCTGTACACCATTCAATGCGCTGTAAGAACTTACATATGTGTGCAAATTTTCATATTAACTGGTCCCAGCTTTCTAAAGTTATGACCTCTCAAAGTACGCAAAAACGTTCTCCACCACCGCCTCCGCCTCACCCTCCTAAATGACGGGTTTTTTCGTTATCAGTCATTGTTTTCTTAAAGGCATCGTGTGCGCTGAAAACCAAATTCCCGTTTTTGCCTTATACCATTCGAGTGGGCCTTGATAAGGTCATTCACGAAGTCTGCAGTCTCAAAGTTCAACCGAAATGGAGTTTTTTTTCAGTTGAAAATGTCATCCTGGGTTCGGGGGTTGGCTTTTGGGTCGATCATTTGTTACGCCCGTTCACCAAATGAGAAACGAAAGCAACTGATCAACAAGTGATATAGTACAAATGCGTGGAAGTGGATGAAATATATCATATGATTACGTCATGAATGCGTTTTCTGCACATATCGGTCAACTTTTTCTCCCTTCAAAATCAGCTGGAAGAAAGATGAACGGGATTTGATCGAGAGATCATGGGTCAACACAGCGATTCGTAGCGATCGACGACTCTTCCTTTCTCATGCGTCGATTGGTTGAATGGGGTCTGAAAACCAAGAAAAAGAGGTCTGAAAAAGCAGTTTTCTGTAACTTTTCGTGATTCTTTCAACGTGGCTGTGGTTCAGGGTACTAGACCTTCCACTATATGTTGAAAACTCAGAAACGATTTTCATCGCGAACGATGCCTTTAAAGACTCCATATAAACACCTTGCTCTCTAGGGTGGTGTATTCTAAACGTATGGCTCGGAAGAGGACGCTGTGCGGGAGGGATGCTTTGAGCGCAGCGCGTGTTCGTTTCATGCGCACCATCGATAAGAAGGCGTCGCAGGGTGTGCTGAAGTGTCGGTTGACTATGCGAGAGCGAAGTACGAGTACGCAGGACATCATGGAACGCGTGCAGGACCCCAATAGGGGTGTGCAGGACGTCGTAAATTGTGTGCAGGACCCCAGTAGGGTTGTGCAGGACGTCGTAGATTGTGTGCAGGACCTCAGTAGGGGTGTGCAGGACGTCATGGAGCGTGTACAGGACCCCAGTAGGGGTGTGCAGGACATCATGGAACGTGTGCAGGACCCCAGCAGGGTTGTGCAGGACATCATAGAACGTGTGCAGGACCCGAGCAGAGGTGTGCAGGACATCATGGGACGTGTGCAGGACCCCAGTAGGGATGTGCAGGACGTCGTAGAATGTGTGCAGGACCTCAGTAAGAGTATGCAGGACATCATGGAACGTGTGCAGGATCTCAGTAGTGGTGTACAGGACGTCATGGAGCGTGTGCAGGACCCCAGTAGGGGTGTGCAGGACATCATGTGACGTGTGCAGGACCCCAGTACGGTTGTGCAGGACGTCGTAGATTGTGTGCAGGACCTCGGTAGGAGTTTGCCGGACATCATGGAACGAGTGCAGGACCCCAATACAGGTGTGCAGGACGTCGTAGATAGTGCGTAGGACCTCATTATGAGTGTGCAGGACATCATGGGACGTGGGCAGGACCCTGTAGGGGTGTGCCGGACGTCATGGAACGTGTACAGGACCCCAGTAGGGGTGTGCAGGATGTCAGGGAATGTGTGCAGGAACCAGTAGGAGTGTGCAGGACATCATAGAACGTGTGCAGGACCCGGTAGGGTTGTGCAGGTCGTCGTAGATTGTCTGCAGGACCTCAGTAGGAGTGTGCAGGACATCACGGGACGTGTGCAGGACCCCAGTAGGGGTGTGCAAGACATCATGGAACGTGTGCAGGGTCGCAGTATGGGTGAGCAGGACGTCATGGAGCGTGTGCAGGACTCCTGTAGGAGTGTGCAGGACATCATGGAACGTGTGCAGGACCCCAGTAGGGTTGTGCAGGACGTCGTAGATTGTGTGCAGGACCTCAGTAGGAGTGTGCAGGACATCATGGAACGTGTGCAGGACCCAGTAGGGTTGTGCAGGACGTCGTAGATTGTGTGCAGGACATCAGTAGGAGTGTGCAGGACATCATGGAACGTGTGCAGCACCCCAGTAGGGGTGTGCAGGACATCATGGAACGTGTGTAAGACTCCAGTAGGGGTGTGCAGTACATCATGGAACGTGTGCAGGACCCCAGTAGAGGTATGCAGGACGTCATGGAATGTGTGCATGACCCCAATAGAGATGTGCAGGACGTCGTAGAATGTGTGCAGGACCTGAGAAAAAGTGTGCAGGACATCATGAAACGTGTGCAGGACCTGAGTAGGAGTGTGCAGGACATCATGGAACGTGTGTAAGACTCCAGTAGGGGTGTGCAGTACATCATGGAACGTGTGCAGGACCCCAGTAGGGGTGTGCAGGACATCATGGAACGTGTGCAGGACCTCAGTGGGAGAGTGCAGGACATCATGGAACGTGTGCAGGACCCCAGTAGGGGTCTGCAGGACGTCGTATAATGTGTGCAGGACCTCAGTAGGAGTGTGCAGGACATCATGGAACGTGTGCAGGATCTCAGTATTGGTGTGCAGGACGTCATGGAGCGTGTGCAGGACCCCAGTAGGGGTGTGCAGGACATCATGTGACGTGTGCAGGACCCCAGTACGGTTGTGCAGGACGTCGTAGATTGTGTGCAGGACCTCGGTAGGAGTTTGCAGAACATCACGGAACGAGTGCAGGACCCCAATACAGGTGTGCAGGACGTCGTAGATAGTGCGCAGGACCTCAGTAGAAGTGTGCAGAACATCATGGAACGTGTGCAGTATCCCAGTAGGGTTCTGCAGAACGTCGTAGATTGTGGGCAGGACCTCATTAGGAGTGTGCAGGACATCATGGAAAGTGTGCAGAGTTCCAGTATGGGTGTGCAGGACATTATGGAACGTGTGCAGGACCCCAGTAGGGTGTGCAGGACGTCATGGAACGTGTGCAGGACCTCAGTAGGGTGTGCAGGACATTATGGGACATGTGCAGGACCCCAGTAGTGTTGTGCAAGACGTCGTAAATTGTGTGTAGGACCTCAGTAGGAGCGTGTAGGACATCATGGAACGTGTGCAGGGCCTGAGTAGGAATGTGCAGGACATCATGGAGCGTGTGCAGGACCCCAGTAGGGGTGTGCAGGACGTCATGGAACGTGTGCAGGACCCCAGTATGGGTGTGCAGGACGTCATGGAGCGTGTGCAGGACCCCAGTAGGGGTGTGCAGGACGTCATGGAACGTGTGCAGGACCCCAGTAGGGGTGTGCAGGACGTCATGGAGCGTGTGCAGGACCTCAGTACGGTTGTGCAGGACGTCGTAGATTGTGTGCAGGGCCTCAGTAAGAGTGTGCAGGACATCATGGAACGTGTGCAGGACCCCAGTAAGGGTGTGCAGGATGTCAGGGAACGTTTGCAGGACCCCAGTAGGGGTGTGCAGGACATCATGGAACGTGTGCAGGACTCCAGTAGGAGTGTGCAGGACATCATGGAACGTGTGCAGGACCTCATCATGGAACGTGTGCAGGGTTTCAGTAGGGGTGTGCAGGACGTCGTGGAACGTGTGCAGGATCTCAGTAGTGGTGTGCGTGGGCAGGACCCAGTAGGGGTGTCCAGGGCGTCATGTAACGTGTGCAGGACCCTAGTAGGGGTGTGCAGGACGTCGTGGAACGTGTGCAGGATCTCAGTAGTGGTGTGCAGGACCCCAGTAGGGGTGTGCAGGACATCATGTGACGTGTGCAGGACCCCAGTATGGTTGTGCAGGACGTCGTAGTTTGTGTGAAGGACCTCGGTAGGAGTTTGCAGGACATCATGGAACGAGTGCAGAACCCCAATACAGGTGTGCAGGACGTCGTAGATAGTGCGAAGGACCTCAGTAGGAGTGTGCAGGACATCAAGGGACGTGGGCAGGACCCAGTAGGGGTGTCCAGGGCGTCATGTAGCGTGTGCAGGACCCCAGTAGGGGTGTGCAGGACATCATGGAACGTGTGCAGGATCTCAGTAGTGGTGTGCAGGACATCATGGAACGTGTGCAGGGTCGCAGTATGGGTGTGCAGGACATCATGGAACGTGTGCAGGACCCCAGTAGGGGTGTGCAGGACGTCGTAGAATGTGTGCAGGACCTTAGTAAGAGTGTGCAGGACATCATGGAGCGTGTGCAGGACCCCAGTAGGGGTGTGCAGGACATCATGTGACGTGTGCAGGACCTCAGTAGGAGTGTGCAGGACATCATGGGACGTGTGCAGGACCCCAGTAGGGGTGTGCAGGACGTCATGGAGCGTGTGCAGGACCCCAGTAGGGGTGAGCAGGACATCATGGAACGTGTGCAGGATCCCAGTAGGGTTGTGCAGGACGTCGTAGATTGTGTGCAGGACCTCAGTAGGAGTGTGCAGGACATCATGGAACGTGTGCAGGACCCGGTAGGGTTGTGCAGGTCGTCGTAGATTGTGTGCAGGACCTCAGTAGGGGTGTGCAGGACGTCATGGAGCGTGTGCAGGACCCCAGTAGGGTTGTGCAGGACATCATGGAACGTGTGCAGGACCCGAGCAGAGGTGTGCAGGACATCATGGGACGTGTGCAGGACCCCAGTAGGGGTGTGCAGGACGTCGTAGAATGTGTGCAGGACCTCAGTAAGAGTGTGCAGGACATCATGGAACGTGTGCAGGATCTCAGTAGTGGTGTGCAGGACGTCATGGAGCGTGTGCAGGACCCCAGTAGGGGTGTGCAGGACATCATGTGACGTGTGCAGGACCCCAGTACGGTTGTGCAGGACGTCGTAGATTGTGTGCAGGACCTCGGTAGGAGTTTGCAGGACATCATGGAACGAGTGCAGGACCCCAATACAGGTGTGCAGGACGTCGTAGATAGTGCGCAGGACCTCAGTAGGAGTGTGCAGGACATCATGGGACGTGTACAGGACCCTGTATGGGTGTGTAGGACGTCATGGAGCGTGTGCAGGACCCCAGTAGGGGTGAGCAGGACATCATGGAACGTGGGCAGGACCCTGTATGGGTGTGTAGGACGTCATGGAGCGTGTGCAGGATCCCAGTAGGGTTCTGCAGGACGTCGTAGATTGTGGGCAGGACCTCATTAGGGGTGTGCAGGACATCATGGAACGTGTGCAGGATCCCAGTTGGGTTGCGCAGGACGTCGTAGATTGTGTGCAGGACCTCAGTAGGAGTGGGCAGGACATCATGGAACGTGTGCAGGACCCCAGTAGGGTTGTGCAGGACATCATGGAACGTGTGCAGGACCCGAGCAGAGGTGTGCAGGACATCATGGGACGTGTGCAGGACCCCAGTAGGGGTGTGCAGGACGTCGTAGAATGTGTGCAGGACCTCAGTAAGAGTGTGCAGGACATCATGGAACGTGTGCAGGATCTCAGTAGTGGTGTGCAGGACGTCATGGAGCGTGTGCAGGACCCCAGTAGGGGTGTGCAGGACATCATGTGACGTGTGCAGGACCCCAGTACGGTTGTGCAGGACGTCGTAGATTGTGTGCAGGACCTCGGTAGGAGTTTGCAGGACATCATGGAACGAGTGCAGGACCCCAATACAGGTGTGCAGGACGTCGTACATAGTGCGCAGGACCTCAGTAGGAGTGTACAGGACGTCATGGAGCGTGTGCAGGACCCCAGTAGGGGTGTGCAGGACATCATGGAACGTGTTCAGGATCCCAGTAGGGTTGTGCAGGACATCATGTGACGTGTGCAGGACCTCAGTGCGGTTGTGCAGGACGTCGTAGATTGTGTGCAGGACCCCAGTAGGGGTGAGCAGGACATCATGAAACGTGTGCAGGATCCCAGTAGGGTTGTGCAGGACGTCGTAGATTGTGTGCAGGACCTTAGTAGGAGTGTGCAGGACATCATGGAACGTGTGCAGGACCCAAGCAGGGTTGTGCAGGACGTCGTAGATTGTGTGCAGGACATCAGTAGGAGTGTGCAGGACATCATGGAACGTGTGCAGGACCCCAGTAGGGGTGTGCAGGACGTCATGGAACGTGTGCAGGACCCCAGTATGGGTGTGCAGGACGTCATGGAGCGTGTGCAGGACCCCAGTAGGGGTGTGCAGGACGTCATGGAACGTGTGCAGGACCCCAGTAAGGGTGTGCAGGATCTCAGGGAACGTGTGCAGGACCTCAGTAGGAGTGTGCAGGACATCATGGAACGTGTGCAGGACCCCAGTAGGGGTGTGCAGGACATCATGGAACGTGTGCAGGACCCCAGTAGGGTTGTGCACGACGTCGTAGATTGTTTGCAGGACCTCAGTAGGAGTGTGCAGGACATCATGGAACGTGTGCAGGACCTCAGTAGGAGTGTGCAGGACGTCGTAGATTGTGTGCAGGACCTCAGCAGGAGTGTGCAGGACATCATGTAGCGTGTGCAGGACCCCAGTAGGGGTGTGCAGGACATCATGGAACGTGTGCAGGATCTCAGTAGTGGTGTGCAGGACGTCATGGAGCGTGTGCAGGACCCCAGTAGGGGTGAGCAGGACATCATGTGACGTGTGCAGGACCCCAGTACGGTTATGCAGGACGTCGTAGATAGTGTGCAGGACCTCGGTAGGAGTTTGCCGGACATCATGAAACGAGTGCAGGACCCCAATACAGGTGTGCAGGACGTCGTAGATAGTGCGCAGGGCCTCATTATGAGTGTGAAGGACATCATGGGACGTGGGCAAGACCCTGTAGGGGTGTGCAGGACGTCATGGAGCGTGTGCAGGACCCCAGTAGGGGTGTGCAGGACGTCAGGGAATGTGTGCAGGAACCAGTAGGAGTGTGCAGAACATCATGGAACGTGTGCAGGGTCGCAGTATGGGTGTGTAGGACATCATGGAACGTGTGCAGGACCCCAGTACGGTTGTGCAGGACGTCGTAGATTGTGTGCAGGACCTCAGTAGGAGTGTGCAGGACATCATGGAACGTGTGCAGGATCCCAGTAGTGGTATGCAGGACGTCACGGAGCGTGCGCAGGACCCCAGTAGGGGTGTGCAGGACATCATGGTACGTGTGCAGGACCTCAGTAGGAGTGTGCAGGACATCATGGAACGTGTGCAGGATCCCAGTAGGGTTGTGCAGGACGTCGTAGATTGTGTGCAGGACCTCAGTAGGAGTGTGCAGGACATCATGGAACGTGTGCAGGACCCGGTAGGGTTGTGCAGGTCGTCGTAGATTGTGTGCAGGACCTCAGTAGGGGTGTGCAGGACGTCATGGAGCGTGTGCAGGACCCCAGTAGGGTTGTGCAGGACATCATGGAACGTGTGCAGGACCTGAGCAGAGGTGTGCAGGACATCATGGGACGTGTGCAGGACCCCAGTAGGGGTGTGCAGGACGTCGTAGAATGTGTGCAGGACCTCAGTAAGAGTGTGCAGGACATCATGGAACGTGTGCAGGATCTCAGTAGTGGTGTGCAGGACGTCATGGAGCGTGTGCAGGACCCCAGTAGGGGTGTGCAGGACATCATGTGACGTGTGCAGGACCCCAGTACGGTTGTGCAGGACGTCATGGAGCGTGTGCAGGACCTCGGTAGGAGTTTGCAGGACATCATGGAACGAGTGCAGTACCCCAATGCAGGTGTGCAGGACGTCGTAGATAGTGTGAAGGGCCTCAGTAGGAGTGTGCAGGACATCAAGGGACGTGGGCAGGACCCAGTAGGGGTGTCCAGGGCGTCATGTAGCGTGTGCAGGACCCCAGTAGGGGTGTGCAGGACATCATGGAACGTGTGCAGAACCCCAGTAAGGGTGTGCAGGACGTCATGGAGCGTGTGCAGGACCCCAGTAGGGGTGAGCAGGACATCATGGAACGTGTGCAGGATCCCAGTAGGGTTGTGCAGGACGTCGTAGATTGTGTGCAGGACCTCAGTAGGAGTGTGCAGGACATCATGGAACGTGTGCAGGACCCCAGTAGGGTTGTGCAGGACGTCGTAGATTGTGTGCAGGACCTCAGTAGGAGTGTGCAGGACATCATGGAACGTGTGCAGGACCCCAGTAGGGTTGTGCAGGACATCATGGAACGTGTGCAGGACCCGAGCAGAGGTGTGCAGGACATCATGGGACGTGTGCAGGACCCCAGTAGGGGTGTGCAGGACGTCGTAGAATGTGTGCAGGACCTCAGTAAGAGTGTGCAGGACATCATGGAACGTGTGCAGGATCTCAGTAGTGGTGTGCAGGACGTCATGGAGCGTGTGCAGGACCCCAGTAGGGGTGTGCAGGACATCATGTGACGTGTGCAGGACCCCAGTACGGTTGTGCAGGACGTCGTAGATTGTGTGCAGGACCTCGGTAGGAGTTTGCAGGACATCATGGAACGAGTGCAGTACCCCAATGCAGGTGTGCAGGACGTCGTAGATAGTGCGCAGGACCTCAGTAGGAGTGTGCAGGACATCATGGGACGTGTACAGGACCCTGTATGGGTGTGTAGGACGTCATGGAGCGTGTGCAGGACCCCAGTAGGAGTGTGCAGGATGTCAGGGAATGTGTGCAGGAACCAGTAGGAGTGTGCAGAACATCATGGAGCGTGTGCAGGATCCCAGTAGGGTTGTGCAGGACGTCGTAGATTGTGTGCAGGACCTCAGTAGGAGTGTGCAGGACATCATGGAACGTGTGCAGGACCCGGTAGGGTTGTGCAGGTCGTCGTAGATTGTCTGCAGGACCTCAGTAGGAGTGTGCAGAACATCACGAAACGTGTGCAGGACCCCAGTAGGGTTGTGCAGGACGACGTAGATTGTGTGCAGGACCTCAGTAGGGGTGTGCAGGACGTCATGGAGCCTGTACAGGACCCCAGTAGGGGTGTGCAGGACATCATGGAACGTGTGCAGGACCCAGCAGGGTTGTGCAGGACATCATAGAACGTGTGCAGGACCCGAGCAGAGGTGTGCAGGACATCATGGGACGTGTGCAGGACCCCAGTAGGGGTGTGCAGGACGTCGTAGAATGTGTGCAGGACCTTAGTAAGAGTGTGCAGGACATCATGGAGCGTGTGCAGGACCCCAGTAGGGGTGTGCAGGACATCATGTGACGTGTGCAGGACCCCAGTACGGTTGTGCAGGACGTCGTAGATTGTGTGCAGGACCTCGGTAGGAGTTTGCAGGACATCATGGAACGAGTGCAGTACCCCAATGCAGGTGTGCAGGACGTCGTAGATAGTGTGAAGGGCCTCAGTAGGAGTGTGCAGGACATCAAGGGACGTGGGCAGGACCCAGTAGGGGTGTCCAGGGCGTCATGTAGCGTGTGCAGGACCCCAGTAGGGGTGTGCAGGACATCATGGAACGTGTGCAGAACCCCAGCAGGGTTGTGCAGGACATCATGGGACGTGTGCAGGACCCCAGTAGGGGTGTGCAGGACATCATGTGACGTGTGCAGGACCTCAGTAGGAGTGTGCAGGACATCATGGGACGTGTATAGGACCCCAGTAGGGGTGTGCAGGACGTCGTAGAATGTGTGCAGGACCTCAGTAGGAGTGTGCAGGACATCATGGAACGTGTGCAGGACCCCAGTAGGGGTGTGCAGAACGTCATGGATGTGCAGGACCTCAGTAGGAGTGTGCAGGACATCATGGAACGTGTGCAGGACCCCAATAGGGATGTTCGGGACGTCAACAATGTGTGCTGGACCTCAGTAGGATTGTGCAAAACATCATGGAACGTGTGCATGACCCCAATAGAGGTGTGCAGGACGTCGCAGATAGTGTGAAGAACCTCAGTAGGAGTGTGTAGGACATCATGCGACGTGTACAGGACCCTGTATGGGTGTGTAGGACGTCATGGAGCGTGTGCAGGACCCCAGTAGGGGTGTGCAGGACATCATGGAACGTGTGCGGGACCCCAGCAGGGTTGTGCAAGACATCATGGAACGTGTGCAGGACCCCAGTAAGGGTGTGCAGGACGTCGTAGATTGTGTGCAGGACCTCAGTAGGAGTGTGCAGGACATCACGGGACGTGTGCAGGACTCCAGTAGGGTTGTGCAGGACGTCATAGATTGTGTGCAGGACATCATGGAACGTGTGCAGGACCCCAGTAGGGGTGTGCTGGACATCATGGAACGTGTGCACAACCCCAGTAGGGTTGTGCAGGACGTCGTAGATTGTGTGCAGGACCTCAGTAGGAGTGTGCAGGACATCATGGAACGTGTGCAGGACTCCAGTAGGGTTGTGCAGGACGTCGTAGATTGCGTGCAGGACCTCAGTAGGAGTGTGCAGGACATCATGGAACGTGTGCAAGACCCCAGTAAGGGTGTGCAGGATGTCAGGGAACGTGTGCAGGACCTCAGTACAAGTTTGCAGGATATCATGGGACGTGTGTAGGACCTCAGTAGGGGTGTGCAGGACGTCATGAAACGGGTGCAGGATCTCAGTAGGGGTGTGTAGGACCTCAGTAGGGGTGTGCAGGACATCACGGAACGTGGGCAGGACCCCATTAGAGGTGTGCAGGACGTCGTGGAATGTGGGCAGGACCCCAGTAGGGTTGTGCAGGACGTCGTAGATTGTGTGCAGGACCTCAGTAGAAGTGCGCAGGACATCATGGAACGTGTGCAGGACCCCAGTAGGGGTGTGCAGGACGTCGTAGATTGTGTGCAGAACCTCAGTAGGGTTGTGCAGGGCATCATGGTATGTGTGCAGGGCCTCAGTAAGAGTGTGCAGGACATCATGGAACGTGTGCAGGACCCCAGTAAGGGTGTGCAGGATGTCAGGGAACGTTTGCAGGACCTCAGTAGGGGTGTGCAGGACATCATGTGACGTGTGCAGGACCCCAGTACGGTTGTGCAGGACGTCGTAGATTGTGTGCAGGGCCTCGGTAGGAGTTTGCAGGACATCATGGAACGAGTGCAGTATCCCAATGCAGGTGTGCAGGACGTCGTAGATAGTGCGCAGGACCTCAGTAGGAGTGTGCAGGACATCATGGGACGTGTACAGGACCCTGTATGGGTGTGCAGGACGTCGTAGATTGTGTGCAGGACCTCGGTAGGAGTTTGCAGGACATCATGGAACGAGTGCAGTACCCCAGTGGGGGTGTACAGGACGTCATGGAACGTGTGCAGGACCTCAGTAGGAGTGTACAGGACATCATGGGACGTGTGCAGGTTCCCAATATGGGCGTGCAAGACGTCGTAGAATGTGTGCAGGACCTCAGTAGGAGTGCGCAGGACATAATGGAACGTGGGCAGGACCCCCAGTAGGGGTGTGCAGGACATCAAGTAAAGTGTGTGCAGGACTCCAGTCGGGATGTGCAGGACATCATGTAATGTGTGCAGGACCTGAGTGAAAGTGTGCAGGTCATCATGCAACGTGTCCAGGATCCCAGTAGGGTTGTGCAGGACGTCGTAGATTGTGTGCAGGACCTCAGTAGGAGTGTGCAGGACATCATGGAACGTGTGCAGGATCCCAGTAGGGTTGTGCAGGACGTCGTAGATTGTGTGCAGGACCTCAGTAGGAGTGTGCAGGCCATCATGGAACGTGTGCAGGACCCCCAGTATGAGTGTGCACGACATCATGAAACGTGTGCAGGACATGAGTAGGTGTGTGCAGGACATCATGAAACGTGTGCAGGACCCAATTAGGGATGAGCAGGAGGTCAGGGAACGTGTGTAGGACCCCAGTAGGGGTATGCAGGACGTCATGGAGCGTGTGCAGGACTCTAGTGCGAGTGTGCAGGACGTCAGGGAACGTGTGCAGGACCTTAGAAAAAGTGTGCAGGACAACATGGAATTTGTGCAGGATCCCAGTAGGAGTCTGCAGGACGTCCTAGATTGTGTGCAGGACCTTAGTAGGAGTGTGCATGACATCATGGAACGTGTGCAGGACCCCAGTAGGGGTCTGCAGGACGTCGTAAAATGTGTGCAGGACCTCAGTAAGAGTGTGCAGGACATCATGGAACGTGTGCAGGACCCCAGTAGGGGTGTGCAGGACGTCATGGAGCGTGTGCAGGTCCCCAGTAGGTTGTGCAGGACGTCGTAGATTGTGTGCAGGACCTCGGTAGGAGTTTGCCGGACATCATGGAACGAGTGCAGGACCCCAATACAGGTGTGCAGGACGTCGTAGATTGTGTGCAGGACCTCAGTAGGAGTGGGCAGGACATCATGGAACGTGTGCAGGACCCCAGTAGGGTTGTGCAGGACATCATGGAACGTGTGCAGGACCCCAGTAAGGGTGTGCATGATGTCAGGGAACGTTTGCAGGACCTCAGTAGAGGTGTGCAGAACATCATGGAACGTGTGCAGGATCCCAGTAGGGTTGTGCAGGACGTCGTAGATTGTGTGCAGGACCTCAGTAGGAGTGTGCAGGACATCATGGAACGTGTGCAGGACCCCAGTAGGGTTGTGCAGGACGTCGTAGATTGTGTGCAGGACCTTAGTAGGAGTGTGCAGGACATCATGGAACGTGTGCAGGACCCAGTAGGGGTGTCCAGGGCGTCATGTAGCGTGTGCAGGACCCCAGTAGGGGTGTGCAGGACATCATGTGACGTGTGCAGGACCCCAGTACGGTTGTGCAGGACGTCGTAGATTGTGTGCAGGACCTCGGTAGGAGTTTGCAGGACATCATGGAACGAGTGCAGGACCCCAATACAGGTGTGCAGGACGTCGTAGATAGTGCGCAGGACCTCAGTAGGAGTGTGCAGGACATCATGGGACGTGTACAGGACCCTGTATGGGTGTGTAGGACGTCATGGAGCGTGTGCAGGACCCCAGTAGGGGTGTGCAGGATGTCAGGGAATGTGTGCAGGAACCAGTAGGGGTGTGCAGGACATCATGGAACGTGTGCGGGACTCCAGCAGGGTTGTGCAAGACATCATGGAACGTGTGCAGGGTCGCAGTATGGGTGTGCAGGACATCGTGGAACGTGTGCAGGACCCCAGTAAGGGTGTGCAGGACGTCAGGGAACGTGTGCAGGATCCCAGTAGGGTTGTGCAGGACGTCGTAGATTGTGTGCAGGACCTCAGTAGGGGTGTGCAGGATTTCATGGAACGTGTGCAGGACCCCAGTAGTGTTGTGCAGGACGTCGTATATTGTGTGCAGGATCTCAGTAGGAGTGTGTAGGACATCTTGAAACGTGTGCAAGACCCCAGAAGGGTTGAGCAGGATGTAATGGAAAGTGTGCAGAACCTCAGTAGGATTGTGTGCAGGACATCATGGAACGTGTGCAGGACCTCAGTAGGAGTGTGCAGGACATCATGGAACGTGTGCAGGACCCCAGTAGGGGTGTGCAGGACATCATGGAACGTGTGCAGGACCCGAGCAGAGGTGTGCAGGACATCATGTGACGTGTGCAGGACCCCAGTACGGTTGTGCAGGACGTCGTAGATTGTGTGCAGGACCTCAGTAGGAGTGTGCAGGACATCATGGAACGTGTGCAGGACCCCAGTAGGGGTGTGCAGGACATCATGGAACGTGTGCAGGACCCCAGTAGGGTTGTGCAGGACGTCGTAGATTGCGTGCAGGACCTCAGTAGGAGTGTGCAGGACCCCAGTAGGGTTGTGCAGGACGTCGTAGATTGTGTGCAGGACCTCAGTAGAAGTGCGCAGGACATCATGGAACGTGTGCAGGACCTCAGTAGGAGTGTGCAGGACATCATGGAACGTGTGCAGGACCCCAGTAGGGGTGTGCAGGACATCATGGAACGTGTGCAGGACCCCAGCAGGGTTGTGCAGGACATCATAGAACGTGTGCAGGACCCCAGTACGGTTGTGCAGGACGTCGTAGATTGTGTGCAGGACCTCGGTAGAAGTTTGCCGGACATCATGGAACGAGTGCAGGACCCCAATACAGGTGTGCAGGACGTCGTAGATAGTGCGCAGGACCTCAGTAGGAGTGTGTAGGACATCATGGGACGTGTACAGGACCCTGTATGGGTGTGTAGGACGTCATGGAGCGTGTGCAGGACCCCAGTAGGGGTGTGCAGGATGTCAGGGAATGTGTGCAGGAACCAGTAGGAGTGTGCAGAACATCATGGAACGTGTGCAGGGTCGCAGTATGGGTGTGCAGGACATCATGGAACGAGTGCAGGACCCCAATACAGGTGTGCAGGACGTCGTAGATAGTGCGCAGGACCTCAGTAGGAGTGTGCAGGACATCATGGGACGTGTACAGGACCCTGTATGGGTGTGTAGGACGTCATGGAGCGTGTGCAGGACCTCGGTAGGAGTTTGCAGGACATCATGGAACGAGTGCAGTACCCCAATGCAGGTGTGCAGGACATCATGGAACGTGTGCAGGACCCCTTTAATGGTGTGCAGGACATCATGGAACGTGTGCAGGACCTCAGTAGGGGTGTGCAGGACATCATGGAGCGTGTGCAGGACCTCAGTAGGAGTGTGCAGGACATCATGGAACGTGTGCAGGACCCCAGTAGGGGTGCGCAGGACGTCGTAGATAGTGCGCAGGGCCTCAGTAGGAGTGTGCAGGACATCATGGAACGTGTGCAGGACCCCAGCAGGTTTAGGCAGGACGTCGTAGATTGTGTGCAGGACCTCAGTAGGAGTGTGCAGGACATCATGGAACGTGTGCAGGACCCCAGTAGGGTTGTGCATGACGTCGTAGATTGTGTGCAGGACCTTAGTAGGAGTGTGCAGGACATGATGGGACGTGTGCAGGACCCCAGTAGGTGTGTGCGTGACATCATGGAACGTGTGCAGGATACCAGCAGGGGTGTGCAGGGCATCATGAAACGTGTGCAGGATCCCAGCAGGGGTGTGCAGGGCATCATGGAACGTGTGCAGGACCCCAGTAGGGTTGTACAGGACGTCGTAGATTGTGTGCAGGACCTCAGTAGGAGTGTGCAGGACATCATGGAACGTGTGCAAGACCCAAGTAGGGATGAGCAGGACATCACGGAACGTGTGCAGGACCTCAGAAGGGGTGTGCAGGACGCCGTAGAATGTGTGCAGGACCTCAGTAGGAGTGGGCAGGACATCATGGAACGTGTGCAGGACCCCAGTAGGGTTGTGCAGGACGTCGTAGATTGTGTGCAGGACCTCGGTAGGAGTTTGCAGGACATCATGGAACGAGTGCAGGACCCCAATACAGGTGTGCAGGACGTCGTAGATAGTGCGCAGGACCTCAGTAGGAGTGTGCAGAACATCATGGAACGTGTGCAGGATCTCAGTGGTGGTGTGCAGGACATCATGGAACGTGTGCAGGACCCCAGTAGGGTTGTGCAGGACGTCGTAGGTTGTGTGCAGGACCTCAGTAGGAGTGTGCAGAACATCATGGAACGTGTGCAGGGTCGCAGTATGGGTGTGCAGGACATCATGGAACGAGTGCAGGACCCCAATACAGGTGTGCAGGACGTCGTAGATAGTGCGCAGGACCTCAGTAGGAGTGTGTAGGACATCATGGGACGTGTACAGGACCCTGTATGGGTGTGTACGACGTCATGGAGCGTGTGCAGGACTCCAGTAGGGGTGTGCAGGATGTCAGGGAATGTGTGCAGGAACCAGTAGGAGTGTGCAGAACATCATGGAACGTGTGCAGGATCCCAGTAGGGTTGTGCAGGACGTCGTAGATTGTGTGCAGGACCTCAGTAGAAGTGTGCAGGACATCATGGAACGTGTGCAGGACCCGGTAGGGTTGTGCAGGTCGTCGTAGATTGTCTGCAGGACCTCAGTAGGAGTGTGCAGGACGTCGTAGATTGTGTGCAGGACCTCAGCAGGAGTGTGCAGGACATCATGGAACGTGTGCAGGACCCGGTAGGGTTGTGCAGGTCGTCGTAGATTGTCTGCAGGACCTCAGTAGGAGTGTGCAGGACATCACGGGACGTGTGCAGGACCCCAGTAGGGTCGTGCAGGACGTCGTAGATTGTGTGCAGGACCACAGTAGGGGTGTGCAGGACGTCATGGAGCGTGTGCAGGACCCCAGTAGGGGTGTGCAGGACATCATGGAACGTGTGCAGGACCCCAGCAGGGTTGTGCAGGACATCATGGAACGTGTGCAGGACCCCAGTAGGGTTGTGCAGGACGTCGTAGAATGTGTGCAGGACCTCAGTAAGAGTGTGCAGGACATCATGGAACGTGTGCAGGATCTCAGTAGTGGTGTGCAGGACGTCATGGAGCGTGTGCAGGACCCCAGTAGGGGTGTGCAGGACATCATGTGACGTGTGCAGGACCCCAGTACGGTTGTGCAGGACGTCGTAGATTGTGTGCAGGACCTCGGTAGGAGTTTGCAGGACATCATGGAACGAGTGCAGTACCCCAATGCAGGTGTGCAGGACGTCGTAGATAGTGCGCAGGACCTCAGTAGGAGTGTGCAGGACATCATGGGACGTGTACAGGACCCTGTATGGGTGTGTAGGACGTCATGGAGCGTGTGCAGGACCCCAGTAGGAGTGTGCAGGATGTCAGGGAATGTGTGCAGGAACCAGTAGGAGTGTGCAGAACATCATGGAACGTGTGCAGGGTCGCAGTATGGGTGTGCAGGACATCATGGAACGTGTGCAGGACCCCAGTAAGGGTGTGCAGGATGTCAGGGAACGTTTGCAGGACCTCAGTAGAAGTGTGCAGAACATCATGGAACGTGTGCAGGATCCCAGTTGGGTTGCGCAGGACGTCGTAGATTGTGTGCAGGACCTCAGTAGGAGTGGGCAGGACATCATGGAACGAGTGCAGTACCCCAATGCAGGTGTGCAGGACGTCGTAGATAGTGCGCAGGACCTCAGTAGGAGTGTGCAGGACGTCAGGGAATGTGTGCAGGAACCAGTAGGAGTGTGCAGAACATCATGGAACGTGTGCAGGGTCGCAGTAGGGGTGTGCAGGACATCGTGGAACGTGTGCAGAATCCCGGTAGCGGTGTGCAGGACGTCATGGAGCGTGTGAAGGACCTCAGTAGGAGTGTGCAGGACATCATGGAACGTGTGCAGGATCCCAGTAGGGTTGTGCAGGACGTCGTAGATTGTGTGCAGGACCTCAGTAGGAGTGTGCAGGACATCACTGGACGTGTGCAGGACCCCAGTAGGGTTGTGCAGGACGTCGTAGTTTGTGTGCAGGACCTCAGTTGGGGTGTGCAGGACGTCATGGAGCGTGTGCAGGACCCCAGTAGGGGTGTGCAGGACATCATGGAACGTGTGCAGGACCCGAGCAGGGTTGTGCAGGACATCATGGAACGTGTGCAGGACCCGAGCAGAGGTGTGCAGGACATCATGGGACGTGTGCAGGACCCCAGTAGGGGTGTGCAGGACATCATGGAACGTGTGCAGGATCTCAGTAGTGGTGTGCAGGACGTCATGGAGCGTGTGCAGGACCCCAGTAGGGGTGTGCAGGACATCATGTGACGTGTGCAGGACCCCAGTACGGTTGTGCAGGACGTCGTAGATTGTGTGCAGGACCTCGGTAGGAGTTTGCAGGACATCATGGAACGAGTGCAGGACCCCAATACAGGTGTGCAGGACGTCGTAGATAGTGCGCAGGACCTCAGTAGGAGTGTGCAGGACATCATGGGACGTGTACAGGACCCTGTATGGGTGTGTAGGACGTCATGGAGCGTGTGCAGGACCCCAGTAGGGGTGTGCAGGACATCATGGAACGTGTGCAGGACCTCAGTAGGAGTGTGCAGGACATCATGGAACGTGTGCAGGGTCGCAGTATGGGTGTGCAGGACATCATGGAACGTGTGCAGGACCCCAGTAAGGGTGTGCAGGATGTCAGGGAACGTTTGCAGGACCTCAGTAGAAGTGTGCAGAACATCATGGAACGTGTGCAGGGTCGCAGTATGGGTGTGCAGGACATCATGGAACGTGTGCAGGACCCCAGTAAGGGTTTGCAGGACGTCGTAGATAGTGCGCAGGACCTCAGTAGAAGTGTGCAGAACATCATGGAACGTGTGCAGGATCCCAGTTGGGTTGCGCAGGACGTCGTAGATTGTGTGCAGGACCTCAGTAGGAGTGTGCAGGACATCATAGGACGTGTACAGGACCCTGTATGGGTGTGTAGGACGTCATGGAGCGTGTGCAGGACCCCAGTAGGGGTGTGCAGGACATCATGGAACGTGTGCGGGACCCCAGCAGGGTTGTGCAGGACATCATGGAACGTGTGCAGGGTCGCAGTATGGGTGTGCAGGACATCATGGAACGTGTGCAGGACCCCAGTAAGGGTGTGCAGGATGTCAGGGAACGTTTGCAGGACCTCAGTAGAAGTGTGCAGAACATCATGGAACGTGTGCAGGATCCCAGTTGGGTTGCGCAGGACGTCGTAGATTGTGTGCAGGACCTCAGTAGGAGTGGGCAGGACATCATGGAACGAGTGCAGTACCCCAATGCAGGTGTGCAGGACGTCGTAGATAGTGCGCAGGACCTCAGTAGGAGTGTGCAGGACATCGGGGGACGTGTACAGGACCCTGTATGGGTGTGTAGGACGTCATGGAGCGTGTGCAGGACCCCAGTAGGAGTGTGCAGGATGTCAGGGAATGTGTGCAGGAACCAGTAGGAGTGTGCAGAACATCATGGAACGTGTGCAGGGTCGCAGTATGGGTGTGCAAAACATCATGGAACGTGTGCAGGACCCCAGTAAGGGTGTGCAGGATGTCGTAGATTGTATGCAGGACCTCAGTAGGAGTGTGCAGGACATCGGGGGACGTGTGCAGGATCCCAGTTGGGTTGCGCAGGACGTCGTAGATTGTGTGCAGGACCTCAGTAGGAGTGGGCAGGACATCATGGAACGTGTGCAGGACCCCAGTAGGGTTGTGCAGGACATCATGGAACGTGTGCAGGACCCGAGCAGAGGTGTGCACGACATCATGGGACGTGTGCAGGACCCTAGTAGGGGTGTGCAGGACGTCGTGGAACGTGTGCAGGATCTCAGTAGTGGTGTGCAGGACGTCGTGGAACGTGTGCAGGATCTCAGTAGTGGTGTGCAGGACCCCAGTAGGGTTGTGCAGGACATCATGTGACGTGTGCAGGACCCTAGTATGGTTGTGCAGGACGTCATGATACGAGTGCAAGATCTCAGTAGCAGTGTGCAGGACATCATGGGACGTGTTCAGGACCATAGTAGGGGTGTGCAGGGCGTCATAGAATGTGTGCAGGACTTCACAAGGAGAGTGCAGGACATTATAGAACGTGTGCAGGCCCCAGTAAGGGTGTGCAGGACGTCATGGTTCGTGTGCAGGACCCGAGTAGCAGTGTGCAGGACATCATGGAACGTGTGCAGGACCCCAGTAGGGTTGTGCAGGACGTCGTAGATTGTGTGCAGGACCTCAGTAGGAGTGTGCAGGACATCACGGGACGTGTGCAGGACCCCAGTAGGGTTGTGCAGGACGTCGTAGTTTGTGTGCAGGACCTCAGTTGGGGTGTGCAGGACGTCATGGAGCGTGTGCAGGACCCCAGTAGGGGTGTGCAGGACATCATGTGACGTGTGCAGGACCTCAGTAGGAGTGTGCAGGACATCATGGGACGTGTATAGGACCCCAGTAGGGGTGTGCAGGACGTCGTAGAATGTGTGCAGGTTCTCAGTAGGAGTGTGCAGGACATCATGGGACGTGTGCAGGACCTTAGTAGGAGTGTGCAGGACATCATGGGACGTGTGCAGGACCTTAGTAAGAGTGTGCAGGACATCATGGAGCGTGTGCAGGACCCCAGTATGGGTGTGTAGGACGTCATGGAGCGTGTGCAGGACCCCAGTAGGGGTGAGCAGGACATCATGGAACGTGTGCAGGATCCCAGTAGGGTTGTGCAGGACGTCGTAGATTGTGTGCAGGACCTCAGTAGGAGTGTGCAGGACATCATGGAACGAGTGCAGTATCCCAATGCAGGTGTGCGGGACGTCGTAGATTGTGTGCAGGACCTCGGTAGGAGTGTGCAGGACATCAAGGAACGTGGGCAGGACCCAGTATGGGTGTGCAGGACGTCATGGAGCGTCTGCAGGACCCCAGTAGGGGTGTGCAGGATGTCAGGGAATGTGTGCAGGAACCAGTAGGAGTGTGCAGAACATCATGGAACGTGTGCAGGGTCGCAGTATGGGTGTGCAGGACATCATGGAACGTGTGCAGGACCCCAGTAAGGGTGTGCAGGATGTCAGGGAACGTTTGCAGGACCTCAGTAGAAGTGTGCAGAACATCATGGAACGTGTGCAGGATCCCAGTTGGGTTGCGCAGGACGTCGTAGATTGTGTGCAGGACCTCAGTAGGAGTGTGCAGGACATCATGGAACGTGTGCAGGACCCCAGTAGGGTTGTGCAGGACGTCGTAGATTGTGTGCAGGACCTCAGTAGGGGTGTGCAGGACGTCATGGAGCGTGTGCAGGACCCCAGTAGGGGTGTGCAGGACATCATGGAACGTGTGCAGGACCCGAGCAGGGTTGTGCAGGACATCATGGAACGTGTGCAGGACCCGAGCAGAGGTGTGCAGGACATCATGGGACGTGTGCAGGACCCCAGTAGGGGTGTGCAGGACGTCGTGGAACGTGTGCAGGATCTCAGTAGTGGTGTGCAGGACCCCAGTAGGGGTGTGCAGGACATCATGTGACGTGTGCAGGACCCCAGTACGGTTGTGCAGGACGTCGTAGTTTGTGTGAAGGACCTCGGTAGGAGTTTGCAGGACATCATGGAACGAGTGCAGAACCCCAATACAGGTGTGCAGGACGTCGTAGATAGTGCGCAGGACCTCAGTAGGAGTGTGCAGGACATCATGGAACGTGTGCAGGGTCGCAGTTTGGGTGTGCAGGACATCATGGAACGTGTGCAGGACCCCAGTAAGGGTGTGCAGGATGTCAGGAAATGTGTGCAGGAACCAGTAGGGGTATGCAGGGCATCATGGAATGTGTGAAGGACCCCGATAAAGGTGTGCTGGACGATGTAGAATGTGTGCAGGACCTGAGTAGGGGTGTGCAGGACATCATGATACGAGTGCAAGATCTCAGTAGGGGTCTGCGGGACGTCATGGAACGTGTGCAGGACCCCAGTAGGAGTGTGCAGGACATCATGGAACGTGTGCAGCACCCCAGTAGGGGTGTGCAGGACATCATGGAACGTGTGCAGGAACCCAGAAGGGGTCTGCAGGACGTCATGGAATGTGTGCAGAACCTTAGAAAAAGTGTGCAGGACAACACGGAATTTGTGCAGGACCCCAGTAGGGGTCTGCAGGACGTCATGGAACGTGTGCAGGACCCCAGAAGGAATGTGCAGGACATCATGGAACACTTCTGCAGGATCCCAGAAGGGGTCTGCAGGACGTCATGGAACGTGTGCAGGACTCCAGTCGGGGTGTGCAGGACATCATGGAACGTGTGCAGGATCCCAGTAGGGTTGTGCAGGACGTCGTAGATTGTGTGCAGGACCTTAGTAGGAGTGTGCAGGACATCATGGAACGAGTGCAGTACCCCGATGCAGGTGTGCAGGACGTTGTAGATAGTGCGCAGGATGTGTGCAGGACCAGTAGTGTGTGTGCAGGACATCATGGAACGTGTGCAGGACCCCAGTAGGGGTGTGCAGGACATCATGGAACGTGTGCAGGACCCCAATAGGGGTGTGCAGGACGTCATAGATAGTGTGCAGAACCTCGGTAGGAGTGTGCAGGACATCAAGGGACGTGTGCAGGACCCCAGTAGGGGTGTGCAGGACGTCGTAGATTGTGTGCAGGACCTCAGTACAAGTTTGCAGGATATCATGGAACGTGTGCAGGATCCCAGTAGGGGTGTGCAGGACATCATGGAACGTGTGCAGGATCTCAGTAGGGGTGTGCAGGACATCATGGGACGTGTGCAGGACCCCAGTAGGGGTGTGCAGGACGTCGTAGATAGTGTGCAGGACCTCAGTAGGAGTGTGCAGGACATCATGGGACGTGTGGAGGACCCCAGTAGGGGTGTGCAGGACATCATGGAGCGTGTGCAGGACCTCAGTAGGGGTGTGCAGGACAGCATGGAACGTGTGCAGGACCCCAGTAGGGGTGAGCAGGACATCATGGGACGTGGACAAGACCCTGTAGGGGTGTGCAGGACGTCATGGAGCGTGTGCAGGACCCCAGTAGGGATGTGCAGGACATCATGGAACGTGTGCAGGACCTGAGCAGAGGTGTGCAGGACATCATGGGACGTGTGCAGGACCCCAGTAGGGGTGTGCAGGACGTCGTAGAATGTGTGCAGGACCTCAGTAAGAGTGTGCAGGACATCATGGAACGTGTGCAGGATCTCAGTAGTGGTGTGCAGGACGTCATGGAGCGTGTGCAGGACCCCAGTAGGGGTGTGCAGGACATCATGTGACGTGTGCAGGACCCCAGTACGGTTGTGCAGGACGTCGTAGATTGTGTGCAGGACCTCGGTAGGAGTTTGCAGGACATCATGGAACGAGTGCAGTACCCCAATGCAGGTGTGCAGGACGTCGTAGATAGTGCGCAGGACCTCAGTAGGAGTGTGCAGGACATCAAGGGACGTGGGCAGGACCCAGTAGGGGTGTCCAGGGCGTCATGTAGCGTGTGCAGGACCCCAGTAGGGGTGTGCAGGACATCAGGGAATGTGTGCAGGAACCAGTAGGAGTGTGCAGGACACCATGGAACGTGTGCAGGACCCCAGTAGGGATGTGCAGGACATCATGGAACGTGTGCAGGACCCCAGTAGGGGTCTGCAGGACGTCGTATAATGTGTGCAGGACCTCAGTAGGAGTGTGCAGGACATCATGGAACGTGTGCAGGATCTCAGTATTGGTGTGCAGGACGTCATGGAGCGTGTGCAGGACCCCAGTAGGGGTGTGCAGGACATCATGTGACGTGTGCAGGACCCCAGTGGGGTTGTGCAGGACGTCGTAGATAGTGTGCAGAACCTCGGTAGGAGTGTGCAGGACATCATGGAACGAGTGCAGGACCCCAATACAGGTGTGCAGGACGTCGTAGATAGTGCGCAGGACCTCAGTAGGAGTGTACAGGACATCATGGGACGTGGGCAGGACCCTGTAGGGGTGTGCAGGACGTCATGGAGCGTGTGCAGGACCCCAGTAGGGGTGTGCAGGACATCATGGAACGTGTTCAGGATCCCAGTAGGTTTGTGCAGAACATCATGGAACGTGTGCAGGGTCGCAGAATGGGTGTGCAGGACATCATGGAACGTGTTCAGGATCCCAGTAGGTTTGTGCAGGACGTCGTAGATTGTGTGCAGGACCTCAGTAGGAGTGTGCAGGACATCATGGAACGTGTGCAGGACCCCAGTAGGGGTGTGCAGGACATCATGGAACGTATGCAAGACCCCAGTAGAGGTGTGCAGGACGTCATGGAGCGTGTGCAGGACCCCAGTAGGGGTGTGCAGGACATCATGGAACGTGTTAAGGATCCCAGTAGGGTTGTGCAGGACGTCGTAGATTGTGTGCAACCCCTCAGTAGGAGTGTGCAGGACAGCATGGAACGTGTGCAGGACCCCAGTAGGGTTGTGCAGGACCCGTAGACTGTGTGCAGGACCTCAGTAGGAGAGTGCAGGTCGTCATGGAACGTGTGCAGGACCTCAGTAGGAGAGTGCAGGACATCATGGAACGTGTGCAGGACCCCAGTAGGAGTGTGCAGGACATCATGGAACGTGTGCAGGACTCCAGTATGGGTGTGCAGGACATCATGGAACGTGTGCAGGACCCCAGTAGGGGTGTGCAGGACCTCATGGAACGTGTGCAGGACCCCAGTAGGGTTGCGCAGGACATCATGAAACGTGTGCAGGATCCCAGTAGGAGTGTGCAGGACATCATGGAACGTGTGCAGGACCCCAGTGGGGGTGTGCAGGACGTCATGGAACGTTTGCAGGACCTCAGTAGGAGTGTGCAGGACATCATGGGACGTGTGCAGGACCCCAGTAGAGGCGTGCAGGACGTCGTAGATTGTGTGCAGGACCTCAGCAGGAGTGTGCAGGACATCATGTAGCGTGTGCAGGACCCCAGTAGGGGTGTGCAGGACATCATGGAACGTGTGCAGAACTCCAGCACGGTTGGGCAGGACATCATGGGACGTGTGCAGGACCCCAGTAGGGGTGTGCAGGACATCATGGAACGTGTGCAGGACCCCAGTAGGGGTGTGCAGGACGTCATGGAACGTGTGCAGGACCCCAGTAGGGGTGTGCAGGACGTCATGGAACGTGTGCAGGAACCAGTAGGAGTGTGCAGGACATCATGTGACGTGTGCAGGACCCCAGTACGGTTGTGCAGGACGTCGTAGATTGTGTGCAGGGCCTCGGTAGGAGTTTGCAGGACATCATGGAACGTGTGCAGGGTCGCAGTATGGGTGTGTAGGACATCATGGAACGTGTGCAGGACCCCAGTAAGGGTGTGCAGGATGTCAGGGAACGTTTGCAGGACCTCAGTAGGGGTGTGCAGGACATCATGTGACGTGTGCAGGACCCCAGTACGGTTGTGCAGGACGTCGTAGATTGTGTGCAGGACCTCAGTAGGAGTGTGCAGGACATCATGGAACGTGTGCAGGATCCTAGTAGGGTTGCGCAGGACGTCGTAGAATGTGTGCAGGACCTCGGTAGGAGCGTGCAAGACATCAAGGAACTTGTCCAGGACGTTTGCAGGGGTGTGCAAGATACCATGTAACGTGTGCAGGACCTCAGTAGGAGTGTGCAGGACATCATGGAACCTGTGCAAATCCCCAGTAGGGGTGTGCAGGACGTCGTGGATAGTGTGCAGAACCTCGGTAGGGGTGTGCAGGACATCAAGGGACGTGGGCAGGACCCAGTAGGGGTGTGCAGGACGTCATAGTACGTGTGCAGGACCTCAGTAGGAGTGTGCAGGACATCATGGAACGAGTGCAGAACCCCAATACAGGTGTGCAGGACGTCGTAGATAGTGCGAAGGACCTCAGTAGGAGTGTGCAGGACATCAAGGGACGTGGGCAGGACCCAGTAGGGGTGTCCAGGGCGTCATGTAGCGTGTGCAGGACCCCAGTAGGGGTGTGCAGGACATCATGGAACGTGTGCAGAACCCCAGCAGGGTTGTGCAGGACATCATGGGACGTGTGCAGGACCCCAGTAGGGGTGTGCAGGACGTCGTAGAATGTGTGCAGGTTCTCAGTAGGAGTGTGCAGGACATCATGGGACGTGTGCAGGATCTCGGTAGTGGTGTGCAGGACGTCATGGAACGTGTGCAGGACCCCAGTAGGAGTGTGCAGGACATCATGGGACGTGTGCAGGACCCTGTATGGGTGTGTAGGACGTCATGGAGCGTGTGCAGGACCTCGGTAGGAGTTTGCAGGACATCATGGAACGAGTGCAGTACCCCAATGCAGGTGTGCAGGACGTCGTAGATAGTGCGCAGGACCTCAGTAGGAGTGTGCAGGACGTCGTAGATAGTGCGCAGGACCTCAGTAGGAGTGTGCAGGACATCATGGAACGTGTGCAGGACCCCAGTTTGGGTGTGCAGGACATCATGGAACGTGTGCAGGATCTCAGTAGGAGGGTGCAGGACACCACGGAACGTGTGCAGGACCCCAATAGAGGTGTGCAGGACGTCGTAGATTGTGTGCAGGACCTCAGTAGGAGTGTGCAGGACATCATGGAACGTGTGCAGGACCCCAGTAGGGGTGCGCAGGACATCATGGAACATGTGCAGGACATCATGGAGCGTGTGGAGGACCCCAGTAGGGGTGCGCAGGACGTCGTAGATAGTGCGCAGGGCCTCAGTAGGAGTGTGCAGGACATCATGGGACGTGGGCAGGACCCCAGTAGGGTTGTGCAGGACGTCATGGAGCGTGTGCAGGACCCCAGTAGGGGTGTGCAGGACATCATGGGCCGTGTGCAGGATCCCAGTAGGGGTTTGCAGGACATCATGGGACGTGTGCAGGACCCTGTATGGGTGTGCAGGACATCATGGAACGTGTGCAGGATCCCAGTAGGGTTGTGCAGGACGTCGTAGATTGTGTGCAGGACCACAGTAGGGGTGTGCAGGACGTCATGGAGCGTGTGCAGGACCCCAGTAGGGTTGTGCAGGACATCATGGAACGTGTGCAGAACCCCAGCAGGGTTGTGCAGGACATCATGGGACGTGTGCAGGACCCCAGTAGGGGTGTGCAGGACGTCGTAGAATGTGTGCAGGTTCTCAGTAGGAGTGTGCAGGACATCATGGGACGTGTGCAGGATCTCAGTAGTGGTGTGCAGGACGTCATGGAACGTGTGCAGGACCCCAGTTGGGGTGTGCAGGACAACATGTGACGTGTGCAGGACCCCAGTACGGTTGTGCAGGACGTCGTAGATTGTGTGCAGGACCTCGGTAAGAGTTTGCAGGACATCATGGAACGAGTGCAGTACCCCAATGCAGGTGTGCAGGACGTCGTAGATAGTGCGAAGGACCTCAGTAGGGGTGAGCAGGACATCATGTGACGTGTGCAGGACCCCAGTACGGTTATGCAGGACGTCGTAGATAGTGTGCAGGACCTCATTAGGAGTGTGCAGGACATCATGGAACGTGTGCAAGACCCCAGTAAGGGTGTGCAGGATGTCAGGGAACGTTTGCAGGACCTCAGTAAAGGTGTGCAGGACATCATGTGACGTGTGCAGGACCCCAGTACGGTTGTGCAGGACGTCGTAGATAGTGCGCAGGACCTCAGTAGGAGTGTGCAGGACATCATGGGACGTGTACAGGACCCTGTATGGGTGTGTAGGACGTCATGGAGCGTGTGCAGGACCCCAGTAGGGGTGAGCAGGACATCATGGAACGTGTGCAGGATCCTAGTAGGGTTGTGCAGGACGTCGTAGATTGTGTGCAGGACCTCAGTAGCAGTGTGCAGGACATGATGGAACGTGTGCAGCACCCGGTAGGGTTGTGCAGGTCGTCGTAGATTGTGTGCAGGACCTCAGTAGGGGTGTGCAGGACGTCATGAAGCGTGTGCAGCACCCCAGTAGGATTGTGCAGGACATCATGGAACGTGTGCAGGACCTGAGCAGAGGTGTGCAGGACATCATGGGACGTGTGCAGGACCCCAGTAGGGGTGTGCAGGACGTCGTAGAATGTGTGCAGGACCTCAGTAAGAGTGTGCAGGACATCATGGAACGTGTGCAGGATCTCAGTAGTGGTGTGCAGGACGTCATGGAGCGTGTGCAGGACCCCAGTAGGGGTGTGCAGGACATCATGTGACGTGTGCAGGACCCCAGTACGGTTGTGCAGGACGTCGTAGATTGTGTGCAGGACCTCGGTAGGAGTTTGCAGGACATCATGGAACGAGTGCAGTACCCCAATGCAGGTGTGCAGGACGTCGTAGATAGTGCGCAGGACCTCAGTAGGAGTGTGCAGGACATCATGGGACGTGTACAGGACCCTGTATGGGTGTGTAGGACGTCATGGAGCGTGTGCAGGACCCCAGTAGGGGTGAGCAGGACATCATGGAACGTGTGCAGGACCTCAGTAGGAGTGTGCAGGACATCATGGGACGTGTACAGGACCCTGTATGGGTGTGTAGGACGTCATGGAGCGTGTGCAGGACCCCAGTAGGGGTGAGCAGGACATCATGGAACGTGTGCAGGATCCCAGTAGGGTTGTGCAGGACGTCGTAGATTGTGTGCAGGACCTCAGTAGGAGTGTGCAGGACATCATGGAACGTGTGCAGCACCCGGTAGGGTTGTGCAGGTCGTCGTAGATTGTGTGCAGGACCTCAGTAGGGGTGTGCAGGACGTCATGAAGCGTGTGCAGCACCCCAGTAGGATTGTGCAGGACATCATGGAACGTGTGCAGGACCTGAGCAGAGGTGTGCAGGACATCATGGGACGTGTGCAGGACCCCAGTAGGGGTGTGCAGGACGTCGTAGAATGTGTGCAGGACCTTAGTAAGAGTGTGCAGGACATCATGGAACGTGTGCAGGATCTCAGTAGTGGTGTGCAGGACGTCATGGAGCGTGTGCAGGACCCCAGTAGGGGTGTGCAGGACATCATGTGACGTGTGCAGGACCCCAGTACGGTTGTGCAGGACGTCGTAGATTGTGTGCAGGACCTCGGTAGGAGTTTGCAGGACATCATGGAACGAGTGCAGTACCCCAATGCAGGTGTGCAGGACGTCGTAGATAGTGCGCAGGACCTCAGTAGGAGTGTGCAGGACATCATGGGACGTGTACAGGACCCTGTATGGGTGTGTAGGACGTCATGGAGCGTGTGCAGGACCCCAGTAGGGGTGAGCAGGACATCATGGAACGTGTGCAGGATCCCAGTAGGGTTGTGCAGGACGTCGTAGATTGTGTGCAGGACCTCAGTAGGAGTGTGCAGGACATCATGGAACGTGTGCAAGACCCCAGTAAGGGTGTGCAGGATGTCAGGGAACGTTTGCAGGACCTCAGTAAAGGTGTGCAGGACATCATGGAACGTGTGCAGAACCCCAGTAGGGGTGAGCAGGACATCATGGAACGTGTGCAGGACCTCAGTAGGAGTGTGCAGGACATCATGGAACGTGTGCAGGATCCCAGTAGGGTTGTGCAGGACGTCGTAGATTGTGTGCAGGACCTCAGTAGGAGTGTGCAGGACATCATGGAACGTGTGCAGGACCCCAGTAAGGGTGTGCAGGATGTCAGGGAACGTTTGCAGGACCTCAGTAGAAGTGTGCAGAACATCATGGAACGTGTGCAGGACCCCAGTAGGGGTGTGCAGGACGTCGTTGATTGTGTGCAGGTCCTCAGTAGGAGTGTGCAGGACATCATGGAACGTGTGCAGGACCCCAGTACGGTTGTGCAGGACGTCGTAGATAGTGCGCAGGACCTCAGTAGGAGTGTGCAGGACATCATGGGACGGGTGCAGGACCTCAGTAGGGGTGTGCAGGACGTCATGGAGCGTGTGCAGGACCCCAGTAGGGGTGTGCAGAACATCATGGAACGTGTGCAGGACCTAAGTAGGAGTGTGCAGGACATCATGGAACGTGTGCAGGACCCCAGTAAGGGTGTGCAGGATGTCAGGCAAGATTTGCAGGACCTCAGTAGGAGTGTGCAGGACATCATGGGACGTGTGCAGGACCCCAGTAGGGCTGTGCAGGACGTCGTGGATTGGGAGCAGGACCTCAGTAGGGGTCTGCAGAACATCATGGAACGTGTACAGGACCCCAGTAGGGTTGTACAGGACGTCGTAGATTGTGTGCAGGACCTCAGTAGGAGTGTGCAGGGCATCACGGAACGTGTGCAGGACCCCAGTAGGGTTGTGCATGACGTCGTAGATTGTGTGCATGACCTTAGTAGGAGTGTGCAGGACATGATGGGACGTGTGCAGGACCCCAGTAGGGGTGTGCAGGACGTCATGGAGCGTGAGCAGGACCCCAGTAGGGGTGTGCACGACACCAGTAGGGGTGTGCAGGACGTCATGGAACGTGTGCAGGGTCCCAGCAGGGGTGTGCAGGGCATCATGGAACGTGTGCAGGATCTCAGTAGGGGTGTGCAGGACGTCGTAGAATGTGTGCAGGACCTCAGTAGGAGTGTGCAGGACATCATGGAACGTGTGCAGGATCTCAGTAGTGGTGTGCAGGACGTCATGGAGCGTGTGCAGGACCCCAGTAGGGGTGTGCAGGACATCATGGAACGTGTGCAGGATCCCAGTAGGGTTGTGCAGGACGTCGTAGATTGTGTGCAGGACCTCAGTAGTAGTGTGCAGGACATCACGGAACGTATGCAGGACCCCAGTAGGGGTGTGCAGGACATCATGGAACGGGTGCAGGACCCGAGCAGAGGTGTGCAGGACATCATGGGACGTGTGCAGGACCCCAGTAGGGGTGTGCAGGACGTCGTAGAATGTGTGCAGGACCTCAGTAAGAGTGTGCAGGACATCATGGAACGTGTGCAGGATCTCAGTAGTGGTGTGCAGGACGTCATGGAGCGTGTGCAGGACCCCAGTAGGGGTGTGCAGGACATCATGTGACGTGTGCAGGACCCCAGTACGGTTGTGCAGGACGTCGTAGATTGTGTGCAGGACCTCGGTAGGAGTTTGCAGGACATCATGGAACGAGTGCAGTACCCCAATGCAGGTGTGCAGGACGTCGTAGATAGTGCGCAGGACCTCAGTAGGAGTGTGCAGGACATCATGGGACGTGTACAGGACCCTGTATGGGTGTGTAGGACGTCATGGAGCGTGTGCAGGACCCCAGTAGGAGTGTGCAGGATGTCAGGGAATGTGTGCAGGAACCAGTAGGAGTGTGCAGAACATCATGGAACGTGTGCAGGGTCGCAGTATGGGTGTGCAGGACATCATGGAACGTGTGCAGGACCCCAGTAAGGGTGTGCAGGATGTCAGGGAACGTTTGCAGGACCTCAGTAGAAGTGTGCAGAACATCATGGAACGTGTGCAGGATCCCAGTTGGGTTGCGCAGGACGTCGTAGATTGTGTGCAGGACCTCAGTAGGAGTGGGCAGGACATCATGGAACGTGTGCAGGACCCCAGTAGGGTTGTGCAGGACGTCGTAGAATGTGTGCAGGACCTCAGTAAGAGTGTGCAGGACATCATGGAACGTGTGCAGGATCTCAGTAGTGGTGTGCAGGACGTCATGGAGCGTGTGCAGGACCCCAGTAGGGGTGAGCAGGACATCATGGAACGTGTGCAGGATCCCAGTAGGGTTGTGCAGGACGTCGTAGATTGTGTGCAGGACCTCAGTAGGAGTGTGCAGGACATCATGGAACGTGTGCAGGACCCCAATAGAGGTGTGTAGGACGTCGTAGATAGTGTGCTGGACCTCAGTAGGATTGTGCAAAACATCATGGAACGTGTGCATGACCCCAATAGAGGTGTGAAGAACATCATGGAACGTGTGCGGGACCCCAGCAGCATTGAGCAGGTCATCATGGAAGGTGTGCATGACCCCAATAGAGGTGTGCAGGACGTCGTAGGTAGTGTGCAGAACCTCGTTAGGAGTGTGCAGGACCCAGTAGGGGTGTGCAGGACGTCATGGAGCGTCTGCAGGACCCCAGTAGGGGTGTGCAGGACATCATGGAACGTGTGCGGGACCCCAGCAGGGCTGTGCAGGACATCATGGAACGTGTGCAGGACCCGAGCAGAGGTGTGCAGGACATCATGGAACGTGTGCAGGACCCCAGCAGGGTTGTGCAGGACGTCGTAGATTGTGTGCAGGACCTCAGTAGGAGCGCGCAGGACATCATGGAACGTGTGCAGGACCCCAGTAGGGGTGTGCAGAACATCATGGAACGTGTGCAGGACCCCAGTAGGGATGTGCAGGACGTCATGGGAACGTGTGCAGGACCTCAGTAGGAGTGTGCAGGGCGTCATGGAGCGTTTGCAGGACCCCAGTAGTGGTGTGCAGGATGGCAGGGAAAGTGTGCAGGACCTGAGTAGGAGTGTGCAGGACATCATAGAACGTGTGCAGGATTCCAGTAGGGTTGTGCAGGACGTCGTAGATTGTGTGCAGGACCTCAGTAGGAGTGTGCAGGACATCATGGAACGTGTGCAGGACCCCAGTAGGGGTGTGCAGGACATCATGGAACGTGTGCAGGACCCCAGTAGGGGTGTGCAGGACATCATGGAACGTGTGCAGGACCCCAGTAGGAGTGTGCAGGACATCATGGAACGTGTGCAGGACCCCAGTAGGGGTGTGCAGGACGTCGTAGATTGTGTGCAGGACCTCAGTAGGAGTGTGCAGGACATCATGGAACGTGTGCAGGACCCCAGTAGGGGTGTGCAGGACATCATGGAACGTGTGCAGGACATCATGGAACGTGTGCAGGACCCCAGTAGGGTTGTGCAGGACGTCGTAGATTGTGTGCAGGACCTCAGTAGGAGTGCGCAGGACATCATGGAACGTGTGCAGGACCCCAGTAGGGGTGTGCAGGACGTCGTAGATTGTGTGCAGGACCTCAGTAGGAGTGTGCAGGAAATCATGGAACGTGTGCAGGACCCCAGTAGGGGTGCGCAGGACATCATGGAACATGTGCAGGACCTCAGTAGGGGTGTGCAGGACAGCATGGAACGTGTGGAGGACCCCAGTAGGGGTGCGCGGGACGTCGTAGATTGTGTGCAGGACCTCCGTAGGAGTGTGCAGGACATCACGGGACGTGTGCAGGACCCCAGTAGGGTTGTGCAGGACGTCGTAGATAGTGTGTAGGATCTCAGTAGGAGTGTGCAGGACATCACGGAACGTGTGCATAACCTCAATAGAGGTGTGCAGGACGTCGTAGATAGTGTGCAGGACCTCAGCAGGAGTATGCAGGACATTATGGAACGTGTGCAGGATCCCTGTAGTGGTGTGCAGGACGTTATGAAGCGTGTGCAGGACCCCAGCAGGGGTGTGCAGGACATCATGCGACGTGTGCAGGACCCAGCAGGGTTGTGCAGGACATCATAGAACGTGTGCAGGACCCGAGCAGAGGGGTGCAGGACATCATGGAACGTGTGCAGGATACCAGCAGGGGTGTGCAGGACGTCATGGAACGTGTGCAGGGTCCCAACAGGGGTGTGCAGGGCATCATGGAACGTGTGCAGGACCCCAGTAGGGTTGTGCAGGACGTCGTAGATTGTGTGCAGGACCTCATTAGGAGTGTGGAGGTTATCAAGGGACGTGTGCAGGACCCCAGTAGGAGTGTGCAGGATGTCAGGGAATGTGTGCAGGACCTCAGTAGGAATGTGCAGAACATCATGGAACGTGTGCAGGACCCAGTAGGGGTGTGCAGGACGTCATGGGGCGTGTGCAGGACCCCAGTACGGGTGTGCAGGGCATCATGGAACGTGTGCAGGACCCCAGTAGGAGTGTGCAGGACGTCATGGAACGTGTGCAGGACCTCAGTAGGAGTGTGCGGGACATCATGGAATGTGTGCAGGACCCCAGTAGGGTTGTGCAGGACGTCGTAGATTGTGTACAGGACCTCAGTAGGAGTGAGCAGGACGTCATGGAACGTGTGCAGGACGTCGTAGATTGTGTGCAGGACCCCAGTAGTGGTATGCAGGACGTCACGGAGCGTGCGCAGGACCCCAGTAGGGGTGTGCAGGACGCCAAGGAGCGTGTGCAAGACCCCAGTAGGGGTGTGCAGGACCTCAGTAGGAGTGTGCAGAACATCATCGAACGTGTGCAGGGTCGCAGTATGGGTCTGCAGGACATTATGGAACGTGTGCAGGACCCCAGCAGGAGTGTGCAGGATGTCAGGGAACGTTTGCAGGACCTCAGTAGAAGTGTGCAGAACATCATGGACGCGGGCAGGACCCCAGTAGGGTTGTGCATTACGTCGTAGATTGTGTGTAGGACCTCAGTAGGAATGTGCAGGACATCACGGGACGTGTGCAGACCCAGCAGGGTGTGTGCAGGACATCGTGCATGGGCGTGTGCAGGACCCCAGTAGGGGTTGTGCAGGACGTCGTAGAAGGTGCGCAGGACCTCAGTAGGAGTGTGCAGAACATCATGGACGCGGGCAGGACCCCAGTAGGGTTGTGCATTACGTCGTAGATTGTGTGCAGGACCTCAGTAGGAGTGTGCAGGACATCATGGAACGTGTGCAGGACCTCAGTAGTGGTGTGCAGGACGCCATGGAGCGTGTGTAGGACCTCAGTAGGAATGTGCAGGACATCACGGGACGTGTGCAGGACCCCAGTAGGGTTGTGCAGGACGTCGTAGATGGTGTGCGGAACCTCGTTAGGAGTGTGCAGGACATCGAGGGACGTGGGCAGGACCCAGTAGGGGTGTGCACGACGTCATGGAGCGTCTGCAGGACCTCAGTAGGAGTGGGCAGAACATCAAGGAACGTGGGCAGGACCCAGTATGGGTGTGCAGGACGTCATGGAGCGTCTGCAGGACCCTAGTAGGGGTGTGCAGGAGGTCAGGAATGTGTGCAGGAACCAGTAGGAGTGTGCAGAACATCATGGAACGTGTGCAGGGTCGCAGTATGGGTGTGCAGGACATCATGGAACGTGTGCAGGACCCCAGTAAGGGTGTGCAGGATGTCAGGGAACGTTTGCAGGACCTCAGTAGAAGTGTGCAGAACATCATGGAACGTGTGCAGGATCCCAGTAGGGTTGTGCAGGACGTCGTAGATTGTGTGCAGGACCTCAGTAGGAGTGTGCAGGACATCACGGGACGTGTGCAGGACCCCAGTAGGGTTGTGCAGGACGTCGTAGATGGTGTGCAGAACCTCGCTAGGAGTGTGCAGGACATCAAGGAACGTGAGCAGGACCCAGTAGGGGTGTGCAGGACGTCATGGAGCGTCTGCAGGACCTCAGTAGAAGTGTGCAGAACATCATGGACGCGGGCAGGACCCCAGTATGGTTGTGCATTACGTCGTAGATTGTGTGCAGGACCTCAGTAGGAGTGTGCAGGACATCACGGGACGTGTGCAGGACCCCAGTAGGGTTGTGCAGGACGTCGTAGAATGTGTGCAGGACCTCAGTAGGAGTGTGCAGGACATCATGGAACGTGTGCAGGATCTCAGTAGTGGTGTGCAGGACATCATGGAGCGTGTGCAGGACCCCAGTAGGGGTGTGCAGGACATCATGTGACGTGTGCAGGACCCCAGTACGGTTGTGCAGGACATCATGTGACGTGTGCAGGACCCCAGTACGGTTGTGCAGGACGTCGTAGATTGTGTGCAGGACCTCGGTAGGAGTTTGCAGGACATCATGGAACGAGTGCAGTATCCCAATGCAGGTGTGCAGGACGTCGTAGATAGTGCGCAGGACCTCAGTAGGAGTGTGCAGGACATCATGGGACGTGTACAGGACCCTGTATGGGTGTGTAGGACGTCATGGAGCGTGTGCAGGACCCCAGTAGGGGTGTGCAGGATGTTAGGGAATGTGTGCAGGACCTCAGTAGGAGTGTGCAGAACATCATGGAACGTGTGCAGGGTCGCAGTATGGGTGTGCAGGACATCATGGAACGTGTGCAGGACCCCAGCAGGAGTGTGCAGGATGTCAGGGAATGTGTGCAGGACCTCAGAAGGAGTGTGCAGAACATCATGGAACGTGTGCAGGGTCGCAGTATGGGTGTGCAGGACATCATGGAACGTGTGCAGGACCCCAATAGGGATGTTCGGGACGTCATGCAATGTGTGCTGGACCTCAGTAGGAGTGTGCAGGACATCAAGGGACGTGGGCACGACCTCAGTTTAATGTCCAGAACACCGTATACAAGTCATGCCTCCGAATCAGTCATATGGGCCGGCGCAGACGAGCCTCATCAGCAAGAACCGGTGAAGTTTGGCTAGAGCGACTGACCCTGGCTCTATCCTAGAAGGGGTGGGGCCAATCAAGGTTTACTCATAGGAATGATGAAAAATTCTGATAAAAAATGCCTGATACTGCTATCAATCTTTGTTTTTGTAGAACCTTTATGAAAATACTTTGACTGCTAGTCTTACCAAGCGGTGGTTCATTTCACTTCTGTCTTGAATGGTGGGTGCCCCTCCCCCCGTCTAGGATAGTGCCCTGACCCTGTACGATTGGGTCATTTTAAAACTCATTTCTTCATTTTTTCGACTTTTGAATTCAGAAAGTATAAGCCTTGTATTTTATCTGTAGGAAGCCGCGTTGTCTAGAGCGACTGACCCTGGCTCTATCCTAGACGGGGTGGGGCCAATCAAGGTTTACTCATATCATCTTGCAGTCTTAGCAGCGGAGCGGTTGTTTCTTCATTTCTACCACTAAATTATCGAGAAAAAAAAACTTGACTTCCAGAGATTGACGATATAGTAGAATGGAAACCCTTGTGAAAAGTTGTGAAACTTCTGAAAGTTGGGCTCCGCAGAAAAGGTAAAGGATTTGGCATTGCTCTTAAATGTCGTGAAATTGTTTTATTGGATTTGACTCTCAACTTGATTTTTCAAATGTAGTGAAATTGTCGAATTGATTTGGCTGTGATGGTACTATATGCAGGTAACATAATCATTAAATGTAGTGAATTTTTTGCAAACGGATTTGGCAGGAGCTCTCTGATTTATCACAGTCAAATCACGCTTCAGGACAGGTCTTTCTTGGAGCGCATAATGAATCAAATGAGAACAAAAATAAGTTTAGCAGCCAAAACTTTCCATACAATGTGAACCATGAAAGCGTTGAGGACATAGCATAGCATCAGTAGCTAATAAAATGCGTCAGATTTCGTTTTCATGATTTTTATCTAATCGGTGAGGGAAGGTCTAGTACCTTAGTGGGGGTAGTCCATAAGGCCACATTTCGTTCAGCATTGTTAATTGATTAACAGCTTTTTCTTTTTTCTTCATTCGCTTGCCAAAGGACCTTCTGACGCGTGATTTGACTGTGATGATTCATAGAGCTCCTGCCTAATCCGTTTGCAAAAATTTCACTACATTCAATGATTATGTTATCTGCATATAGTGTACCATCACAGCCAAATCAATTCGACAATTTCACTACATTTGAAAAATCAAGTTGAGAGCCAAATCCAATAAAACAATTTCTAGACATTTAAGAGCAATGCCAAATCCTTGACCTCTTCTACGGAGCCCAACTTTCAGAAATAACCTCATATAGAAATTTTGAGTCAAATCTGAGATTTTGACCAAACTACCGTATACCGTCCGTAATCTACAGTGAGCTCTGAAAAATCAACAAACTGACATAAGATTCGTGTTGAGCACTTCAATTAACCCCCAGAGAAAGGGTTTGAGCCACATCTGTCGTCACATTCAGAAAATCGTCAAAAGTCGATTTTGCATTCGAATTTTTCCCCCGGTGGGAATCTTTGAACAAATTTAGTCGAAAACTTTGGAAAAAAACGACAAATAGACCTCAGGTGCGGGATGAGCTCCCCAGGCAACTCATCTGGAATGAAAGAATTTTAATTCAAATCTGGAATATTTTTCTTCAACGCGTTTTGAACCCCGTAGCTGATATAAGTAAACGCTCAACCGAAAGTCTGTACGAAACGCTATCAGTCTGGACAAAGTTTGGAAAATGTGCTCTCACTCAAACTTTGCCTAGGGAGGGTGTTTCGGGCACTAAACACGAATATAAGGTTAGTTTCCGGGTTTTCGTAAGATTAATGCGCGGTCTGAAGAGAACAATAGGAACAAAAATTCGAGAAAAATGCCTATAACTTTTTCGGAGTGATTCTAGGCGGCTCCAGAGCAGAGATGTGCGGCAATTGCCGTTTGCCGGCCATTTATGAAATTTTTTAGGAAAAATCCGATTATTCGTTGCTCGCTTAACCGTTATTCGGGGTTTTGACCTATTTGGGGTGTAAGTAAATATGTTTGAAAACGCGAGTTAGCTCGCGGTAAGTTCGCTGTAAACTGCAGCTAAACGCGAGCTTTATATTTGACGATTTTCAGAAAAGGGACCAGGCATTCCTGAAACTACGCACCCGCACGCCACGCTGTGAGCTACTAGGTACGCATAGAGTCAAAAAAAACCAAAAAATAGTTCATTCTTTTTTGGAAAAATATTGGTTTAGAAAAAACTTCTGAAGATTGTTTGAAGTTTTTCCAGTTCGCGGTAGGTTCGCGCAGAACTGTAACTTTACGCGAGCTGGCAGAGAAATTGGAAATAGTGCACGAGGGGGGAAAAATATGGATAGCTTTTAAAAAAGTCTTCCGGGGGACGTTTTCGAAAGCTATCCATCTTTTCCCTCATTCACACACTATTTCCAACTTCTATGTCAGATCGCGTTAGGTTGGCAGTATATGTGGTGCTTCAGTTTCTATTCCAGAATTTCGACAGATTCTGGTCTAGCTGAAAGAAGCAGGAAGCGCTTGTGCGACACACAAGCATTTGTGCGACACACGTGGGCAGGGAGTCTGAGAAAGTATGCCGCGGCAGTGCCAGGAAAGTACCGCGACCCTCGACTGTGCCGCGATAGTTCCACGGTAGTACCGCAGCAGTTCCGTATTGATTACTGCGCCGTGGAGATTATGTTGCATTGTCTTGAGGATCGACAACGCCGCGACATTGCGTGTTGGAACCGCGCGAACTCCGCGAGGATGCATCAGCGACTCTGCGTCGACTACGTTTCACTGTTCTGTGTGGTAGAACGAGATTACTGCTGTTTCGATAGCCTAAATTTGACGTACATCCCGTATCCCCTAGGTCGTAATAACGGGTATACACTCTGTCCCTGTCAGACAGAGGACGTAAGCAATGCAGGAGTGTATTTTTGTTCGTAGGCCCACCCAGTTGTTTTACGACTCAATTCATATGAGTTACCCGCAGACGTTCATATTTTTGCCAGAGCGCAGCCACCGATAAAGGAGCCGCAGCGGTACGACCGCAGGGCCGTCGCAGCGGCACTACCGCGGAGCCGCAGCGGCACTAACGCGGGGCCGCAGCGGTACTACGGTGGAGCCGCAGCGGCACTACCGCGGGGCAGCAGCAGCACTAACGCGGAGCCGCAGCGGCACTACCGCGGAGCCGCAGCGGCACTAACGCGGGGCCGCCACGACATTGCCGCTGCGACTCCGCTATAGTGCCTGTAGGAAGCCGACTCAGTGCCTGTAGGAAGCGGCTTCCTAGCGAAGCCGCATCGGGTTTTTTTTCGTGTACTTAGGGGCTATAAGGCCTGCCTAACACAAATTTCCAACCCGTTTATTGATTTTCGATATATTACGGTAGATTACGGTGGGTATACGGTAGATCGGTCAAAGGCTCAGATTTCATTCAAAATTTCACTGTGGGTGTTATTTGGGACGCCGAACACCAATTTGAGTTCCGTTTTTCGGTTTTCGAATTTTTAAGCTAAGTAAAAGACATTATGCCTACCGTAACCTACGGTAACCCTAAGTCTGGCGAGGAATAGACTCCAGATTCGGTTTCAGAGCCCTAAATAGCCCCCAGATGCAAGTTTCGAGCCCAACCCGAAATTTTTTTCTACTGCACACACTTCCTTTACCTTTTTGTGAAGCAATGAAAATGCCTTTTTTTCGGAATAACCGCAGCCATTTAGGGAATATCAAGCACGGATCATTTACGTACTGTCGCAGACCTACAGCAACGACAACATGGTTATTTAAATCTCCACGGGAAGTTTAAAGCACTCCCTGGTCAGTGATCAGAGGGTCCAGCCCCTTTGTAATACATGAAACCGTGTACCGCAGCTTCTTTAATAACTGGATGAATAAATGATAAGCCTACTCGGAAAGCTACATTTTTGCGTTCAGAGGCAACTCGATGAACTGACGAGTTCGGAGGAGCTGAAAGTGGCGAGGGAACACAGCGCCGTACGTCGATGGACATCGTCGGAATAGTAGCCTGAAACTGTTTAATGTAGACGCACACTGAAAAAATGGTCAGACTCAAGGTACGCTAAGTGATAAGCTGGAAAATGGAGGACCCTCGTTAGGCATTATCCGAATAGATCCATTATCCGAAAAATTATCTTCGGATAACAAGTTTAATGGGTTAAACAGCATAAAACCTCATTTAGATTCGCATCAAACTGCTACGGAATATATAGTCATAGACATAGAAATGTGCATCTCATAGACAACTCAGTCAACATAACAGATTAACAGTATCTAATCGCCAAGCATTCTCCTTTTTTTTCAAATTTCCCCTTTCTCTGCGTTCTGAATACGTATTCTTTCGTTCTCTCTAGATTCTTGTACGCATTTGGTCACATTGGATAAACATTGGCGGAGTTCTGGAAGCTGAATAAATGTAGCTGACCATGTTTCCTGGTGTTGTTGCCGCCCACGACAACCTCCGCGACGAGTTAGCGACGAGTACGTCCGCGCGTAAGGGTCTACAGGCGATGAAATGCCGGCGCCGGGACAGGAGCTCTCTATACACCGAGGGAGTAGTTGACCCAATCTTGCAGTTAGAAACGTCCCGCTACTCAATGCGAGCGAAGTGGTCCCGAGTGTAGTTAGTGCCGCAGAAGGTGGGACAATTCCTCTCTCGGTGTGTAGAGAGCCCCTGTCCCGGGGCGGCATGCATGAACGCAGCGAACGGTGTCAGGCAGCCGCTCGGCGTGCCATGCGCGCAGCGTCGAGCAAGGGGGCGGCCTCGAAAATCAGGCACATCAACACACGCCACGAAATTCGGGGCCGCCCCGTTGCTCGACGCTGCGCGCATGGCACGCGGAGCGGCTCCCTACACCAATCGCTGCGTTCATGCATGCCGCCCCGGCGGCGCCGAAGCGAAACGCGAATCCTGGCGCGTCGAACAGCGCCACGTCGTGAGAAGAACGCTTGAACGGACATCACCGGCTTCAGCACGCGATTTTCGGCGCACGTGACGCGGCCACTGCTGTGCTTTGGAGCAGCGAGTGATGTCTGATACAAGCCAGTGACGGTCAAAATTTCCCAGGGCTTCCCCCGATCCACAGTACCCCTTTTCGCAGCCTGACCAGCATGGATTCTTGGCGCACATGCACCCATGGATTATTGGCACGGTTGTTCGATCAATATTCCTCACATAATCGTCATCACAGCGTACGCCGTGGAAAACTGTTAAAATGACACGTTTTTTAAAACGGCTGAAATTTTGCCTGCAGGGCCATTTTCTCGAATGTGACGTCATTTTATGGACCGAATCGATGTTTGCTTGCAGATAGCAGAAATATTGAAGAAGAACTTGAACGAGAAGACCTTTTTCGTGGTTAATGATATTTTTCACACATTTCAATCATTTTACTCTTCTGTAAGTGCTTCGAAAGAAAAAACGCATTGACCAACTTCAGTTTGCTTACCTTCAATCCAGTATGTTATTTCAGCTTAATTTCATCTGTTCTCAAGGCCCTTTATTGGAAACACCATGGAGAGTATGACCCTGCGTGAATTGCTTATGCTTGAGTAAATAACAAATAAAATGAACGAATTCTCATCGACGAAGACAGAACAGATGCGCCACGAATGCTTTCGCCTCAATCATCAAGAAAGTTTTCGTAGAAGTTTTTGAAAGCTGTTCAAAGATATGGTCATCTCAACGGAAAACACAAATTTGCATAATGTTATCCGCCCCACCCCCCCCCCCAATCGGCTCATTGGTCGTCGGACTGATTTTCGCATTGGAGCACGCTTTTCGCGCTAGCCTTCCGAACATATCAGAAAGCATCAGTATCACAATTTCGCCGAATTTCTCTATCGTACGAGCTAATTCCAAGGGTACAACGGCTTCATTAACAAGTATACCTGGTTTCGGGATAGATTGACTGTATACCTGTGAAATATATCGCTGAAGAATCATAGTGAAGATGTCAACCATTCCGGCCATTCTCAGTCTGGCCATTGAGGATGAAATATACGTTTATAGTACCGCTTTTCGACGTAGAATCCGATCACGGTATTCCCAACTGCCTAAAACCACTCCCAAAAAAGTTATACGCGTTTCTCGAAGCCTGGCGGCAAGGTGAGGGCGGCCCCCCATGAAAATTTTTGTAAGTTCTGAAAAAAATCGAATTTGGTTCAAAACTTGTATGTAGGGGTAATCTAGGGTGGTGAACACGAATCTGGAGACCGTTTGTTAAAGTTCTGAGGTTTACTGTAGGTTACGGTAGAAACCATGTCATTTAGGGAGCGAAAGCTACCTCAATAATTCGAAAATCGACAAATGTGCGTTGAATTCGTGTTCAACATCCCGAATAACCCCCGCATACATATTTAAAGTCAAATCTGGGACTTTGACTAAACTACCGTATACCCATCGTAATCTACCGTAGTCTGTCAAAAGTCGAGAAACGGACCTCAGATTAGTGTTCAGCACTCCAAATAACCCTTAGAGAAGCAATTTGAGCGATATCCGTCGTATTACTACGGAAGTCGTCAAAAGTCGATTTTGCCCACATATTTTCCCCCGACGGGAGGCTTTGAACGAATCAAGTGGAAAACTTCGGAAAATCGAAAAATGAATCACAGATTCGTGATCAGCTCCCTAGATAGCCCATCTGGGAGGATTTTGAGTCAAATCTGGAATTTTTCTTTGAACGCATTCAGAGCCCTCTACTTGGTATAATGATTACATAAATGTACGCTATGTAAATGACAAAAATTGAAAACCAATGAAAAAGGCATTCTGTAAATTGAGTTCTTCTATTCTTACAAATCAGAAGTTTCTAAAAAGTAAGATATTAATGCTTTCTGAGTGGTCGGAAGGCTAGCGCGAAGAGCGTGCTCCAATGTGATATTCTGTCCCACGGCCAATGAGCCGATTGGGTGGGGGGGGGGTGGGCCAGATAACATTATTCCACAAATTTAGCACGCACTCACACCGTTCAGGCGGTGTTGAATCCACTATGCATGTGTTTTTGATTCAACATATCGATATGAATTATATTCTTTCAATGAATGACTTCACAAGAGAAGCGGCTGCAAGCAGGAAATTATTGAACATATCGATCGATCAAGTGTGCCAAGAATTCATGCGAGCCAAGAATCCATGCTGGTCCCGCCGCGAAAAGGGGTACTGTGGATCTGGTGGAAATCTTTGGAAGTTTTGACAGTTACTGGCTTGTATGTTTAATTGGCTCAAAACCGTTCGTAGGATAGGTGATATCTGCCAGGATAGAAACTCTGCGTCATATATCCTCAGTAGAAAATCGAAATACTCATCAGACAACATGCTGTTTGTGCGCGCGGTCCTGCTCTCTCCGTCTAACAAACGCTCTCTCACTGTCTCTAGCCCCCGCACTCGAAAAAACTACGGGGAATGTGTGTTTTTACAGTCTTTACATAAACATGATTCTGATTCATCATTCCACCAAAGCCTTAATCTCAGGAAAATCTACGGAAAGAAGGCTGATCTGCTTTCCAAGTTCAGAGCAGCAATGGTTAGCTTGAAGGTGCACCGCGGACGCGTGGCAGTAGGTCCCGCCTTGACTACCGTAATCCACTGCTGGCGCATTGCTAAGAGCCGAAGGGTCAAGCTCCGTAAGCTTCTATCGCTATCTGAGCCATATTCCGGTCCGTGATTGCGGACTACGGCTGTTGCATCATGCGACACGTGATAATCGTGCCAGGAGAAAGGTGAATCGCGCCGAGACCATGTGGTCCCAGCACGATTCTCACGTGTTGCATGATGCAATCGCCGTAGTCCGCAAATGCGGAGCGGAATTTGGTCCAAAGAACGACAGTACATTCATTCCATGCTTTCTTGAGAGCCGTTTTCTCAACTTTTTTGCCACTATGGCTAGTGAATAGCAGCGTTCGATTCTTGGAATGGGTCTATTTTCTACAGTGCTAGAACCATGGTTATGAGAGTGTAGGCCGCCCATAAAGTTATCAGTGTTTTCATTTGAACATTTTAGTTTGTTCTTCGCCTTGAAGACCGTTGCCCCGACCCTCGATAGACACTCTTTAGTGGCTAAAAACTCTAAGAGAGGAATTTCGAGATTTTTAACATTTCCCTTGGCGCAAAAATCGTCGAAAATTCTGATGCTGATGATTTTCAAATGAGGAGTATTTTTATTTCCATTTTTTGTGTAATGAACTTTGTCTCCTCACACTCGCGAAGCTTTTGTCTTAGTTTTCTCTTACCAGTTCTATGACCCTCTTCTTTCCAATTTTTTAAAAACATCTTGGACACTGTTACGTCCCTCCGTTGTTCCGCGGACCCTCCCGGGATGCTCCCGTAGTTTCATGAATACGGCCAATGATCTGCTGATTGGTGTCGTTTTGAACTTGTCAGCTTGTTCGCTGTGGTCTTTCGCTATGACTTTAGCAGTTCTGCTTTTTTTTCATTTGGAGGTGAAATCCACATTGGACGGTGGCCGAAGCTCGCTGCTAAGCAGGTTGCTGTGATTGATCTTCGTACAGAGGAGGTTTGAACATTCGCAGTTTTTGCGAAAAAGTAGCTTTTGATTGTTGGAAAATTCAGTACCGAGAGGTAAAGGCAACTTTGAGATATATTTTAATCGCTGGAAGCTTGCGGACATGGTTCCAGCGGGGTCGTGACCGGAGAAAACGGGGGTGGGTGGTCTTCCCTTGAAGTTTTGGCTTAGAAAAGGAAATTGGTTAATCTGCTAAAATTACACCGAGGAGGTAGGTAGGGTGTCTTAGAAAGTTTTATTATTTTTCGAAAATTTTGTTCACTCAGCAATGCGGAGGGGGTCGTAGCTTCGCCGAGGTCGGTCACAACGCCCCGCTTGAGACTGCCTGTAGACGAAATTTGACTGACGTTACAACTAGGGTTAAGCAACTATTCGAACAAGGTGCGATTATGATGGCGACTCCCCCCCCCCCGCCGAATATGGACAGAATAGTCTCCGACCAAGTGCGTCTTCTTGAATTTTTTTTTTGAATTCAGAGCTCATCGCCCCAGGGACCAGATTCAGCAACGTAAAATCCAAAGTTCAGCATTGAAGAGATTGCGGCGGGCGTTGAGAAATGCAAGGAATCCTGTGTATAACTTACCCTGAATAGCGGGTTTATAGTTGATGAATGCTGCCAGCGTATGAAAACGCAAAATGCCGGACCGCACCGATTGCCAACACAGGCGTCAAATGCAGTGTTTGGTGGTGTGACTGCACGACACACTGCAGATGTTACGCCTAAGTTATTGATTCCACCACAAATCACGGTAGAACCACGAAATCATAGCGGAAACGCTATTTATGTGGTAGATGTTTATCTAATACGCTACTAAAGGAAGATGTGAGAGAATGATCAACATAAGAACTAAGAGAGAATTCTAAAACATATGAAACATGAAAAAAGGGAAATAGCAGAAACTAGTAATGAATGACTTAGGCATTGTGACAGTTTTCGTAGTTTTTGCTTGAAGAATAGGCCGTCACCCAGGGATTTCCCTACGTTAAAGCAAACAGAGTAGAACGGATTTTCCCCCCCCCCATCACGGAACACACGATATACGATAGATTTTGTCTCCACGAAGGGGTTTTCCTCCCCTGAGCGACGGCGCAGCCGCAGGCTGCACCGTCCAAATACGTTTCAAACGGATTTTCACCCCGGAATACCCGACATACGACAGATTTTGCCTCCACAAAGGGATTTTCCTCCCCTGAGCGACGGCGCAGCCGCAGGCTGCACCGTCCAAATACGTTTCAAACGGATTTTCACCCCGGAATACCCGATATACGACAGATTTTGCCTCCACGAAAGGGTTTTCCTCCCCTGAGCGACGGCGCTGCCGCAGGCTGCACCGTCCAAATAAGGTTCAAACTGATTTCCACCCCCGAAATACCCGATACACGACAGATTTAGCCTCCACGCAGGGGATTTCCTCCCCTGAGCGACGGCGCTGCCGCAGGCTGCACCGTCCAAAAAGTATTCAAACTGATTTCGACCCCCGAAATATCCGATACACGACAGATTTATTCCCCACGCAGGTGATTTCCTACTCTGGGCACCGTCCAAATAGGGTTTGAAATGATTTTTAGAGAGTTTCCACGTCGAAATTCACGGATTACAGCCGATATCCTCAATACTAGTAAATTTTAATTCTCATTAATGATTTGCGATCAGTTAATCTTGAATTAAGTCAGGGGGTTGTGAATTAACAATATAGGCGTAGCTGGGAGCGGTGTGTGCAAGTGCATAGCACACACCACAACGCATTATTTGACGGCTATGCTGGCAATTGGTGCAGTCAGGCATTTCTCCTCCGGTGCCAGCGTATCCAGGGCCAGTAGCAATCCCCTCGGGAGGTGGCAGCTACCGGCTGTCACTGCGTGGTGACAGTGTCAATCAGTGATTGGCTATCGATGTGAACACGCCGGCATAGAATTGCACAGGCGGCACCCAAGTTAATGACCGTTGTAGTCAGCCACCTGGCAGCAGTGACCGTTCTTTTGCGAGGTGGCTGACTGCAAGAAACGGGTGGTGACTTCGCTCACCGCCGCAAAGGAAAATGAAATAGCGCGCGATGCGAAGAGAATTTTGGTCGATACCGCGGACGTGGGGTCGTGCACGTCCAATGGTGGCGACTTTTTGAGTAAAGTGCGCCCCGAGATAAGGCAGTGGAGCGCTTGCGAACCGACCAGTCCACTGTCCACTTATCACCCCGGCCATTCTCGCTGTTTAGGGGGCCAAGGATTAATTGCACCTGACGGCTGGCAGCCATCCAGCTCCGCTGCCAGCTGAAAGGAAAGACAGGCGAAACGTTCGAAGGTTCAATTGATGATTCGAAGATTCCTGGCAAAGATTGGTGAGAGATTCACTTCGAATTGAACGCAGCTGTCATGAAGGAGCCTCCTTTATAGATTTCACATGCTTTACTACAATTCTGAGCTAAATTTGAATTTCCTAGAAGTTGTTTTGGCCATATTCGACCAATTTTGGATTTTTTTTAAATAGTCGCTCACTGCAGGTAAGAACAGATTCGCCAAGATAGCCATCTAAAAGTGATGGCTGCGAAATTGTTTCGTTCTCGAGAAAAAGCATAAAATTTACGTGATCCGCGTGTTCTAGTTACTAAACTCTGTATAATTGTTCATCTGAGTGCGGCTATTGTCTTTCAGTTCTCTAGGAACAATTTCACTACTTTTTATGTGGACTGGGAAGCATGAAACAGACTGAGGAAAAATGAGTCCATAATTAAAAAAAAATCCTCTCTGAACTCTTTGGTTTACCTTGCGAAGGAAAACACAAGGTTGCAATGAAATTGCAACCTTGTGTTTTTCAAAATGAATTTCCAAAGTATTGCGTATCGTGATATCGGTGATAAATGGCCATCTAACAAAATAATCTCAAAATCGCTTTCTAAACCTAAAATTCTGTCGGCTCGATGATTTTCGTGGAAGACTCTAGAATCCCATCATTCAATGCTGAAGAATTGTTATACCTGAAAGTTACACATGGGCACGTTCTCGAAACCCATATTTACGACCACTACCTCGATCAAAGTTGCAATGGATACGAAGAACTGTGGAGGGAGTGTATGTAGAAAAAAGGAAACGTCAACTCATATGTGTACGTGTGGCCTAGTGGTCTAAGGCGCTGTAATGGGCGTCCGTAGCCTAGGCCCGTGCTGTGTTGGTTCAAACGCTCCTACGATTGAGAGTTTTGCATTCAACACCACCCTTCGAGATAAATCTCGTTCCAGGGTGTCAACCATAGGAGGCATATAGGCGTCACCAACCTAAGGTTGGCTGCCTATTTAAAGTCACCACAATCGGGGATTGCTACTGGCCCAGAGGGCGGCACTCGGGTGGAAGGTATGCCAGCGACCAGTTATTCACCCTACAATAACCATTATAAGCTAATCTTACTAGAGAATCTGGTATGGCTTTCCCACTATTAGGAAGGTGATGATTGTTTTTTGATTGCTACTGGCACGCTCTCTTTTGATGTAAAATCGAATTTTGTTGTGGACTCGAGCGAAAAAAATTATAGCCTGTCAAATTAGGTGTTTTCATGTTGGTGGATCCTGAGTGGATTCGGCCGAAAATCTTCATTCAAGGGTCTGAATACTGCCTGAAGTTTAGCTTGTTGATTATCGAAAGATTACCGTGGGAGAACGGGTTACAGGCTCATGGTCAGCTGTCCCGGACCTACGGATAGGGCTACGCCCCCTCCTCTCGGTGGGCAAAACTATACTCTGTTTATTTTACATTGCACAAAACACGGTCCGCCAATAGTCCTCTAATTGGCCCGCTAGTACCGTAGTGTACGTCCACGACGCGTTCTCGGCAAACACGACGGCACAGTGGCAGGGTGTGTGGCCGAGTGGCGGCATTGATGAATCGATCGTTCTGCACACCGGGTGCACATTCGGGTCTGCCGAGAACGCGTCGTGGACGTACACTACGGTACTAGCGGGCCAATTAGAGGACTATTGGCGGACCGTGTTTTGTGCAATCCAAGATAAACAGAGTACAGCCACTGTGCTTATCTGGGCCGAATTCCGGTCCGCAGTTGCGTCTCGACACGCTTTGCGGCCGCACGCGCTCGAATCAGTTGGGTTTCCGGCGCCAAAGCCGACTCGATGTGGCCTTTTTATTCAATTTTCTCTAATTTTTCTTAGTTTCCAGTTTCCAAAACCCATCTAGAGTCAGCAGATCGGCGGCTGTGGCGCTGGAAGCTCTTCTGACTCGGGAGCGTGCGGCCGCAAAGCGTGTCGAGACGCAATTGCGGACCGGACTTTGACCCAGATAAGCACGGTACGTCCCATCTGGTGATGAAAATTCCAGCTTGGGTGAAAAAAAAGTATTCGACTAATATGTGACCGTAATTAATGCACAACTTTTTTTCCGACGAAAGTTTTTCATTTTTGGCCCAAAATTCCGGCGTTCCCCACCCAAATTTTTGAAAAAAATCGTAACGTCTCCCTCGGTTTACCTCGGGACAGTATCCACTTGACCCTGTATAGGCTGAAAGAAATTGGGTGCCTGTACTCGTTTATGGACCTTCTACCTTATTGATGTCGTGCATATGATAAGAACAAAATATGTATCGAGAGGGAATATCACGAGGATTTCGAGAGAAAAGAACGCAAAAGTGCAAAGGAGTATGTAAGAAAATGAAGTGAGAAAGTGAAAAAACGTCCAAAAATACGAAAATGTCAGAGACCCAGAGGGCGGCGCGCTGCTTCTTTGGGCTCTACACTTGCCATCTCGCTTGGGACAGGGTATATTTCCGAAAGCGTTCGAGAAGCAGGTTCCAGATCTAATTCGGAAAATCATCTCAGGACCAAGATTGCTGTTGTAGCGGCGGGTGACTGAGCTACCTCACGCGTGTCTGTTGATAGAATTTCTTTAAAATTTCCACCCCCTCCCCCGAGTAAATTTTTTGAACTTTGGGTATTATTTTGAATATTTCTTGAGAACGATTTTTTGTGTACTACGTAAGGCAGGACCAATATGCATACATGTTCGAATGTTCAACTCAGACAGTGACACTTGTTGCATTGCGCGTGCATGGCGGGCCGAGCAACACCCACCTCGCGATCCGACCACCATCGTCCCAAGACGAACCTGGCATGGTGACAAAGCTCTAATGCTTCCCGCGATCCGACCGACGGACTTCGCAGGGACCCGCAATTCGACCGTAATTCCAATGGCTGTCTTCGGTTTGACCGGAGCCTTGGCATACTCCCGCGATCAGCCCGGCGAGCCTTTTGCTTACCGCCAATCGCCCACCGTGCTCCCACGATCAGCCCGGAGAAACTTTTCAGACCAATGTTACTATCTGAGTAGAACCGCAAATTGTTCATGCCGCATTGTGATACGCCAAAAATCATTGTGATACCATAGAATTTCTGCTGATATGGGAGAAAATCGTGGGTCCCGCCGCAGCTACTCGCGACACGTGTGAGGACACTGGTAACTGCGGCGCGTGGTTCACCTTCCTGGAGACAGACGATGCAGTTTCATGCTGCCAGTCCTATCTTGGCTACCTGTTCAAATTTTAAAAATTTCACCCAGTAGTTCAATTCTCTTGAGCTATTATTAAAAAAATAGACACGCAATAGTTGTAATTGATACTTGTTTCTTCCAAATTTTTGGGGAGAAAACATATGTTCACTTTCAGGACTTTATTTTTTGTAATTATCATTTTTAAAAAAAAAAAAGTTCCACTGAAATATACTAATCGAAACACAGAGAAAAATCGTTTGAGCACCGTAATACATCAAAGCCGTAAACTAAAAGTTTTGGGTGTGATTGCACCAAACTTCATATTACACGCATGATACGCCGTTTTTTTTTCGACGTCATAGACATTTCGCTATTCAGATGACACCAGGATTGTGTCTGCGGACGTGGAGATTGAATGTATGTTTCGGAACAGGTAATATCCTAGCGCGAGGGGGGGGGCTACTAAGGCGCGATGCACTTGGCCACGCCCAGTTTACCGTGCCGCATCGAATTTGAGCGCCTACCCGGGGTTTCCCTCCCCTGCGAAAATCAGGAGAGTCGTTGCGGCACGGAAAGATGGGCGTGGTCACGTGCCATAGTCCCCCCCCCCTCTGCGATAGCACCTTGGAACATTAGTGGAGAAATGATGGTTCGCGCCCGGTTTTTAACCCACCAAGACCTTCGCACCAACCGAGTTCCTCTTTCACTTTCAAAATCAGGAGAGCCAGGGGCCGTATGCACATCTCTCCCTGTGTTTCCCCGTCCCCGCGAAGGCCAGCTGTGATTGGTCAATTTCGTCTGATGACAAAGCACAGAGTGGCTTCGGGGGAATGGGGACGCGCGGGGAGAGATGTGCATACGGCCCCAGGAGGCCTAAAAAGTAAATCATTTACACAAAGTTAGCTTTTTCATTTTGAGCGTTTTCTCAGGAAATAGTGCTCGGAAGAACGCTCTTCTCACGCAGTTATTGCTTAGTTAATCATTGATTGTGCCACTTTTAAAGGTGAAGGGTTGTGATTCTACGTACTTACGTGCAGTTCTACGTGTGAAGCGTGAAGGATTCCAATCTGTTAAGCAAGAATAGAAGGTAATTCTGCAGCGTGTCTTCAATTTTGGACACACCTCACAACTTTTGTGGGCGTCAGTCCAAGCACATGCATCAAATCTGTAGTACTCTATCGAATTGCGGTGAACATTGGCCTAGAGGAGCGCGTTAGAATTTGTGAAAGGAGCGTTCCTTCAATGGGTCAGGCAAACAGATTACGAAGCTGTGTTAAACTGGAGCCAAAACCATGTGTATCTCCATCACACACCGTGTTCTCCTCTTACCAACCGTATTTTCGATCAACTTCAGAAAATTTGATCCTGTTGTACAAACCACAGTTAGTTTAGCGCGTCGCAAAAGTAAACGGGACGATGGAGGCTTGAAATGCGCTCTTTAGTGCATTCACACATAACGCGTTTTTTTAACGGCCGAATCGGAGTACGGTGCTCAAACAATTTTTCTCTGTCTCGATCACTGTCACTGAAATTTTGTCGATAAGAGTGTTACTCCCATGATCCACTTGGGTAGAGGGGCCGCACTAATTTCAAAGTTTGTGGGGGGTGCACACCCATCACGGGTAGTTCGCCGTGGCACGCCTTACCTTTTGCGTGAGCGGTCTGCAATATGAATTTCCTGTGGTTTTTCAGTTCTTTCATGGCGCATGCGAGAGTCTATCTGGGACACATTCCCTACCACGCTAAGGAAAGACATATCCAGAGGTTTGCGCAATATCTTAGTTTGTTCTCATAAAGAAAATGTGACATGCTTGATTTGCAGCTTTTTGCGAGGATATGGCGAATTCAGCAATATCGCGTTGAAGAAAGGGTACGCATTCGTGGATTTCCAGGAGAAAATGGTTGCGATGGATGTGGTGAAGCATTTGAATGGGCAGACGATTATGGGACACCAGTAAGATTTTCCATTTTCGTAAACGTGTGAAATTATCGGCGAGGAAAGATAAAGATAAAGGGTCTGCTTTCTCAATCCTGAAATGGATGCGCCACACATTCGACTCTGTAATAGTGGAGGCTTGAGTGTGTTTTGGGCCTATACAATGACTTGCGTAGGCCAGCCGACTTTCAAGTCAGTTTTTTTATCTTCCCAGATGAAGCTGGTGCCAATATGCCGACCTCGATGGGTTGGGAGGCGCGGTTGGTCTTGAGGCGAGAATCGAACCCGACCGTGTGCAGCGAGAGCAGCACCTACAGGCACTACCACATGTACCCTGACGAGGAATAAACTATTATTTAGCGCGTTTTGCGCTCGGCGTCTTCTCAGGCTAAAATTGCATGGTGAAGATGTAGAGGTAGAATACGCATATCTGTTCTCACTGCTAGGTTCCTGGACATTTCCTGAGTGATTGAATGATGGTCTGAATGTGGTGGAAACTCACATTCAGGGTTACGAAATGTTTCCAACAGAATGATGGTTCGGATGGGGGACATATAGTGCACGGCAACGGGAAAGGTCTGTGGTGCGGTTGCGGACTTCTCTTAGTGTACTGTAGTCTTCGTTGTGCCACTCATTTTTTCCGAATCAGATGTGTTATCTGTCGCTATTGTCTCCACTGTCACAATTTCACTTGTTTTCATTGATTCCACAGCTGTAGTCGTATCAGTGAAGACGAAGACTCACCGATAAATCTTCGCCGTTTTGGAAAAATGATTGATACAAGGAAACACTGCAGCATATTAGGAAAAGTCCGCAACCGCACCACCGCCTTTTTATTTTGCTGTGAACTAAATGTACTTGTTGAGGCAGTATCTGAGTTAATATTAATATGAAGGTAGTCCTCGAATTTTGTCAAGTTTCACACCGAGGAGTCAATAGACATCGAAAAGACATCTGCTGACCGAATTCCATTGGACGCTACAACCAGGATCAAACAATTTGTCACGCAGAGTGCGAATATGGTTGCGACCCCCCCCAATCAAAACGTTCTTAACCGACTCTGCGTAAGGACCCTTTCTTAGGGTACTGCACGAGGTGGGGAGATGGCCGATTTCACTCAGACACCCATCAGGAGCGCGACTTGGTCAAATGTTTGGTGACTTTCCTAGACCCCCCCCCAGTGACTCGACTCGTTTCTTACTATGTATAGCTCAGTTAAAGCAACATTCCATGTTAACTGAAAAGTATAATTGAAATCTTCGTGAAAAAGTAGTCCTAAACGGTGCATACCCCCACTCAGAATGGTTCACTTGGTCTCCTGGCGGGACTCCGCGTCGCACTGCGTTTGTACTCTGGAAGAGGTCTTATGCGGTTGGTCATGACAGAATATGACTGCGTTCAGCGTGTATAACAATATTCCAATATAAAAGACCACTAGCTAACGGCGCGATTTGAGAAAGTGTCCCAGACCACATTTTCAGAGGGTGACACTCGTGTCTAACGTACGTCTGATGATTGGTCAATTACCTTACCTTGTAATTTACACAATTATATGATAATCTCAGGTATTTTCTTATACGAAAAGCATCTGTAACTTCCCTTGAAGTGAGCGAACCGGCGACGCCCAGGCAAGGATGAGCAGGGCTGATAGCTTACCAACGGAGGGGGGGGGGTCGTCGATTTTCTCTGATTTTCTGTTTCTTTCCTTTTTGAAGGAGGATCATGAATTTTCGTGGTGGAAAAGCTATTTTTAGGTTGTCAAAAATTTTCGAGAAAATGTGATGGCAAAGCCCATAGAAAATCCAAAGGACTTTGTTGCATTAGACTTCTCTTAAAAATGAAACACGCTGATGCATCGCTATTTTTCAAAACAGTTCTGCGAAAAAAATGGTGTGAAATTTTGGAACAAACCAGAAATTCAGCGTGGAAAATAACTTAAATATTAGAAAAGTGCTACACACTACGAGGAGATCGTAGAATGTTCAAGGAAAAAAATCCTAAATAGGTAGGGTGGCTGCCGTAACCCCGTGGAAACCCTTGCCAACGGGCTGCTGGACCCTGCGTCTAAGAATCGAGTGTGATTCAAGTTACTGACGGTTTCTCAGGCGGTGACGCTTAGTAAAATAAGGACCAGGTGTCAGAAAGCAGCTCATAGCTAGCGGAATAGCCCACATTAGGCCGCAAAGATGCCGCCTCAGGGCACGGCGCGGGGTGTGGATATCCACAGGGGGATCTGAGCTCCACCGAGACGTCATGTGAACCATTCTGAATGGAGGTGTACATCATTCAGAATAACCAAATTACATTAAATGTTCGCCAAAAATTTCTCCAATCTGGGGGGGGGTCTGAGAGAATCGCCAAAAAGTTTGCTACTGTTGGAGGTGGTCTTAGTAAGATTGACATTGTCCACACCTCGTGCCGTGCCCTGTGTCTCCTTGAAGCATGTGAAACACCAAATGTTTCGTAACAAAGCAGCTTAAATTTAAGGGCAGAGTTCAAGACGTCGGGTAAAATTTTACATCATGGTCCTGCGCTGTAAGTATCCTATAAAAAACCCGGAATTCTCAAATCTCATGGCGCGTGCGACGCCCGCGATGCTGCAGCCTCGGGCTGCCCTCTGCTCTCCCGCTGTCTCTAACCTCCGCTCCGCACCAGCACGCCTGAAAACTGAGAATTTCGCGTTCTTTACAACCTGTAGCAACCCTGCCAATCTCTGACTTTCAACTCTTCAGAAGAAAAGAGGGAACGTCTTCAGTGTTTTCGATTTTTATGAAAATCTATTTTATTGCATTTCTTATCGGTCCAGCTTTATATCGTGGTCTGCTCCGATGTGATGGCTGCGATGTACAAAAAAACAGGTTCGAAACAACTCGTCCACGAACTTTCGAAGTTCAAAGTCACAACATTCGGAGGACCACAACTCCGTTCATAGTGGGTTCGTATCGATTCTGAAGACACCATTGTGATCAGCGCAAAATCTTTTCCGAGGTAAGCAGGAGAACTAGAAAACGATTCCAAATTTGAAGTGTTCTCTTGGGAAGCCGTTTCCCGGACTCTTCATCGGGCAGCGCTAACTCACGTAATGACAGCGTACTTCCCGCGGTGCCACTAGCCAACGTCCCGTAACCTTTCTTGGATAGTAACACCGGTTGGAACAAAGAGCTGAAAGACTTTTTCGGGCTGATCGCCGGAGCATGGCTGGCGAATGGCGGTAAGCGAAAGGCTCGCCGGGCTGATCGCGGAAGGATGCTGAGGCACCGGTTGGACCGACGATAGCCATCGAGGTTTCGGTCGAAGTTGAAGCGGGGTTCATCGGTCGGGTTGTGGGCAGCACTAGAGCAGTGTCTCTATGCCGTGGCGATGGCGGTCGGATCGCAGGGTGCGAGTTGTTCGGCCAGCCATGCGCCTGCGATCCGACCGGTGTTACTGTCTGGGTTTCCGCGTGAGGCCAATATATTGACCGCGAACCGTCCGCAGCGCTGTATAGTCGACTGCCTGAACACGATGAGCAAGAACTCTGCAGCTCTCCTGCTGCCGCTTCGCGGCCGATCTGATGACTGATGGAGGACCCTTCACGGGCCCTCTATAAGCAAGTACAAAGAAAAACAAACAGCCCTTGAGCAGCACGCCCCTAAATCAAATCTAGAAGTGTTGAGAGTAATCCGAACGATTTTTTCCGAACACCCCGAAAATCGCCTCATGGGGGTACCTTTTCGCGAAGATCCGAAAATGCTTATAGCTTTCTTCAGAGGTGTTCTAAGCAGAAGCAGATTCCAGATTAGAAGAGAACGTGCCAAAATCTAGCAGAAAATCTGCATCATTTTCGTAATTTCGTGAAATCCAATATGAGGTTCCCTACGGAGTTTTAAACTTGAGGCATAAATTTTTAGGATTGTCGTTGAATTCGCCACTGGAAATCCTCACGGTAGAGAATTGGAACGTTCGGGTTCCCTGTGCCGTTCCCGTTGTACCTCTAGTGATCGCAGGCAACGCAGCCGCTCTCGTTCCCATGACTGTAATCGCAGTAGGAACCCGAGGTATTCGTTTCCTTCCTCTTACCAAGGAATTCCATTTGCTTATTAACCATGCGTTTCCAGGAGAGGACGGCGTTACTCAAGCAGTCCGAGTCGCTCCCCACAAAGAAGACGACGTGGTCACTCTAGCGGTAGACGATATTCTCCTCGAAAATCAGGACGTTCTGGTAGAACGCCTGTCTGTAGTCGCTCAGAGAGCTTCAGCCCGACTCCGAAAAAAAATCGCCGCGCAAGACTTCGTAAGCGCCCAAGCCGTGATAATCTCTCATCAATGAGCTTGTCACCGATGGAGACCTCGAGTCCAATTCCTACCCCCAAGAAGGAAAGACACCGAGAAAGATTGACATCGCGTAACAAGCGGAGATATCCGAAAAATGGTAAAACGGAATCGTCTGCCAGTTCTGTTCCTATGGAAGAAAAACGCCCTCGTAGCTCATCTAAGGAGAGTGGTGCTTGTACATCGTCATCAGGCTGCTCCCGCTCAGCTAAAAAGGTAGGCGATGGTTAACTCTGACCGCTGCGACGCCATTTTTGATAGGCCTTACACTCCTTTTCGTGAAGAGTTTCACATGTTGTATAGCGAACCCAAGAGTCAGGACAAAGCCAGATAGAGTGGGGGTGGGAGGACAGAACTGGTCGGCGTACACGCCCCAAGTTCTGCATCGCACACTGTAAACCTCGGTCCGAAAAGGAGTGTGACTCACACCTTGTGCTGTATTTTGAAGTGTGTTCCAAAAAGCAGCCGTGGCGAAAATTCGTGGCCATTGGAGACAAGTTTGCCATCAGAAACTCTACCACGTGAGTTTCGTCTTTCAAAAAAATCACCTCCTCCCTGGTTCCGGTCGCTGGATCTAGCGCTATGCTCGACATTTATGTCCTACTCAGTGAAACTGACGGCCCATCCGCGGCGACAAATGGCTGGTACGGCCGGTCCGCGGCGGTTTCTCGAAGCGAGTGACTTGACCGGACCATCCGCGTCGCTTTTGCTGCGCTTGTCAGGCGATGAGCGGCGCCAGCTGGCAGTCCGCGGCGCTTTACCGGTCTCGGTGACGGATTTTCCGGTCGTCGGCCGTGCACCGGCCGTGACTTCCACAAATGCGGGAAAAATCAGTACATGCCGTGACCATTCCGAATGAAATAGGCTTTTATAGGATCACATTTTGACGTTGAGTTCGAATTTTTTCATTGCAGCTGCGAAACATTTCTCTGAACGGGGTCGTATGCATTTTTAGCGCCTCATTCGTAGAAGCATCATAACGTGTTATCCATGAGTCTTCGTCGCCTCCTGAGATACACCGAAGTGATTTCTACACCAGGAATCATCCTATAGTGATCTGGTGTAGAATCATCATCTTTGGTGTAGAAATCACATAGATGAATCTCAGGATGCGACGAAGACTCATTGATTACGATGCGTCTACGAGTGAAGCGCTAAAAAAGCTCCGTTCAGAGAAACGTTTCGCTACTGTAATGTAAAAAAATCAAATTCTACTTCTAAAATAGATCTTCGAAACGCATATTTCGTCTGGAATGGTCGCGGCATGAAATGATCCTTCCCATGTGAGTAGTGGTGAAGCATGTATTTCATAAGTAAGGACGGGATGATACTGCCCGCGACCAGCGACAGCGACAGTGCATATCAGGCATATTGATTTTCTGTCGATATAGATGGTGAATATTGCGTCGTGTCGCTCGTCGCTGGAAGTATGATCCCGGCCTAAGAGACCGCGTGCCCACGCTGCACAGCAACGCAGTGAACTCGATTTTTTGGAGCTACATAAAAAAAGATTGCCTCTAAATGCAGCTGGAAGACCCGTATCTAAAAGATTTTATATTACTGGTGAGCAGACTTTGGACACCTTTGAATTCTTCTATACGGTTCTAAAGCATGCTCTAATCAGGGTAGAATTTCGAGTTTTTTTTTTAGTTTATCGAAACACTTCTTTTTCAGATTGGTCGACGGAGGTTTTCCAATGATGGTGACCCTCTCTCCATCTTCTCCACCAGTGATGATGACGATGAATATTGTTGGACATGCAGCTCCAGCTCTGATGAATGCAGGGATCGTCGGCAATCGTTTAGCGATTCCAGTGATTCTGATTAGTGTAGGGACTAATGTACAAGTGCCGTTTTTCGTGCTCCTGGTGAGGTTCTCCTATTTTATTCTGAGGTTGTTTCATAATGTCGTCTTCTTGGATAGGCCCTTGGACCACCACTTTCAATGATTACTTTGTTTATGACGGATCGCACGGACTCGTGGTCCGCCACTGGCCCTCTACTAATGCAATCGAGGCGTTCTCGGTCGACTCCAGTCAGCGATCGAATCTTCACTGCCAGGGTTGGACAGGGTTGCGACTCGGCGCAACGGGGTTCGTAAAATAATGAGAAATGTTTTGAAAAAAATTATATCGGGGGGGGAGGGTATTACGATTTGACCGAGTTTCACCACAAACACTCTCAAAAAGTTAAAAGTTCAAGGAATTTTTTATCCCGGTAGGTGAAATGCAGAAGCTTTGTATTTTTTTCACTTTGGTTAAAGGGGGGGGGTCGTAGCCCCGCCGAAAATCGGCGCAATGGCCTGCTGAACCCTGTTCACACGCGGCGCCACCCAGCTGTCCAACTGGTGAGTTTTTCACTTCAGTGGCTGGAGTGATGAATCGATTGCTTACCGGGGTCGGCCGGAAACGCATCGGATATAGTTGTAGAGGGCCAGTGGCGGACCATGGGTTCGTTCACACCTTATAAACAGAGTATGAAAAAACGCCGACACAACAAGTGACAAAGTCTGCAGCTTCTAAAAAGAGTATGTAGAAGATACTAGCTAATAGTGTTATTATGTATGCTGTTTTTCGTGTTGACCTGAGTTCATTATGGTACATAGTTATCCGTTTTCGCACAAACAAATACGTATTTAAAGAGATATTATGAGCAAGGATTCGTGTGATCTTGTTGTGCTGTTTGAATTGTTTTCAGCTAGAATTGGTTTGATCTGGTTGTGTTGTTTGGATGTGTTTTATCCTACTAAATTCTATTTATTTATTTATTTATTCAAATACTACATTCCGCGATTTGTGATCTTATGCCATTTTTTGTTTTGCAAGAGCATACTATCTCGCTTCACTCCGGGTTGATCGCGTTTGTCTAAGAGTATATCTAGCTCTCCTACCGTTTGTTTTATGAACGTTTCGCGAAGATTTTTTGTTAATGGCGGTAGTCTCAATATTTGTATAAATGCTTACCTGCATTCATTGCTTGAAATATTTTATACGTATAGTCTGTTTCAATACCTAAATTGTTTTATTTCAGAGACTTCCGAGCAGGTATTATCATCCTATTCCTTAATTTATTATTCATTCTAGTTTTTGTTAACAGCTTACATAAAGGCCTTTCGCTATTTCCAGTCTAGCGAATGGACAAGGTGCGACGAAGACGACGCCACCGCCCAGTGGGGTTTCAATTGCGGCTTCGTCCATTCGCTAGACTAGAACCCGCAAAAGGCTCTTAGGCTCGAATACTTAGAGTCGAGTCCCGCCGTCCCGGCAGCATGCGGTGGAGGTTTATTGATCAATCTGCGCCGCCCGGCGGCGGAAGTGTGATCGGGCCCTTATAGTCTTATCTTCCGCCGACCACCCATCCAGTCAGCGAGTATCCGGAGCTGTATCCAATATAGTAGGGGGCAGCCAAAAAAAATTTATTCATTTATGTGGTCTAGCCTCCTAAAAAAATCGGAAAACATTCCACGTCAGCATTGATAAAAATTCTAGGTAACCAATCCGTGGCTCGCGCGTTCCTATTTGAAGCCAAGGGTGGTATGCTCCCTGAATTCCTTACTCAATTTCGTGGGAAGCAGAAGACATGATACCGCGCGCAACAGAGGATTAGTCCGCTGCGTCCACTAGCATGGATGACCCGGTCCGGTCTCAATCACGCAGTTGAAATCTGTCCCGATTTGATCGAACTCCCCTCAAAATTTCGTGTTGTGATTGCAATAAGTCCAAACCGCGAAAAGGGATTGAGGAGCGAAGGGCTGTCATTGGCGGTAGCCGGTGTATCCTCCAATCACGGCCATTCGCTTCTTCTCCGCCCCCTTCGCGGTTTGGACATATTATGACCCCAAATTTTCGCGACGCCACACGAAGTTCTGCAGCGCTCGAAGGAGTTCAAAATAATGAAGAGTTAATCGTGGTGCGCACATGATTTCAGGCGGTAGGTAGCATTGACTCCCTTTGGCTCCCCTGGGAACATACTACTTGAAAGGTGAGAATTCTGGATACCACGCCCAGTTTCGTCCTCCCACAATGACGACCAGGCTGAGCGAAATTCTATTGACCTTCCGTGTTCCGCTTTTGAAAAGCCGCTAAAAGTGGTACGGTAGGCGGAAATATCGGTTCCATTGAGGCAGAAGGATGTAATCGAACTTCTAAAAAAAACTTCCGCGCTTCGTGTTTCGAAAACCGCATTTTCGCTGTTTTAGGCGTTTCGCACGTGGTTTCCGTAACCCGAGAAAGATATTTTCTGTCAAAAACCGTTTACCGGAGTTTTAAAGCTTTTGTTTCGCTCGTCTCTCATGATAACTGTGACGTGAAATTTGGTTTATCTTGGACGAGGATCGAATCCGACCGTGCGCTGCGATCAGCAGCTCCTGCCACTACGCCACACGCGCCCGGATGAAGATTCACTTTATGTAATGCAGATAAACATGTTTAGCGTGAAGGAACTGCTGAGAACCCAGGGTAAATCCATCCACCTATTGGCTTAACTTTAATAGATCCTAACTTCTGTTTCTAGGGCGATTCTGCTACAAATCGTGGATCATGGTTTTTCTGCTTTCTGCCGTATTTTGCCAATTTTCACAAAAAACAAAAAAATGGCCAGAAAACAGAAATTGCCGCGCATCTCTGGTTCATAGTCATCACCTTGGGTAAAGCAAATTAGAGATAACGTCCAAGCTACGGAACCTATGGTGCACCATAATCACTGTCGGTCTTCCAGCTTCATATGTAAGGGTGTCTATCTTTTTTTGTCAAGGTGTATTCCCTCCTCTTGCCTGGTTCTTCGAATGCAGCACTATACGGCTGGCAGGAAGCACTCGTTCTAGCTGCCGCCCGGGGGTCATTGACAACTGTTTATTAGCTGGTGAACCAATAAAGGGGTCATGAACTGGCACTTATTGTAAGGAGGTGTCGTAATGGATACTGTATGTTTATCGTGTTGATAGCTACGCGCTGGATGTACTTGTAGCATCCAAGGTTAGGGACTAATCTTACTTCTAAACTCTAGCGCGGCACGCGTATGACACGTTTTCAGAGAGTCGGGGGTTCTATTCGGCCACGATAGGTTTTCGATTCGACTACAAAGCTGTTGAACGACGATACGGCCACGTACTTTCCGTGCGCCACGTGGCCTAGTCGTCGTCCAAGAGAGAAGCACGTGCCACCAATCATAGCCGTTTCACTCGGCCACGATACGCTTTTGATTCGACTACGATGAGTTTGGACGATGAACGAACTACAATGCTCATGATTGAACGCGTTGATCGATCGCTTCAGAACTGGCCCGGCGCATATTAGCCGCACAGCACGTATATAAGGAGCCCGATCTCAGAGAGAGTCCGCCTTCCGGGGCTGCTCCTGGAAAATACTACGAATCAGTTTCTGAACGATTTTTGAACCGTTTAGGGATCTCCCCCACAGATGTACTGCATTTCCCCCCCCCCCCGCCAATGCGGCGGGAACAGCTGGTCTCCCCTCCCCCACGGTCCTCAGCAAGGGGAGGTCCCTCGCTGTCGATCGCGGCAAGGGTGATGTCCCTGTCGCGGACTGCTGTGGGGGTTATCTCCTGCTGCGAGCCGTGACTTGGACCGTATCATTGTTGGGGGAGACCCACTACCATCGAAGGGGTGGGGCCCGCCCCCAGCGCCACGTAGTCCTATCGAACAGGCCACGTGCTGCAGCGTGGGAAATAGGATGCGGCAAAAGTTTTGCCTCGCTGCGCCACGTAGTGCTATTGAACAGGCCACGTGCTGCCGCGTGGGAAATGGGGGGGGCAGCAAGGGTTTTGTTTCTCTGCGCCACTTAGTCCTATCGAACAGGCCACATGCTCCTCGGAGCAGCACGTGCTGCTGCGAAAGTTCCTTTCAACTCGACTAGGTAACCGATTAGAAAGTCTATCTTCGCCGAATCGGACCCCCGACTCTCTGAGTTGGTGTCACGTTGGAGTATGAATGAGCTGACGCCACACCCGCTGCGCCATGGCTGGCGGCAACACTCGTACTAACTTTTTCATCATTTGTATCATTACTCTTACATGAATTTTATTCTGGTTCAGGGTACTTCACCACGAGGTGGGGAAAAACTAGTTTTTTTTCAGACCCCCCAGGAGCGTGATTTGGTGAAAGTTCTAGCCATCTTCTATAACTCCAAATAAACGTGACTATGTCTGTTTTTGGAAAATTTAATGAAGGTAAACATTTCATGTAAGTTGGTAGGTATAAACAAACTCCTCGTTAAAGATTGAACATTGCCAGTGTAGGCCCCCATTCAGAAGGGTTCACTTGGTCTCTCGGCGGAGATCAGACCCCCCCCCCTGGGAAGTTTCACACCCGGCGCCGAGCCCTTTTCTGGTTCATCACGATCAAGTCTAGCATTATGCTCTGCTACATCTGTGGGGAACGCAACATTCATACTGCAACGCATCCCGCTCGAGTGACGCGCTGGCGTTGAGAAGTCCACGCTGTGACGATCACGGTGTGGCAGACACCCACTTTTCACTAACCGGCTTACCACTATTTGATGCAGAAAAGGTCGCAAAAATTAAAATATAGATTGAAACAATAATTATGTTCCCAGTATAGTGAAATATTACAAATTTTCTACAAAAAGTATATAAAAACAAGCTATAAAACGGTATGCCTTGCGCTTGTTTCGGCCAATTCGGAAATCGTGACTTACTACTGTGTATTTACCGTTGGCCATCATAATCTTCTTGGTAAACTGGAAACGGACCATATGTTCGTGTTCATCACCAAGAATAAGCCCTCAGCGAGGTTTGGGTGGAAAAACATCGACCACGAGTCGAAACAAAAAAGGGATTAGAAAAAGGGTTTAGGTGAGTGGATGTTTAGCCACCCAGGCAATACTCTAGCCCTTGTCCGTGGTTCGACCTTCGTGGCTAAATTTGAGGAACGTTCTCCGAAACTGTTGGATTCCATGATTGGGGGTGGTTCTAGCTTGGTGTCAGGGTTGTGACTCGGGGCAATGGGGGGTCGCAAAAATTTTGGAGAAAAGGGGAGTTCTCTTCAAACCACTTGGTGAGCTAAAATGAAGTAGTAATAGTCGTCCCTAGGTGTTCAAATACAAATTTGACGTCTATTTGTCTAGAGGGAATCGTTTTTTTTCTTTTTTTCAAATTTCGACCAACAGGTGGGGTCGTAGCTCCGACGAAAATTGGCGCAACGGCTTGCCCAACGCTGCTTGGGGTTGTACGCTTAGAGCGCCCCTCTCCGCGAAGCTCATCTGTGGGTGTTATCGCAGCGGAGGAGCCACTATGGCGCGATGCACTTGGTCACGCCCATTTTACCGAGCCGCAGTGCATTTGAGCACCTACCTCCCCTACCAAAATCAGAAGAGTCATTGCGGCACGAAAAAAATGGGCGTGGCCAAGTGCGGTACTACAGCGCCCCCCCCCCCCCTCTCCGCTGCGATAGCACCCATGAGCTGCCGAGATGTCGTACGTTCGTGCCGTGGCAGTGTCTGTGAGCTGCCGAGATGTCGTACGTTCGTGCCGTGGCAGTGTGGAGGAAAGAAGATCGCCTCCGTGCAAAGCGACGTCAACCCCTCCGAGAAGAGGGTTTTTGTCATGGGAGAGGTGCTGGTCGGCCGCAGCTCTCCTGAGGATTTTATTACAAAGGGCCGGCGTCGAGAGGAATCCAGGTCCAGCACGGAAGTATCCATGTGCCACCTGCGGCGAGGATGTTACCTGGCATAAAACAAGTGTCCAGTGCTTCGGATGCCAAAGGTGGGTGCACTTCTCCTGTTCGGGCCTCAGTTCTGTGAGGCATCATGACTCATCCTTTCGTTGTGTTCTATGCTCTGCCCCCAACAACTCTGATTCCTCAATTACCAACCGCCCCCTCTCCATTGTTCACATTAATCTCAACGGCCTTCGCAACAAGTTATCTGAACTCTCTCTATTCGCACGTTCTCATCACCCGGATGTTATCATGGTTCAAGAAACCAAGCTCTCTCCATCTACCACTTATCCCCAACCTAACATTCCGGGCTACACCGCCTATCACATGCCAAGGACAGCTCTTGGGGGCGGAGTGTCTACTTTCGTTCAATCTGCCTTACCTTCCCATATTATCCCTAATACTCCTAAGGAAGGTACTCTCGAGTGCATTCCTGTCCACCTCCCTCAAAACCCCTTTATCTCTATTTAACATATATATTCCTCCTATATCATCTTGTCCCCCTCTTATAATCCTATTCCCTCCTTAAGCAGTTGTACGACTGCTCACTCTCCCTTCAGCTGTCTTTGCGGGTGACTTCAATGCTCACACGTTCTGTTCCGCTCTTGATTCTGACGCCAGAGGAAGATGTCGAAGAATGGGCTGAGGAGTGTGACCTGGTTATCCTCAATGATGACCAGCCCACTCGTCTCCTGCCAACGGCCGACCTTCTAGCCCAGACATCCCTCTTGTGTCATCCAATCTCTCTAATGCTTGCACGTGGTCCACATCCACAACTCTCTCCAGTGATCACATTCCCGTCTTTGTCTATATTGATCTCTCTGACTCTCTTGCCCCTTACTCTGGTTTTCGTCATCGTACTTATCTTAATTTAGGCCTAGCAGACTGGACCCTGTTCAGAGATGTTGCACTTCGCCATGCGGTCGACTACCCATGGAATGGTGATGTTCATCAGAAAGAGCGCCATCTAACAAGTGCCATCCGCAAGGCCATGAAAGCTGCAATTCCTGAGGGTCGTGTCAAGACCTTTTTCCAAATGTCAGCAGGGAAATACTGCAGAAGATAAGAACCAGAGATGAGAAGAGAGCCGCAGACCATCTAGACCCGGACATAGCTGTGCTGGATAACGAGATCAAGCAGGATCTGGATAAGAACAAGAAGGAATGCTGGGAGAAGTTCACTGAAAAGCTGAATTTCAAGACTGACGGAACTACGACGTGGAAAGTGTTGAGGAAAATTTCCGGCAAGTCCGCTCCCTCGATGAGCTCCGCTATTGAGTTCGAGGAGAACGTCTTCAAATCAGGGAAAGCGGCTGCTTATGCGCTCGGCAAGAACTTCTTCATCACACGTGCCAAGCGAGGCGTGCAGAACAGAGTCACGGTTAGAGAACTGAGCCGGTTGCCGCTCGTGAACGCTTCTGAGGCCTTTACTCTCACGCAAGTAGAGAAGGCTATCAAAGAAATGCGGAATTCGAAGGCTATCGGACCTGACGGTATCTCCCCAGCCATCCTGAAGAAGCTTCCCACGGAACTTCTACCGATGCTTGCAGATATCATTAACACTTCTTTCCGGACCTGCACTCTACCCCAAGCTTGGAAGACAGCCAATGTGATACCGTTGCCAAAGCCAGGCAAGTCCCAAAGCACGGCAAAGGGCTTTCGACCAATAAGCCTGTTATCGCCCGTCGCTAAATTAGCTGAAAAGTTGATCGTGACGGACCTGGCTGATCAAAATGAGCGACAGCAGCATCAGCATGGGTTCAGGAAACTTCACTCCACTACTACAGCTCTATTAGAGATCGTGAGCTTTGCGGTCGATGGGTTCAACATGAGAAAGCCCCTGAGAACGGTGGCCGTCGCCCTCGACCTGAGCAAAGCGTTTGACTCTGTTAACTTGGGACTGCTGTCCGAGAAACTGCTCAAGTCGTCGCTACCATTATGGCAGAAGCGATGGATTGCAGCGTTCACTAAAGGCCGCCGTGCTAAGGTTCTGTTCCAGAATCATGTATCCGATAGCATTCCAATAGCAGCCGGTGTTCCGCAAGGCGGAGTGTTGTCCCCTGCCCTATTCAGCCTGTATCTTGAGGACATTCCCGAGCCTCCCAATGATGTAAGGATTGTTATGTATGCCGACGACATCACCATCATGTGCCAGGATCGTGACCTGCAGATAGCCGCTAACAAGATCAGCGCCTATCTCGTCGAGTTGAAGCTCTTCCTCGATAAAATGATGCTCACAGTCTCTGCCGCAAAATCCTCTGTTTCAGTGTTCACAACGAACACCAAGGAACACAGTGCCCATCCAGATGTCAAATGGGATGGTGACCTGTTGCCAGCAGCAAAATTCCCAAGCTGCTTGGCCTTATTCTTGATCCATCACTGAAGTTCCACAAAAACGCGGAACAGAAACAAACAGTCGTCAAGGCTAGACTTAATATCTTGAGAGCTCTCGGAGGAACATCATGGGGAAGCAGCCGAGAGACTATATTGAGAACCTACAGAGCAATACTTCAGCCGGCTCTGGAATATGCGGCACCAGTGTGGCAGCACCTGGTGTCTGACAGCTCCTGGAATAAGCTGCAGCGTGTACAGAATGCTGCGCTTAGAATTGCTACCGGTTGTGCAAGGAGCTCCCGGTGGAGCACCTTCACGCGGAGGCCTGCATATTGCCGGTCAAGGAGCATTGTGAACTCCAGGCACAGCAGATGTATATTAATGTTCTGAGGCAGCCGAATCATCCGTCAAAGAGAATCATGAAGCCCATAAGAGAGAGGTCGATTAGGACGCCGTTCGCCGATGCTCCTCGTAAAGTTGATGTACAGAGATGGGCCGACTCCAGCATGGAAAGGCTTCGTCTTCTGCGTGAGGAGCACACGCAATTTGTTCGAGGATATCTAGCAAAGGCGGCTGTGAACCCTATCTTGGGAACGGTGCCGCCTCGGGTTTGCGAGACCGAGTCTCAACTCAACCGGCGAGCCAGATGTGCTCTCGCCTCGCTGCGCTGTGGTCACTCTATTCTGCTAATGTCTTACGCCAACAAGATCGACAGCAGCCGACCAGACGCATGCCCGGACTGTGGTGCTCCCGGACACGACACGGCGCACTTGTTCATGTGCCCGAAGAGACCTACCTCCTTAACAACAATGGACCTTTGGACGAATCCTGTGAAGGCCGCCCAGTTCCTCAACCTATGACAAAAACCACTTTGAGGCTGCAGAAGAAGAAGAAGAATAGCACCCATCTGTGATAGGGTTTTAGAGATTTTGAACAATCAGAGATTAGACTGGCAGGACAGGAGATGCTCGGAGAGGGGTATGCACAGTAGCCCCCAACTATTAACGCGTTCCCTTATCCTAATCTAAACCGAATTTTCCTCTGGTTTTTCCTGCAGGCTGTTGCTCCATGACTCGTGTGTTTTTGTGTAATCTGCCGTGTGGGGTTCGTGAAAGTCACGTCGAGAGGTTAGACCTAGTGTCGCTGATGATTTTCGTCTGTTTGATAAATCTTGTGAGTCTTCTTTTGCAGTTTTTTCGATGGATTCGGTCGCATCAGAGAAATCATAATAAAGGGCAGCTATGCTCTTATCGACTTTGATGAAAAGAAAATGACACGGTATGCCGTGGATGAATTAAGAAGCAAGCGTCTCTGTGGAGAGAGGTATCACAGCCTTTTTCCTCATAGTCTAAACCTTAGGAGTAGAGAGCAAAACGAGCGACACTCTCTGTGCGAAACATCATTTCTGGACGATCCCATCATGGGTGTAGGAGTGGCTAAGGGTGATTCAGAACCTGAAATCGCGCTTTCCGGTTACCCAGTACTGGCGGCCAATCGCCGCTCGTCCGCGTCGCCCAATATGGTGAATCGGGTCGCGCGAAAAGTTCTACATTGTACATGAATCGTCCGTTATTGTACATTCATGCCCAAATTGGCTGTACCGAGAAGGCATTTTTTGTCATCCGGGTGGCTGGCGACAATTGTGGGGGTTAGCAGGTCGTCCGGAACGGGATCTGGCTGCGATTTTTGAGTGTCCGGGTCGCCCGAAATGAAATTTTTCGCACCAGGTAGCTGGAACGAAGTCCTGACAAGCATACTACTGTACTCTTGTAAGGCGATTCTCGGCCCCGAGCCGCCTTACAGTTCGGCTGGTTCTGCCAATCTGCGGGTCGGCGCTGCCGAGATGTCGTACGTTCGTGCCGTGGCAGTGTGGAGGAAAGAAGACCACCTCCGTGCAAACCCACGTCAACCTCTCCGCGTGGAGGGGTTTTGTCATGGGAGAGATGCTGGCTGGCTGCAGCTCTCCTAAGGATTCTACTACAAATGGCCGGCGTCGAGAAGAATCCAGGACCCGCTCAGAAGTACTCATGCGCCACGTGCGGCAAGGATGTCACATGGAGGAAAACAAGCGTTCAGTGCTTCGGATGCCAAGGGTGGGTGCATCTCTCCTGTTCGGGTCTCAGTTCTGTGAGGCATCACGATCCTTCCTTCCGTTGTGTTCTCAGCTCTGCCCCCAATAACTCTGATTCCTCATTTACCAACCGCCCCCTCTCTATTGTTCATATTAACCTCAATGGCCTTCGTGCCAAGTTGTCTGAACTCTCTCTCTCTCTTTGCTCGTACCCATCATCCTGATGTCATAATGGTTCAGGAAACCAAACTTTCTCCTTCTACTACCGCACGTTACCCTAACATTCCTGGCTACACTGCTTATCATGCTCGAAGGTCAGCTCTCGGCGGAGGAGTTTCTACTTTCGCATTATCAAATCTACCCTCTCATATCATACCAAACACACCAAGGGACGGTACTCTCGAGTACCTGCCTATCCATCTCCCTCTTAAATCACCTATATCTCTTTTTAATATCCATATCCCTCCTACCACGTCCTGTCCCCAATCTTATGACCCTATTCCCTCACTAAAGCAGTTGTACGACTGCTCCCTTTCACCCTCTGTTGTCTTCGCAGGCGACTTCAATGCTCATACATTCTGCTCGTCGCTTGACACTGACGCTAGAGGAGAAGACGTCGAAGAATGGGCAGAGGAGTGCGATCTGGTCATTCTCAACGAAGATCAGCCCACTCGTCTCCCGGCCAACGGCCGAACCTCTAGTCCAGACATCTCTCTTGTATAATCTAATCTCTCCAGCGCCTGCTCTTGGTCGACCACTACAACTCTGTCCAGTGATCATATTCCCGTTTTTGTCCATGTCGATCTCTCTAATTCTCTTGCTCCTTATTCAGTTATCCGTCAAAGATCTTATCTTAATCTTTGCCTAGTAGACTGGCGCTTGTTCAGGGAAGTGGCACTTCGCCATGTGGATGACTACCCATGGAATGGAAACGTGCACCAGAAAGAACGTCACTTGACGGACGCGATTCGCAAGGCAATGAAAGCCGCCATTTCGGATGGCCGAGTTAAGACCTTCTTTCCCAATGTCACCACGGAAATCTTGGAGAAGATAAGGACAAGGAATGCAAAGAGAGTGGCAGATTACCTGGATCCGACCACTAACGAGCTGAATAGCGAGATCAAGCGAGATCTGGACAAGCACAAGAAGGAGTGTTGGGAGAAATTCACGGAGAAGATGAATTTCAAGAGTGATGGGGCGTCAACTTGGAAAGTTCCAAAGAAGATCTCGGGCAAGAGCACCTCCACCAACTACTCTACGATCGAGTTCGAGAATGGAGTCTTCAAATCGGGAAAGGAGGCTGCAACTGCTCTCGGAAAGAATTTTTTCATAACTCATGCTAAGAGAGGGAAACAGAATTGAGTGACTGTAAGAGAGCTCTGTAAGTTGCCGCTCATGAGTGAAGCAGAAACTGTGACGCCCGCGCAGATTGAAAAGCTGATTAAAGAGATGCGCAACTCGAAGGCTGTTGGGTCGGATGGCATTAGTCCAGCGGTCTTGAAGAAACTGCCGACTGAGATTATGCCAATCCTGGCTGACGTCATCAACACATCCTTTCGCACGTGCATCGTACCCCAAGACTGGAAAATGGCAAGCGTCGTTCCGTTGCCCAAGCCAGGTAAATCGCCGTCGACGGCTAAGGGATACAGGCCAATAAGTCTGTTATCACCAATCGCAAAGGTCGCTGAGAATCTGGTGGTCAAGGAGCTGGCCGAGCATAATAACAATCAGCAGCACCAGCATGGATTCCGCAAATTACATTCTACCACCACGGCGCTGCTGGAGATTGTGAGCTATGTTTTGGATGGCTTCAACGCCACCAAGCCTCAACGCACTGTTGGAGTAGCACTGGACCTCACGAAGGCGTTTGGCACTGTCAACTTGGGCATACTGTCTGAGAAGCTATTGAGGTCCACAATCCCGCCTTGGCAGAAGCGATGGATTACTGCACTTATCAAAGGGCGCCGAGCAAAAGTGCTGTTCCAGGGACATGTCTCTTATAGCATCCCGATCGCTGCCGGTGTCCCTCAAGGAGGAGTCGTATCGCCTGCTCTGTTCAGTCTTTGCCTGGAAGATTTGCCTCCCCCCAAGTGACATCAAAGTCGTTGCTTATGCGGATGATATCACCATCCTGTGCCGAGACAGAGACATTAATATAGCTGCACGCAAGATCAATAGCTACCTCATCGTTCTGAAGAGCTTCCTCGATGATATGATGCTCACTGTCTCTGCCGCTAAATCATCTGTATCAGTTTTCTCCACTGACCCTAAGGAACACTGCGCTCACCCCGTTGTGAATTGGGAAGACGCTCGTCTGCCTGCCGCACGTTTCCCTAAGCTGCTCGGCCTAGTATTGGATCCTTCGTTGAGGTTCCACAAGAACACTGAGCAGAAACAGGCTACAGTGAAAGCAAAGCTCAACGTCCTACGAGCTCTGGGAGGAACGTCGTGGGGAGTAGCAAGTATACAATTTTGACCACCTACAAGGCAATATTGCAGCCGGCGTTGGAGTACGCTGCACCGGTATGGCAGCACATGATATCGGATTCATCGTGGACAAGGATGCAGCGAGTCCAAGATGCTGCTCTTCGGATTGCCACAGGGTGGGCTAAAAGCACCCCAGTGGAACATCTTCATGCTGAAGCCCGAATTCTGCCAGTTAAGGAGCACTGCCAACTCCAAGCGCAGCAACTGTTTATTAACATTGTCAAGCAGTCTGACCACCCATTGAGAAGGATCATGAATTCCGTGAGAGAGAGAAATGTCAGAAGGCCTTCCGCGGATGCTTCCGAGAAAGTCAATATACAAAGATGGACGGACTCCCAACTGGATCGTCTGCGTCTTTTACGTGCGGAGGGGTTTATATCGAAACAAAAGGTTGCCCTTTGGTATCAAGACAGCGCCAGGAGTTTTCCAAAGCATCATGAACAAAATGATCTCGGGTCTGGAAGGAGTAACAACCTACCTGGACGATATTCTGGTAGTGGGGAAGACACCTGAAGAGCACAGAAACAACATATATGCTTCATTCGGACGAATAAACGAATATGGCTTCGAGTAAGACTGGAAAAATGCTCGTTCGCAAAACCAGAAATCCGTTTCCTCGGGTTCGTTGTAGACCGTAACGGACGTCGTCCGAATCCAGAGAAGGTGGCTGCTATCGCTAAAATGCCAGCACCACAGAATGTGGCACAGTTGCGCGCATTCCTAGGTATGGTTACGTATTATTCATCCTTCATTTCGAATATGAAGGAAATGCGTGAACCACTGGATGCTTTGCTGAAAAAAGATGTTAATTGGTTATGGAAACACACACATGAAACAGCGTTCGAGAAATTGAAGAAAATGTTGGTGTCAGACTTGAACCTGACGCACTGTGATCCTGAAAAGACGATAATCGTGGCTGCTGACGCGTGCGATTATGGGATCGGTTATGTGATCTCGCACACTATGCCGGATGGTACAGAAAAACCTATTGCCCACGGCTCGAGATCACTCACAGTCGCTGAAAAGAATTATGCCCAGATAGAAAAAGAGGCACTAGGTCCTGCGGAGGCAATCGAAGTTCCATAAGTATGTATACGGGAGACGTTTCACGCTCCGTACTGACCACAAGCCGTTGTTGGCTATATTTGGCAACAAGAAGGGCGTACCAGTCCAATCGGCCAACCGTCTGATGCGTTGGGCAACAATGCTGATAGGCTACGATATGGGCAACAATGCTGATAGGCTACGATTTTGAAATCGAGTACATCAAGATGGATTCGTTCGGACAGACGGATGGATTATCGAGATTGATCCAGAGGCATCCCCTTGTAGAGGAGGACTGCGTTGTCGCGTCGGTTGGGAAAGACGTGAATGTAGTGCTTGCAGATGCTGTACGCAGATTGCCCGTGACAGCTAACATGATTCGTGATCACACTGAAAGGGATGTTCTGTTGCGAAAGCTGAAAGGTTTCATTGATACTGGGAAATGGCCGAAGGATGTAAAACCTGAATTGAAGCAGTTTTACACTAAATGCGAATCATTGCCGATAGTGCAAGACTGCGTGATGGTAGGCGATAGGGTCGTCGTACCAGAGACGCTGAGAAAAGACCTTCTCAAAGAGCTGCACTGTGGTCATCCTGGATTGTCAGGATGAAAGGACTTGCGCGAAGCTATGTCTATTGGCCAGATATCGATGAAGACTGTGAAAAGGTTGTGAGAAGTTGCGCTGATTGCCAACTACACTCAAAATATCCCACTAAAGTACCTCTAAGAACGTGGAGTACACTAGAAAATGCTTGGGAGCGAGTTCATGTTGATTTCGGTGATCCAATGGATGTAGTGTACTACATGGTCGTTGTTGACGCCTTGAATAAGTGGCCGGAGATGTTTGAGTTAAAGAACATCACCGCTGGCACAACGGTAAAGCTGTTGAAAGAGCTTTGAAAGAGCTAAGGAAATCCAAAGATGCTAGTGAGCGATAATGGAACGCAATTCACATCAGAGCTGTTCAAGCAGATGTGAGAAGAACGAGGTGTTAATCATGTGAGAACACCACCGTACCATCCTCAGTCAAATGGTCAGGCAGAAAGATTTGTTGATATCCTGAAAAGAGAGATTAAGAAGCTAAAAGGGGAGGGGAGTACGTCCGCTCGCTCTTGCAATGAATGCCTGGACACAGTGCTGTTGGCGTATCGCACTACGCCAAATGCTTCCTTGAACGGTGAATGTCCTGCCGAAGTCTTCCTGGGGAAAAGATTAAGAACGCGGCTGAGTATGTTGAGACCGTCGAAAAGAGAGTCAGAAGCCGAAAGCGCAGCTGACCATAGGAAAAAGACTGAAATGCAATTTGATCGCAAAAATGGTACAAAGCATCGAGGTTTTTCTGCTGGAGACACTGTCCTGGTCAAAGAGTACAATGGAGCATCGGACTTCAAATGGACTCAGGGGACAGTCGTGAAAAGCCTTGGAAAAGTCATGTTTGAGGTGGACATCGGAGGCAAAAGCGTTCGTAGGCATGCGAACCAAATGCGAAGGAGCATATTGAGCCATACGTATGATATTCACAAGATCTACTTTTGGACTTGTTTGAACTCTGCCAACGTGTAGCTAGATGCCTCCGAGGGCGCGGCCTAAAACGCCGCCTCATTCCATGTAGCGAGAAATTACGGGTTTTAGCTACGATAGCTAAAACCTGCATATTCTTGCGTCGAGGGTACAAGGGTGCAAATTCCGCGCGTATTCTACGTAAAAACGAAGGCTAGACTCGATACATTGATCTCTCTGACGCTAAACCCGTATATTCTCGCTATGATTTTGTCGCAAGAATCTACGGATTTCGCGACAGCCTGTGTTCAAATGCAATCTTAAACCGCTGGCTACGCGGAACGCAGGGATGCCGTTCGAACAGTGTTGGCCCAGTCAATCCACGGATAACTTGTCACTCTGTGGGTGGTCGTGGAAGGTGACCCCGTGCCGCTCTTTAGAAGACCTTACTAGGGATAATTTTGGCCGCTGGTATGCTGCAGACCGTGGGAAAGAAACGGCAATGCGCTCGATCGCAGCGGGGGTAGTCTTTCTAGTACGGATCGAGACTGGGTGGGTCGATCGACCGAGTGCTCCAACGAGAATATGCGGATGCTGTAGCGAGAATTTACGTAGACTATGCGGGTGCTGTAGCTAAAATTTCACCAACTGATGCTAAACTTCCCGTAATTTACGTAAATTCTCGTGTCAAAATTATACTAGATGCCTCCGAAACCCTAGGCATCTCTGGTTTTCGTGTGAGGCGTCTAGCTACGCGTTGGCGGAGAAGCTGATCCTGTTAGCACTGAAGTAGTTCTAGAACAGGAATGCCATGATGGGCAGGGTCAAGAGCTTGAGACTGTGATCATTCCCAGTAATACCTCCGTCGCACTTCATCAAGACTACGCGCAGCCCAGCACGAGTCGCGCAACACAGGGATTAGTTGAAAGCCGAGCTAGTAAACAGTTGGTTGGTTTCGCTCCGGCAACGTTACGAAGGTCAACTCGACAGCGCCGCAAGCCAAAGCGGTATGAGCTTCAGTCAGTTGATTTTGAACTGTTTTCCCTGTGCCATAGTCTACCTCTTAAAAGGGAGGTGTTGTGATGTAGATCACTTATCGGTTTTTCACTGCAGACCGATCACCAAGTGGGCGGGTTTTGATCCGTCAATCACAGGCCGCGTCGATCCCCATATAAACCCGGCCGCCGAGCTGTTGGGACATTCTCGACTCGCGTCTACCTGCCTGCCTCGACTACCTGCCAGCCGTACACGCCACCACCACCGCCTCCTGCACACCTGCCAGCCGTCGCCGTCAACGAGCAGCCACCATCACGACCACCACGACGACGCCTGCACCACACCTAATGTCGGCGTGGATCCGGAAGAGACTTCGCGTTCTTTGTTGAAGGTTGGCGCGAATTCGGTGTCATATGCTATAACATAGGTGCACCGAGTTTACGCCAACCTTCAATGGGGAACGCAAAGTCTCTTCAGGATCCATGCCGACGTTACCTATTTGCTGTGTTCTAATAAAGCCATTTGTTGATCTGTGTCAGTCACAGACGTAACACAAAGCATTGGACGCTGGTTCCATTCCCGTGACATTCCTGCCTCATGTGGCACATAGGTACTTCTTCTTCTGAGCGGGTCCAGGATTCCTCTCCTCGGCGGCGCTTAGCAGGAGAATCCTTAGGAGAGCTGCAGCCAGCCAGCATCTCTCCCATGACAAAAACTCCTCGTGGAGGGGGTGACGTCGGTTTCCACCGGTTTTTGACATTGTCGTTGCAATGGACATCGGATCTTTCGATTCTGGTGAAAAATTGATTGCAGTTTTGATCGTTGCCTTTAAAGATTTTTCTTTTTTTACACAATTTCTTAACAAACTCGGCTCTGCCATTGTGTCAACACTTCGTTTCAGCTAATGATCTCCAAATCGGAATTATGGTTGAACACTACCTTTGATGACCGCTGTGAACATTGTTCAATTAAAAAAAAACTGGTAAAGCATTTCAGAATTGAGTCATATGTCTCAAAAAGGCTGCTTTTACGCTACAACTTTAATGCCACTTGGTTTCGAAATCTTAGAGCTTGTAGGAATCGGTATGCTTCTAGAAAAGAGTCTTTTCTTTGCAATTTTGGAATTTTCGAGGTGTTAGATTTTGATGATTGAGAAAAGACTTTGGAGGCTCCCAAACAATTTAGAACTTGAGCGAAATCCTCTGATTTTCTTGTCAAGATATTTTCATCGGTTTATTTTCATTCATTGTAACATGGGCGGGAACTAAGGAAAGTGAAAGAGCATTGTTTCTTTTAATAATACTACATATTAGAGGCGGAATTCATTCTGTTGAAGAAAAAATAGGCTCTAATTTGGGTTTTAGCTGTCATAGTACTGAGCTTCAGGCATCCTCTTCTAGTTCTGAAGGATGTGAGGCTGAAAAATTTGCCTGACAATACGGGCGTTTCATCGGTTAGGATTTTGAAGTCCATGACCGAGTCAAACCTAGTTCTTCTTGGGTGAAATGTCGGGAGATCAAGGTAGCTGAGGCCAGTCGTTTTAAATACTAGTTTGTGGGTGAAATCGTTATGTACGCTTTCCAACGAATCAGTTTCTTCACCCAAATCGCTGACCAATGCAGAAACTGCGGTAAAGGCAAATCCTGTAGTTTTGAGGCATTTTTGCCAAAATTTGCCGTTTTAGACGAAAAGTTCGGGAAACGGCAACGGCAAACCCTAAAAATGGCCGGTAATCGGCAAACGGCAATTGCCGCACGTCCCTGATCGGGTGGCTTTAAAAACATTCCCGAGAGGCTTCCTCAGCTCCATGAATACGGCCACATGTTGTCAGAGTACGAATGCAGCCATGTTTTTCCAATCGACCGTCTTTCGTGTACTTGTAAAAACCCTGTTTTAGCTGTCTTAGTAGAAATTAAAAAAAGAAGATTTTTTTAAATAAAAAAAGTTCAAAAAAAATTTTTGTCCAAACTTCTCCCAGGGAAGTTTTTTTGGGGCGCTAAATACGAATGTGGAACACGTTTCCGATAACTGGAACGACGAAGACAGTTTACGGCAGATAAATTTTATTTTACCTACAGAGCTCGCAACGTCTACGCTCATGACTTTCTTTTACTATCACTCGGGCGGCTTGCATAGGGTCTTAATTATTACCCGGGAGGTAGTCGATCGGAAAACCTTGGTTTCACGAGTCGTTCTGGCAACCTGGTCTGGTCATTCCGTCGTAAGTGCGGTTTTCGATGTCGTTCTATGGGGCTTTCCTCCGCAAAACGTTGTGTGAACCCTGTGACCCTCATACGCCCGAGTATGGTCAGTTATTCGATGCGAAGATATTGCAGCTTCCCCGCGCGAGGGGTGAAACCTGTTTGATGCACAGGGTGAAACCTGTTTGATGCACAGTTAGGTCCGTGGCTTGCTTCCTCAAGAAAAAACATTTAAATTTCATCGGCGGCTGGCGGTATGGTGAGTTGATCAGCTTCGCTCTTCTCTCGTTCTAAATCGATTAGCGGGCCGGCGCACGCGACCGCCGCGCCGGCGGCAAGTGAGTTTTAAATTTTTTTTGTTGAGGAAGCAAGCCTCGGACCTAACTATGTAGGCGCTTGTCTACTGTACACAACTGGTTCTGACCCCCATCACGTGGTACCTGTCATGGCGCTTTTATTCCTTGTACTTGATGCCGGACCGAAAGACCCACCTTTCAGGCCGCTTAGCCGTGCTCAGAATGCTCATATTAAATTGAATGATCAGCACTGAGGTCTCAGATTACGAAACACAGGGTGCTTTCTATGTATGGTGATAAAATTTCAAACCTTACCCCGTTGGCATATGTGCGCGTCCAATCGCCCTTTATGATCTGTTCTTTTCTTTGAGCATCTCTCTCAAAACGTACCAAATTTCAGGCTGTAAAGTCGTTTTTGAAATAAGTGGTGGACAGAAACCTGAGGCCTCCTCAAGTTTCTACGAAATAAGTCGCCACGTAGCCGCCTGAGGCGATTCTTCGTATTTCCCTCATGTGTGCGTGGAGAACTGCTGAAATGGTGTGGTTTGATACAAAGGATGTGGAATTAAAAACGCGTCTTAGCTGAAGTCCTCGGACTCTTTGATAAAAGAACGCGAGAGCAAGTTGTCGAATTCCACACGTGGACTCCGTCAAATTCAGGGTACCCACCAGGTTACGGCACGTGGTGTGGACAAGGCCAATTTTACTCAGACCCGTCTTTCCAGGAACAGACTTTTGGCGACTTTCTCAGATCCCCTTCCACCCTTGGGCAGCTCAGCTCTCCCGGTGTGGATATTCGAACCCCATACCCTGGTATCCACTTTTGTTATTTTCTGCGTTCCCTGGTCAAACCCCGGCGGCAAACTCCATGGTCAAGTACGGATGAAGATTCTTCTTTGAATTACGTTTATTTTTAGTGATTTTAAAGAAAATCGATGATTGATCGCTTTTGTCGATTTTAGAGAAGGATTGGTAGGATGTGGACAGATCGATAGGAAACCTTCAAGAAGGCTCTCCGAGTATGTCGCCCTGGCCATCTCTAGGAAATGAAAAAAGTGGGGCGAATGCAGCTATTTTGAACACCGTCCTGACCCAATGTTGAATGTCGGCATTTCGCTCTCCACTAGAGGATCCAAGAACTCCAGCTGTGCTATATTTTGAAGTAGACACCCTCTGCTTCAAAATGACTCCATTGGATCAGTCACATGCGGGAAGGAGGAACAATTACCGAGGCCGACTTTGCGACGAGTTCTACTATTATAAATTGAAGACCCTTCAGACTTTGTTCACCATTCGTTTCAAAAATCAATTTTGCGCTACGAAAAGTTGTGCATTTGAGAGTGAGGTTTGATGACAAGAACATACGATATGATTATTAGCAACGCGCATATGTAGGCGCGGTAAGATCAGAAAGTTTTGTTACCATAATTTCAAAAAGTACTCTGCGTAAAAAAAGACAAATGTTTGAAGCGCTTAGGAAGTAAATTGGGTGATGGTCGTAATGTATTCTAACCGCGAGAGAGGCGGGGAAACGGGCGCGCGTGATTGGGCGGGCGGGGGAGGAGCCAAGCGCGTGATTGGAAGTAACTCGGATTTTTTCCTGTCTCTTTTGCGGTTGGAATACTCTACGACCATCACCCCAGTCAATTTTAGGGTCATTTTGGACATGACTCGTGTGCGGCCATCGAACGAACGCCGTTCGTGTTCTCGCTCTCCAACTCGTAAACACTGCCGTCGTAGCCGCTCTCCCTCCCGCTCTCGTTTCTGTGACTCCAGACGCAGTAGGAGCCCGAGGTATTCATTTTCCTTCTCCTATCAACAAATTCCATTCGCTTTTCAACCCATTCACGACAACGCCTGATTTCGGGTGGCTGCACGTTCGAACCGCGGGCAATATTGCGTCACCGTATAACGTGTCCCACCGGTGGGACACTCTGGCTAGAGTAGCGGCCCAGAAATAACTTTTCGCTTTTTTGTGTCTATATTGTAGCGATGTACCGAGCAACGATGGTAGGACCGTGTCAGAGTTTGAGCTTCCGAAACGCTTTCGTTATCGAGAAACAATTAATCAAAGGCAGTGTCCACGATAAAAATCGTTTTCGAGCTTCTATCAGAAAACAAAGGTTGAGAGTCCGACAGTTTTATCAGTGGAGAAAGAATAATGAAAAACGCTGCAAAACATCCAAAATCAGCTCTTCTTCTTGAAAGCCACATTTCAACGATGGATGAGTTGCGCGGGCATGGGCCTGAAGTAGACAGCGTGCGCAAATGCGCCCCAATGCTAAAACTCAGGCGCGCTCGCGCTACAATGCTAATGTAAAAGCGGATACAACTGTTCCTCGGAAAACTCGACCGCGAGCGGAAAGGCTAGCGCGAGCGAACTTCGGAGCCGTATGGAGCTCTTTCGGGCTCGTTTTCGTTCGTTCTTTCGACCCCAGTTCTCCAATAAGACCCTGAACCTTTGATTTCCGGCCCAAAACCGAGGACGAAATTTATCGTGGACACTGCTTTTAAAACCGAAACGGGGTCAAATGAGCTGCAACGCTTTCAGAAAAGTAAAAGAGTTTCAAACGATAGGTTTCTACTTAGCAACCTAATTACTAGCAGTAGAAGGAAAAAGAAATCATAAGGTGCTTCTAAAGTTGCTTCACAGCCGTTTTGCCCTCTACTTCAGCCCACCTGATTTCAGAAAAGTCTAAATATGTTGTTGCATTTCACCTACCTATGGACCACGAGGTTTTTATTCAAGTCTTGGGTAAATCAAGACATTAATCATATGAAGGTTCGAAAGCAGTTTCCTGTGCCGGAGAAATCGATTTTTGAAAAGGGTGTCCCACCGGTGGGACACGCGGTCCGAAGTGGTAGTCAACGCGTGTCTCACCGATGGGACACGTCGTGAATGGGTTAACTATGCGTTCCCAGGAGAGGACGTGATTACTCAAGCAGACAGAGTTGCTCCCTGCCTAGATGTGGACGTGGCCGCTCGTGCAGTGGAAAGTATTCGCCACGGAAAGTCGGGCGTTCTGGTAGAAGGCCTGTTCGTAGTAGCTCGGAAAGCTTCAATCGGACTGCGGAAAGGAAGTTCCGCTCAAGACATCGCAGCAGGTGCCCAAGTCGCGGCATTCTGTCACCAATGAGCTCGTCATCAATGGAGACTCGCAGCTGTACCTCTTTTTCTGGGAAGGTAACGTCGACATGGGTCGTGAAGAGACTTCGCGTTAACTGTTGAATGTTGGCGCAAACTCGGTGCCATACGCTATAACATAGGTACAACGACTTTGCGCCAGCTTCCAACTGTGAACCCAAAGTCTCGTCACGATCTATGTCGATCTTAAAGGCAGTGTTCACGATAAAAACCATGTCTGATTTTTTGGTGGAGATCGACAGCTGCGGGGCCTAGCGCAACCCTAACGTTGGAAAACCTGAGAAAAATGAGCTCGGAATGGTTCCCTACCGCCCCAAAGTTGGACAGCCGTCAGCTCGTCACACCCCAGATGCACTTTCCACGCCCACCGCTAGAACAAATGAATGCTCGCGATTGTGAGATGAGCGATGGTTACCGATCAGTGTCCCCGGTCTTCCCTTTATTCTTAACTTCTCTTTACTTAGGTCAGCTCGCATACATCGGCTGCAAAAGGCGGAAGTTACAAGCCTCGGAGAACTCGTCCACCATGCTTCCCTAGCTCATTTTTTGAGGGATCATAACTCCGTTCCTAGAAGGTCTTGTACGATTTCAAAAACATCATTGGAATCAGCATGGAACCGTCTTCAAGTTAGACGGAAAAGCAGAAAAACGATTCTTATTGTGGACACTGCCTTTAAGCGTCTAGAGAAAAACGATTTCGGCTGTAAAACAAAGCTATTTGAAGGGTAGCGAGATGAATGCGTCTGTTCGATCAAGTTCTGAAAGAGCAAGAGTCATTCGTGGATCATCGAGGGTAAGTGGTGCTTGTACTACGTCGTCGAATTGTTCTAGCTCAGCTCCAAAGGTAGGTGATGAATAAGCCTCCACCGCTGCGACACATAGGATTGATTTGCGATTAGGTTACACTTCTTTCGCAACGAGTTTTGCATTGTGTTGCGGACCTGGAAGACATTCACAATATTGGACAAAGATGTCGGGAGACGCTCACAGGTAGATAGAGAAAGCTGTAGACCCGCCTCAGTTCTGCATTGCACTATGTAATCCTCGCTCTGAGAATGAGTGTACAGATTGAGATGTGATGGATCTAAGTTTTAGTTGAACCCAGGAATTCGCCGAGCTGAATGAATAAGTTCAGAATGACACAAATTAGAAAAAAAGTAATCAAAGGAAAGTAAAAGCCGACAGCTTTGCTCACGAAAAAAATTCCCAGACCCAAACGTTGTTTCAACATTTGATTGAAGTGCAGAACGATGATAAACATCATTCGAAGAGCTACTTGAATTTTCTTCTGATAGAATTCTCCGTGAACCTCCCGCGACTCCGTCGGATCATAGCCTGTATGTAGCTTATGGCTCTGTGGAACCATCAGCCTGGGTCGGACTTGGGAAATTTGGATTTTTTCGAACGATCGATTTTTCGATATACCCCAAAATCACGTTTCTCGATTTATCGACTTTTTCGAATAAGTCGAGAATTGGGATGTTGATCGAATTCACAGCCTGGTGTAGTTCGGCTGGCACACGTCACGCCCGCGGTGGAAAACCGCGTTGGATCGCGTTAACCAAGCGCCAACTACTTTTTGCAGAGGGTCCACGGTTAAGGCGTCTCAACGACGACATGAACATACCTTTTCCTTCGCGCGCAACACGTGGGCCAGCCGAACTGCTCCCGCGCTGTGAATTTGATCAACATCCTTCGAGAATCGCCCTTGTTCGAATGATGAGCTTCCTGAGTGGAGGTCGACTTTTCCAATCGCCTTAACAATCGTCAGCTCTTGAGCGGTATACGAGCAGGTTACAGCCCAATAAAATCATTCCTTTGCGCAGCAGCTCCGTAGGTAATTTACTTTTGCGCATAAAGCGTCGCTTGCTTGGGTGAGTCCGGTCGGAGCAAGCAGTGGAGCGGTCGGTCATGACAAAATATAACAGTGATAAGGAGATTTCGACATGATAAACCCGATAAGCTTTACTTCGACCGGCTCAAAATGAGGGAGCTAGGCTTTACCTATGGAATTGAAAAGCAAAAAATAAAGATTAGGTAAAGCAGAATCAATTGAAAAGAATTGACACGAAAGTTGTTTGCGATTCTGGGGGATAATTGATAATGATGAAACAAAAAAGAAATTTTCATGGGCTAGCTCTAGAGTCTAGCGGTGATTGTCCAGCGGGACAACGGGTTGGGACAGGAAACCTGAAAAATTGAAAGTTTTGCGGTGGGAGACGACTTGAGAATGTTAGACCGGAAAGAGATTGGGGATGAAAAAAAAAACATACTATCCTCATTTCGGACCCAATCTTTTTTCGTGTCGCCTTCTCCGCTCTAATTGTAAGGGACAAAAAGTACGAATGATCTCAGGCTGGTCGTCTATTTATTCGTAACAGCCATACCTACATTATTATGTAACAAAACGCTTGTGTCTAAAATGCCTGTAAGGCACAGTTGAAGCCTAACGGTAAGTCGCTCCAACATGGAGGCTCTCTGTCATAGAGCGGATGAATCTTTCATAGCGCACCGCTCTAGCGGAGACGGCGGTCAGGGTCTGCATCCGCTCATACAAAAAGGTATTTTCCTCTTCTTCAGGAGATGAAAACAAATTCCAGTTTTCAAGTTTCCGCTGGAGGAGAGGGAAGAGTTTCGGAAGAGAGAGAGAGAGAGAGAGCGAGAGAGAGGGAGAGAGAGAGAGAGCAAAAATGACGAAAAGCTTGCCCGCGTGAGCACTTTGAGAGGTTAAATTTTCAAATTAATTCGTAATGCAGATGATAGGTTCAAGTTATCAAATAGCTCAATGAGCGAATTGAGTGCCACTCAAACCTCGTTCGCGTGAAGACCATATGAAATTTGTATCGCTAACAAGGGAAGTATTGGACGGAACTGCGGAAAGGAATTTTATCGTCAGTATCACTTGAGCATCTATAGTCAAACTTTGCAGTACCCCACCGCGAGCAGCTGATTCCGAAAAGTTATGAGCGTTTTGAAGTTTCGCGAAAAGGTACCCATGAGAATTTTTTCGGGGTGTTTTGAAAAAAATATTTCAGATTTCGCTCAAAACTTGTATGTGGGGGTAATCAAGGGTGCCGAAAACGAATTCGGGGTCTGTTTTGTCGAAACTCTGAGATTTTCTGTAGGTTACGATAGATAGTATGCCATTTAGGGGCAAAACTTTGAAAATCGGCAAATGGACGTCAAATTCGTATTAACCACCCCAAATAAGCTCTCATACAATTTTTGAGTCAAATATGAGACTTTGATCAAACTACCGTATGCCTACCGTAATCTACCCTAATCTGTAGAAAATCGATAAACTGACATCAGATTCGTGTTGAGCACCCCAAATAACCCTCAGAGAATAATTTTGAGACCTATCTATCGAAGAAATTCGGAAATCTCGAAAGTGGCGTTTTGCTCCCAGCTCCTCCCCCGCCGGGATGCTTTGTACGAATTAAGTAGAAAACTCCGAAAAATCGACAAAAAAACTTCAGATTCGTGATCAGCGCCCCGAAAAAATCTCCTTGAGTATATTTAAGTCAAATCTGAAACATTTTTCTAAAACACTTTCAGAGCCCTCCTATTGGTATAAATAAACACCCAACCAAAAATCCGTTCAAGTCCAAAACGCTTTCAGTCTGCACTAAGTTTGGAAAATGTGCCTCCACCCAAACTTGTGGGGGGGGTTGTTTCGGGCGGTGAACACGATTATGAGGTCCGTTTCCAGATTTCCGGAAGTTTAATGAGCTTTTGGATGGTGCAAAATGCACAGAAAACTACAGTTTTGAGCTTATAACTTCTTGGAACCAGCGGCTCGGGACGGGGTACTGCGCAGTTGTGCTAGAGATGCCCAAGGGATACTAGCAATACAATTCGTTTCGGCAGATCCGACCTACGCTTCGTATGCTTCCCTTGTAAGCGTGATATCTGACAAAACGAAGGTCCCAAAACTTTAACCAATTTTGCCGTACTTACCTAAAAAATTCTTGGTAAAAAGTTTACGAAAAACTTTTTTACCGCAAAACCTTGGTTCGCGTCCGTTTTCTTTGGGCACGACATGTGCTCCGTGGTCACCCCCGTTTCGACGCTCCAACCTTTAGGGCTGCTCTTGGCCTCCTTCGTAAGCGTTCATGCATGTCGCCTCTGGACACATTGTCCTCGTACTTTATCGTCGGGATAGTATTAGGAGAAGTCTTTTCTCAGAAGATTTCCCATGTTGGTGCTCCGTCGGATCTTAACATCTCTAATCTTTTGACTCGGTGCAACACTGGGATATAGACCATGAGCGCCGAATTTTCATTTTCTGTCAAGGTTATCTTAATGCTTTGTTTTCAGAAATCCCGAGGAGGCAGCACCGAAGCTGGTGGAGGTGGCTCACTTCCTTCACTCAGCGAGCAAAATATTTCCGATGACCAGGCGGCTGCCCAGGCTCACAGGATTAAGGCCGAGAACATTGTCAAAAACTCGGCCACCACAGTGATTCTGAAGCTTGGAGGAGAGAATAGTATGACGGTAGTTTTCTGTGTTAACGATAGAGTTCCTCGTCAGGAGCCCGAAATGTGATTTTTGTTAGTTATAAATGGCTTTTTTCTCGCCTGTTAAGTTTCTCATATCCTTTTGGTGCGATTACGGACTTGGGGCGTGTCCCCTTTTATATAGAGAGAAAACGGACACACCCCGTGTTCGCAGGTCACTTTGTTGGCGTAATAGCATCTCGTTCCTGTTTGTTAGATATTTATTTTTCTAGAACAATTTATTTATTTCTTGCTTGATTCAAGTGGGAGAAGCTCCTTTTCTGTGAGTTTTTATTTCAATTTCTGTTTTCGTAAGGGTATAGAATGTGTGCACATACATATTTTGCTCTTCTGATAGATATTCTTTGTCTTTAGAAGAAATTGTTCTTTAAATGGTATTAGGTATTCTATTAGTATAAAATTATTTTCATAACCATTGTTCTAGAGGTCCCAGAAGTACATATTACATCTTGAGACTTCGCTGATGGATACAGGCTACCTAGGCAGATCAGCTTCTTCTTCTTCTTTGCAGCCACATTGAGGGTTTTGTCATAGATTGAGAAACTGGGCGACCAGTAACGGATTGGTCCATAAGTGCATTACGGTCAGCGTGGTGGGTCTCTCCGGACATTTGAAAAGGTGTGCAGTATCATGGCCGAGGCAGCCGCAGTCCGGGCAAGCATCTGATCTGCTGCTGTCTATTTTGCTGACGTAGGACATAAGCATGGTAGAACGACCACAGCGCAGCGATGCCAGGTTGCACCTGGCCCTTCTTCCGAGTTCCGCCTCGGATGTGCAGACTCAGGGTGGCACTACTCCCAGTATGGGATTAATGGTCGCTTTTCTCAGATGGCACCGTACGAACTGAGTATGCTCCTCGCGCAATAGACGGAATCGTTCTTGTTGTGAGTCGTGCCATCTTTGTAGATTGACTTTGCTGGGAGCATCGGCGAATGGCTTTCTGATGTCTCGCTCTCTCTCTCTCTCTCTCTCTCTCTCTCTATCTACCTGACGGGAGAGAGACTTAGAACTCTCCAAGAGGAGTGGTTTGGTTGCTTGACAATGTTGATGAAAAATTGTTGGGTATGGAGCTGACAGTGCTCCCTTACTAGTAATAAGCGGGTCTCAGCATGCAAGCGATCGACTGGGGAACTTCTTGCACATCCGGTGGCGATTCGAAGAGCTGCATTCTGTATGCGCTGCATCTTATTGTTAGTCCAAGAGGATTCCGAAACTAGATGCTGCCAAACTGGTGCGGCGTATTCTAGTGCAGGCTATACTTTGACCGAGTCGAATGATTCGAAAAATCATTCGATTGAAAAAGTCGACTTCGAATTATTCGAAAAGTCGAATAATCGAAAAAGGCGAATTCCCGAATTATTCGAAAAATCGAATATTCGAAAAGTTCAAAATCCCGAATTATTTGAAAAGTCGAATATTCGAAAACGTCAACATTCCGAAATATTCGAAAAGTCGAATATTCGAAAAGTTCAAAATCCCGAATTATTCAAAAAGTTTAGAATCCTGAATTATTCGAAAAGTCGAATATTCGAACATTCGAATGAATTCGATAGTCGACTTTTTCGGATAAATTGATTTTTCAAAACATTCCATTGACCCACGAGCAAGTTGCGCGCCAAGGGTGCACACTTACGCAAATCGTAGATGTGTTTCGAAATCAAGGTGGAGCGAAGCTATCAATGATGACTCACTCATGTGTCACGCTACTCGAAAGGAGTCCTCACCATAAGGGCGTTCAGAGCTCATTCGCGACGCGACGCTGTAATTAAGGCTTCGGCATAGTGACCAAGGTGCGAGCTACGCGAGCGAGCGAGCAAATGGGGGCGTAGCCCTAAAAACTCGTCGCCGGCGACCCCGCATAGTGTGATTTTGATTAGAGCGCGGATGCAATTTAGAGACTTTCATTCCATCATTTTGCTGCTGCCGAGATGTCGTACGTTCGTGCCGTGGCAGTGTGGAGGAAAGAGGTACTCTTTCGTGATAGACGACCCACTAGCGAAGATTCATGAGAAATGTTTATCCCACTAAAGCCGTCGAATGAATTAGACTTCTTCAAACACACTGAACTGTTTGATGACTGGAAAGCGGCAAGCGTCATTCCGTCTCCCAAGCCTGGTAAATCGCCATCCACAGCGAAGGGATACAAGCCAAGAAGTCTTTTGTCGCCAATCGTCAAGGTCGCTGAGAAACTGATCGTGAAAGAGCTTGCCGAGCATAGTAACAAACAGCAGCACCAGCATGGATTCCGCAAATTACACTCTACAACCACGGCGCTGCTGCAAACTGTGAGCTATGTTTTGGATGGCTTCAAGGCCAAAAAACCTCAACGCTCTGTTGGAGTGGCCCTGGACCTCACGAAGGCTTTTGACTCTGGCAGAAGCGATGGATAACCGCACTCATGAAAGGGCGCCGAGCAAAAAAGCTGTTTCAAGGACATGTCTTTCATAGCATCCCTATTGCCGCCGGTGCCTCTCAAGGAGGAGTAATATTATAATGTAATGCGCTATTCCTTGTCCAGATGATGTTCGCATTGATATTGATTAAGAGAGACGCTCCATTTCGAAAATAAAAATCACGAAAATGGATAAAAATGACATTGAATTTCACAAAAACTGGCGCTATTCCACTTTTTGAAATTCAGTTGAAAGTTTTCGCTCGGGACTGCTGCCAGGATTAATTTGGGCGGTCAACCCAAATATGAGATTTGTTGGGCGACTTTCGAAACGGTGTGGAAGGTCACGCCGAAACGTATATCTTCATCGGTAGTTAAATATTCTGGATTTATATAGGCGCAACCTTGCCTAGAATGCGTCTTTTTGAGTGCTGATCACGATTTAATTCACCATCGGCTCAAGATTTTTCGTGGATTGCTAATTTCTTCGGTGTATAAATCGTCACTCAGCCACAATCAGTGATCTGTTTGCTCGCTCGCTTGTGCGGGGCGAGGGTAGAGATGGAGAGAAATTGTGTTGAGAAGGAGACCCAGCGTACGCACGCAGACGCACGCGACGAACGGAACTAATTCACACTCGGAAACAGAGGATATGAAATCTCTGGCGCCACCTCCAAGACGGTGCGGGTCAATGTTGGGCCTTAACTGTGACATGCACAGAAATTCCTGGTTTGCACTTGCGTATACGGTACCGTAGGTTAGTCTCATAATTTTTAACGGCAGTGTTCACCATAAATCTCGTTGTCGAGGTTTCACTGCGAATTACTAAGTTGGCAGATGCAGGAGGGGATAGGGTCGAAAAAAGCAGCGAAAACGGGTCAGAAATCGATAAAAACGGCTCTGAAAGTTTTATCAGTGCGCCTGCCTATCCCGGTCCGCCCCATCATTCGGACGAGCTTGTGGCATCGCACGCGTTTCGATGGCAAACTGCCAAGCAACTCTGCCGCGTCCAGCCTGATAGATTCGCGCAGATTTCGCGATTAGCGCGCTCTTGCGGAAATCAGCAGGGCCCATGATTCTTGTCCACGCCCTGAAAGTTAGAAACCGTTATTTTAGCTTATTCTGAACGTTTTCGTTGGCTGTTTCTTCACTATCAGTCACCTCACGACCAAAGTAAACTCCAAATACCGTGCGGTACCGATTGCCACAAGGGCATGAAATGATGATATCGGTTGCATTGCTATATCAGACCGACCAACTCAAACTCTCAAATGAAAATTGCAGAGTATTTTATGACTCTGTGGCAATCGGTACCGCACGGTATTTTTCGTCTAGTCACGACCAAAGAAGCTCATTTTTGGGTCGAACTCGAGTGCGATAATCATCGTGAACACTGCCTTCAGTGTTGGAGTGGACCTAAACTGAGAAGGATGTATTGATTAAATTGGCGAAACCGTTATGGCTCTTCGGGCGGCGCTGGATGGGCGGCACGCGCGTCCCGCGCGGTGAGAAATTTCATAGTACATCGCGCTTCCAGCGCGTTACGCGCGTGCCGCGCTAGCGGCGAGGACTATGAAAGATGCCTAAAGCCTAGTTTTGACTGCATCGCTGCTCTTTTTCATCGCAGCGATTTCACACCCGCTGCTGCAGCGATGTAGCAGCGCTAGCGATTCTGTTCATAGTGCATAGCCTCATGCATGATCGAAGAAATTCAATCAATCAGTGAAAATAATGGCTGATAGTTATCAATAACACGTTTCGACCCGTAAACACTGATCTTGTCATGTGAAAGGGTCAATATTCACTAGACGAAACGTGTCATTCGCTGGCCATCGCTGCATCGCTGCCATAATGGCAGCGATGGAGCGATGATCAGAGCTACATCGAGGAGCTACGATGGAGCGATGATCAGAGCTACATCGAGGAGCTTTCTGAGGAGCTACATCGTGCCCAGGTCCCAACTATTGTCGCCAACCCGGAGCGACTTAGCTACATCGTGCCCAGGTCCCAACTATTGTCGCCAACCCGGATCTACTTGCGGAAATCACCCACATGATGGAGTCGAACTATGCACGTTGCGCGGGCGAACCATCGACAGCGCGCACAGCAACTGCGCCGCGCGATCACATTGGAGACGGCATTCTCGGTATTAGCAAAGGATGTGAGATGAACAAAACAATCATCAGGAATCTATCCCATGCAAATCGTTTCCTTAGAGTCTGCAGTCCATCCTGTTCTGCTAAGTTCATTACAAACTATGCACGGCTATTTCTGCTTACACGTTTTCAGCAGTTGCACGAGAACAAAATTTCGAATTCGCAAAGAAATTCATGGTTTCTGTTTTTTTTTAGAAAAAGGCCGCGGATCACTCAAAACTTGATCAGAGTGATTGTTGACGTTGAAAAATATCCACTCTCTCCCGTGCTATAACTTACCTTCTTTGAAACTGAGCAGGTGACATTCTAGCTCCAGAATCACACCTATTCTTACAGTGTTCATCATTTTTCTTTCAAGAACCAGGTCTGTACACGATCAAGCTGCCTTTAGCTTAACAAATATCGACTTAAAATGAAGTTGAGATTAGAAGCAAATCTCGATGTTTTTTAATATTTCATGTTTTCGAGTGCAATGCCCTTTTTAGAGGCAGAGAAACCGCTCACAACTCATTACGAGAATTTCCCCTGTACCCAAAAATTTTGTTGATAACTCAGCTACCTTTAAAAACCCCGTGGTGTAGGCCTGATTTTGATTTTTTCCAGGGTAAAAAAGTGAAAATAATTTTTCGATATTTATCGGAATTTCTCAGACATTTGGAATTTCTTTTTTTTTTAAGACGATCGTCCGGATTTTCATCTGATAGGAGCTAATAATCATTAATTCCTTGTGCTTGTTTTCTCTCCAGAATATCTATCATCAACTTTAAATCTGCTGCTATGCTTGACCGCGGCTGCCGTTTCCTCCTTTCCTTGCTGTTCAGATTTTTTTCTTCACCTTGTTTCCATAAGGACTGCACGCATTGTGTATTACGGTATGTTAGTAAGTATGTTAGTTTTTTTTTCTTTTGGGGGGGGGTGGAAGGATTTTATCGAATGCGCATTTCCGTCAGCTTGTGTGCTGAAAAAAAGTGTTGTAGAACAGTACCATTTCTATCGAAATGAACAGACCCACTTAGAGATATGGTTAACTGACACACGATCTCGAACTTTTCTTCGCAGAGAAATTGTCTGAGTATTTTTTAGCGGTCGCGCAAAATTAGGAACCATGGAACCATCCGAAAAATTGGTCAGCTCTCTAGAAAAAATACTCCCTCTAATTTAACTCCAAGTTATTTTCGTGAACTCGTGAAGGGAACGCACTGAATTGAACATGCATTAGAAACACTTCACTAACAGCTTTTTTATCAAAAAAGGAACCAGCTCGAGGGCTCAGAAACAGCTATAATGAGGAAAATGTGTAGGGAAATCGGCGCCCTCGAAAAATCAACAGCTGATGGGGAGCGATTGATTATACCGTCTTAAAAGACAGCATTGTTGCAATGATCGACATTCATTGAAGCGTTTTCCATTGCTGTAGGCTTCATAATGATTTTTCCTCAAAGATTCATCACATGTTAGGGAAGGTTATCATTCCAATGCAAAATCCACAGTCGTTGCGGGAAAATTTCGCATGATCAGCGCAAAACACGCAATTTTACCTGGACCTCAACGTAGATGGCAAACCGTCGTAAGAAAAGGTCAAAGAATCGTGTTCTCCTTTCAGCGCCGTCACCACATCGGTCATGTATGACCCATGACTTGGCTCCCTCCTGCGTGTCTCTGTAAAATGCACGCTACTTCCGCTTTCCACTCGCAGCTCGTAGCTCCCTTTCTGACCTCAGGTCCGTGGCTGCACTCCGAGGAGAGTGACATTCGGCTGCGAGCGAAGTCACCTCCTCAGCACGCACACGTGCTTAAAGGCAGTGTTCACGATGATGATCCTCGTTGACTTTCCACAGTAAAAAGATAGGGGAGAAGGATCCTAGGCTCCCAGTTCCAAAGGAACAGTAGAAAACGAGCCAGGAGTGGCAAAATAACGGCTGCAAACAAGCGTTTTGGTGCCCCAGACACGCCCCGTGCCCCAGATCCGCCCCTCGAAAGGAACAAATGAAGACTCAGATTATAGGAATGATCAAGTGAAGAAAGTGCTGATAAGTGAGCTGTTTGCTTCATTGCACTGATAGGTATCATCCTTCTAGCGGTCAATTCCTCCACTCTCAAAAATCAACTTAAACAAGGTAGAGCCTATTTTTGCTCAAAAACGCGTCTTTCGTGTCCATTTTCAGCATGCCTTGATACATAGGGCACCAGACCTTCCGTAAACCGTGGAGATACAGGAAGTGAAATTCATCGTGAACACTGCCTTTAAGGATAGGGTGGCCACCACCTATTTCGTTTGCGATGTGAGCCACCACCTCGCGCCGGGCAGGCAGCTGTGAGCTCCCACCTTTCGGTAGGATCGCTACGGGCCCAGATGTATTCCGCCTCTGTCAAGTATATTGTATTCTACCTTTGCCATCATCAAAACATCCCCGTAGTTTGTTTGGGTAAGCGGCACCTAGCCCGCGGAAACCTCCCAAGTTAAAGCTCACTCTTTACCCCGTAATACGTACCTCTCTCTAGTGACTGTTTTACCTGCACCGCAACGATTAGGACAACCATCTTTTTGTTGCTTTAGGTCTGTGTCGGCACGTAAGTGATTCATGCTTGAAATTTCTTCAATGCCTCCGGAAATTCCAAAAAGGACATTTTCATTGCTTCACAAAAAGGTAAGGGTACCCATCAGGGAATTATTGAGGTGTTAAGAAAAAAATTTCTCGGATTCGGCTCAAAACTTTCAACTGGGGGTTATTTTAGGGCGTTAAACCCAAATCGGAGGTCTATTCCTCGCCAGACTTATAGTTACTCTGGGTTACGGCAGGGGCAATACCTTTTAACTGGCGTTACTTACCTTGATATTTCGGTTTTTCAAAAAATGGTCTTCAAGTTCGTGTTCAGCATCCCAAATAACACCCACAGCGAAAATTTGAGTCAAATCTGAGACCTAGACCAAGCTACCGTAAACTCGCCGTTACATACCGTAATCCAAGGAAAGTCGATAAACCGACCACAGATTTGTATTACGCAGCCCAAATAACCCCTATATAGAAGTTTTAAGACGATTTGATCCTCGAAATCGTAAAAAGTCGCGTTTTGCCAGGGAAATCTGCCCCATTTCCAAGCTTCGAACCGAATCAGACGGACTTTTCCAAATATAGACAAATGGGCCTGAGATTCGTAATTAGCACCCAAAACGACCCATGAAAAGAAGTTTTAAGCTCAACCCGAGACAATCTTTTTGAACACACTACAATTGCCATTCGTGTACCCCTTTTCTCTCCGCAAAGCTATGATTACAACCCCTCTATTTGGTACGAAAGCCCTCGGCAAAGGTAAGGAAGCCCTAGTCAGAGTGTGACCAGAAATTTAACTAAATAGCTATTGATCAGAAGGACACACTCAATATCGGCTGTTTGCTCTCCACCTTACACCTGTGCTGTCATTAGTAAATTGCCATCTAGGTCAATTCGACACCCTCAACGCGAACACGGCTTTTCCTTGCGCTACGGATTTACGACGTCAGGTTTATGATTTTCTGCTGGTTTTCTGGCCTTACACATATAGAGCACCGCATTTTCAGCAGTTTGCTCAAACTTCGTTCAAGGCAGTGTTCACGGAATCAGCCTTGACCAATATAGATTGCCATATTAGAGTTTGAGATTAGTGTTTTTTGTGCTTCCGTAGAGCGCTTGGTTTTGCTTTATTGAGGCTAACGGAGAAGCTTGTGAAAGTCGAATCTCTCGTCTGTGACTACTTTTTTAAAGTTTTTTCATTCCTCCAGGTTATTCTGCGCCAAATATGTATGTATTTTTCTGAAATACTTGAAGACATTGCTTTCTGACTTGCATTGTTGATGCCTCTGAAGTTCAAAATCTACCATGGATAAAGGATTTGGCAACGTTATCTGACTCATTGGCTGATCATGCATTGATAACCGTAATTCTTTACTTGAAGACCGTTTTCTCCAAAAATAACGGCTCGCAGATTACAAAACTTCTAGATGGGGCTGATCTACATAGTCCACGTAATCTATCTAGCCCGAAGTTGAGCAAAGTCAAAATGTGACCGTACCTTGCCTTCAAACGTATATTCACATAATCGGCGGGATTTTTTTTTAAATCAGGGAAAAATTTACACAAGCTCCAGAATAGTAAAAGTTCACCCCTTCTTCGGGAAACAGCACGAAACCCTTTCGATGTTCAATTGCGTTCCTGCCCCCCCCCCCAAAAAAAAAACTTCAAAAATCTTGTTCTCGGTTACTCAGACTAGGGCTCAATTTTCTTACATCCCAATGTTTCAGTAAATAATGTTCTGGATATCGTACGCCTAGCCTTGTGTATCAATAATCCGCGTTCAAATTTTCCTATACATATGCCTCCGAGATTTACGGGAGATTTCCGGAAGCGGGCATTTTTATAGTTTCGCGAAGAGAAAAGGGGTAGAGACTATAAAACATGTTTCCCACGCATAGAGGGTACACGAATTGCAAGTTTTTGGGTGTTTAAAAATGTTGGTTCAGATTAAGCTCAGAACTTTTTCCTAGGGGCTGTTTAGGGTGTTGATAACAAATCTGAGGCCATTCGTCGATTTTTCAAAGAATCCGGCTGATTTGGATCCAAAGCTTCCTAACGGGGGAAATTTTGCTGTCCAAACGCAACATTTGGCGATTTCCCGAATGCTACGGTAGAAGAGCCCTGAAACTTCTACATGGTGGTTATTTGGGCTGCTTAACACAAATCTGTGGCCCGTTCATCGGTTCACATTGGATTACGGTATACAACGGTGAGCATGTGGTAGTCTATTCGTAGTCCCAGATTTGGCTCAGAATTTATCTGTGGGTGTTATCTGAGACGACGAATACGAATTTGGGTTCTATTTGTCAATTTCCGGAATGTTAAGGTAGGTTACGTCAGTTAAAGGCAGTTTCCACGATAAGAAACCGCTATCTAGTTTTCGATGTTTTTGAATAGGTATCTGATTGTGAGTCCAATAAGTGGAGGTTAATAAAGTTTCTACAGAACACTCAAACACCGGAGCGAAACGATAAACAAATCTCTGTAAAAATCAATTATGCCTCTTGATGTGTTTTGGGAGACTGCAGACAAAGCGTCAAACCTGACGTCGTAAATTGTTTGCCCCACTTCAAAATTCTTAGGTAAATGATTCTATTTTCTGTTTATTCTACCGAAGATTCCTTGAATATAAGATGGACCAATGCACATGCTGAGATTTTAGAATCCTTAGCGATAAAAACATTCAAGAATTCGGTGTCTGTTCCTCCGGTGAAACGAACGCAGCACAACGATTATAAGAAGAGGGCGGGGTGGTTTAGAGAGTTGGCTGGTTCACGAGATTTCCCCCCTCCCATTTCCTGGCCGTGTTTCATCGTGCTTCCGTTCTTACTCCTCTCAAGAGACCCAAAGCTTACGTTTTCGCCAAAAAACGGGCAACTTCTTCAATGTGAACACTGCCTACAAAACGCATTATGCCTACCGTAACCTACAGTAACCCTAAGTCTGGCGACAAATAGACCCCAGGATCGATTTCAGCGCCCTAAAAAACCCCCAGTTGACAGCTTTGAGCCCAACCCAATTTCTTTCCGGATTCGGCTCAAAACGTGTCTGATGGGTATTCACCCATCAGTGGTATGCGTTAATAAAAATTATTTTTTTCGTTAAGCGTTAACCGTTAATTTTCGGAAAAAAACCGCGTTAACCTGTTAATGCGTTAACACGTTAATTTTGCATTCCGTTAACCCATTAAAAAGAAAAAACACAACCACGTCAATGATCAATAAAATACCAGATCTCCCATATCAATTAGTGCCATACAGAGTTCGGTGCGGGATAGGGCCCTACAGGGGGTTTTGAGCTTCGGAGATGTCTGACCTTCGGAGGGAGACCCAACGGACAATTGTGTATGTGAGTGAAAACCGTTCGGAGCAGTTTTTCACATGGGTATCAACTATGCATCGCTATTTGACTGAAATGCTGTTTGAACTGAGTTGTGAGTGTCGGTGTTCAATTAGGAATTTTAGGGTGAAGGTATCGTGAAGGTGTTCCCAAAATGATAGACAAGACATGAACCCTCAATGTGAAGTGCCTAAAGCAGTTTGCCTAATAAATGCTGAATGATTTCTGCGAAAGATTTTTATGAGTCAATAGGGTTGATATTTGAGTTGAGCGTAATTGATTTACGCTGTACAAAGAATTTCCTCGTTTAAGATTGAGGCCCAGCACCCCTAAAATATGAGGGCTAACAAGTCTCTCAGGTGTGGTCCCGTCGGAAGTCTGCAATTTTGAAAACTAAGCGTCACGGAAGTAGTATATTTCAGTCCAGCGTGATCGATTTTTTCTATGTTGAGTTTCGGCGTCTAAAACGAACGCCGAAGACCGCTACACTGATAGAGGAAGAAGACAAAAAACATTCAAGTTTACGAATCTAAACCAGGGTTTTAAAACTGCAGTAGTTTAAGTTTCAAATGAGGTAACTGGAAAAATCCTAGCTTTAGGAAACTACACTCTGTAACCTACCGTTTGGAGCCTACGGCTTCTCTGGAGTGTGCCCTTTGCGAAAATTTTCCTGGTGTGGGTTCTGTGTCATTATTCCCGTTTTCTCAATACTTACTTTGTCAGATGTGAACCCACAGTGCATTTTAGAGAAGAGCTCACAACAGGTTGATGTTCTTAAAGGCACGGTCCAACCTCAGAATCGTTTTTCTGTTTTCTTGTCTATCTTGGAAACGGTACCACGCTGATTCCAATGATGCCTCTGAAATCGTAAAGGACCCTCTAGAAACGGAGTTATGGCCCTTGAAAATTTGAGCTACGGAAGCAGGTTGGACGAGTGGTCCGAGCTTTTTAACTTTCGTAATTTGCAACCGATATGTGTGTGAGCCTACCTGAACAAGGAGAGAAGTTAAAAATGAAAGGAAGAACGGCGCTTTTGATCGGAAACCATCGCTCATCTCGCCACTGTTGAGCTCGAAAGATCGTAAAAAGGGCGTGCCAAGGTGGTTTCCGGATGTGGGCGCCCCAGGATGGCTTCCTCCTATATCTCGATTATTCGGAAGAATTGAGAGCTCTCACCTGGCAGGTGCTATATAGGGTGGGTCTACTTCACAATCATGTGGAAATCTCAGATTTCGCCCCTGAGCTTGAAATGTGCCTATAAAAGGCTCTCTTCAGATTTGCAGAAGGTTGCAGACGGTAGAGTATAAAGTCTTGTTTCTCAAAGCCAAAAATTTTCCAAATAACTCATTTACTACTTAACTTTCTCACAAAAAGACGGGAAAGTTTCGCACGCAGGGTAAATCAGCGAGCTGGACTCAAATATCCGACTCTCGTGACTCATAGTTTTCAAAATTGTCGATTTCCGGCGGGACCACACCTGAGAAAGTGTGAGCCCATACACTGTAGCAGTGTTCACCCTTCATTTTAGACGATGAAAGTGTATACAAAAGGTAAATAGACCCTGCTTCACTCAAATATCCTGCTATCGTGATCCGTACTTTGCATAACTATGAACTTCAAGGGGGTTCGAGCTCCCTTCCTCTCAAACATCCGCATTTTCTTACACAGCTTACTGTAAGCAGTTATAACGTAGTGAACCGAAAGTTGCACATCTAATTATCAGTGAGAAGCTGTTGGTCAAAGACAGATGTGCTTGAAACTCATGGCCGCACAACCGCTTCCGCTCAGCCTGTGGCGAGCGTTTTGCATTAGAATTCATGCATATTGATCTTCTACCGACCTCTTCTCATTGATAAGCACCTGTACGAAATTCGCTGGACTGCACTATACATACACTTTTGCACTTTAAACTCCTCTCTACATAAACGCGATGGGCGCTGTTCGTCCTTGCAAACATCCTACTTTTTTCGCATGGCACTAGCTTCAACAATTTAATACGACAAGAGTAATTTAACTGAAATTAAACACTAGAGGCAAACCTGCTAGATAAACACTGTTTGAACACATCAGCTCTAGGTGGGGAGCGGTAGGGGTAGGACACGGTCAAAACTTGACCTTCTCACGCTCCTGGGGAGAAGGCTCTGAGCGAAATTAACATTGGAGTGGGGGTCTAAGCAAAACGGGCCGACCCGCACCCCGTGCAGTAACCTGGTACCATAATTCTACGACAATTAACGAATTATAAATTTTTTTAAAAACGTGATTTCAAGACTTTTTCGTTAAGCGTTAATCGTTAATTTTCGAGAAAAAACCGCGTTAACCCGTTAATGCGTTAACACGTTAACGTTATAACGCACAGCCCTGGTATTCACCCTTATTTACCTTCATGGAACAGAGGGAATGCCCTTCATTATGGTTCCCAGAACCAGTTATAGAATTTCGAGCACGGTTTATTCATGTGCTGGCGCAAACGTACAACAACAAAAACATGGTTTTCCAAAACGTCGGGGTGCGGGAAAAACTGTCACTAGTGAGTTCTTCCAATTACTGAATAACGTGTTTTTGCAACCCTATAGGATTTTTTGGCACCCTCATTCATCTTTTCTCCACAAGTTCACCACAAAAAAAAATTGTGCGAAAATTAGCCATCGCTTTCAGCACTGTTGATGCCGCCGAACCCTCGGTCTCACTAAGGATAAGGAGTTCGGCCACGCCATGTGCCTTATTGTGGGTGGTCGACGGTAACCCCGTCCGTTCACCCCATCCGTTACGTAGCCGTCTATGTGGCAGCTTATCCGAATTGCGGCGCCTCGTCGTCGTCATGGCGACATGGAATACCCGACATATTTATTTTCTCCGGGTTTCTCCGAATCTTAAGAATCGTTTTTCGTTGCACTTATTCTTAATGGGTTTAATGAATTCGTGCAATCATGAGTTAAGCTTAAAATATGTTCTTTATTCAGATTTTCTACAGTTTTTTGTCGGGTTGAGTTCGTGTTTTTTCTCATTGTTCGAGCGAATGTCCTCTACTTTGTCTTATGAATGCCAACATTTCCTTCCCAATCCCCTGATTAATTGCTGAACCTCTAAAAAATCCCGTTCCTATGAATAAGTTTTCGTAAGTACGGTAGCGTTACCAAGCATGTTTGTGAGTGTTAGTTTCAATTTTAACTTTAAATACATTTATTTCGTGAAAATATGTATGTCTGTGGCACTTATGCAGAAAGATAAGCTGCGAAAACAGTATTATGAGGTTTGACAAATCCTTTGTATTATTAGTTTTTTTCCTAAAAAAATTCGAGTAACTCGATATTTCATTCTTTTGATTTATCGATATTTTGAATAAACATTAATCTGAAATTGGAGCTGCTCCATGTCGACTATCGTAATCGAATGAGGATGCAGAGACCTGAAGAGTCATTTGATGCCGGAAATAGCCGACCTTGAATGTTTTTCACTCTTAAATCTCGAAAGCAATCCACAAAATTCATTCTCGCCAGTGTTGGTCGAGAGAAAAAGTCTGCGGAATTTTTCACGAAAATCATTTTGGTTTTGTACGTTTTTACCAGAAATAGCCTGTTTTTTCTGAGTGAGGTGTTGAATTTTAAGCTGAGGTCAAGAAGTAGGTTCTTGAACTCGAAAATTATATTTGAAAAGTTTCGAAATAATGCATACACCCAGAACCGACCACATTCCTGCCAATTCTGAAGAGAGCTTCAGAATATTCAATGTCTTTTTATGGCACAGTATGTATGATCACAAGATATCACTAGGTAGCTGAGTTGAACACAAAACTTAGGGGTCAGGCAGGACTCGAACCTGCAGAGCATCGCTTTACGGAACGGGCTGTTACCGTTACACTACCCACACCGCTCTGCATTCATTAATTGACACCTGAACTGTGTAGGCACAACAGCAGTCACCCGATAAGTATATTCTTGTAAGCACAAATCGGCGTTAAATATAGTTACTGGAAGGGTTCGCGATTAAAACGGCTTTTGAGTTCCCTACCCGGAAATGTAGATTTGATTATCACAAAAGCGAAAAATAAGTGAAAAAACCCGGAAGTTCGCGGAAAAAAATGCTCAAAAACAAAGTATAACGGCTAATTACCGGTGTCGGCCGGCCATCTAACTAACAAAATTTACATTAAAACTGGTTTATCAGCCTTTTATTTTGTTGCTAAAGTAGTCAGTATTCTCCAGAAATTACTTTAGAAGGAAAATAAAAGTTGACAAAACAGGCCTTTATACAAATCTCGATATTTGGGGGCGGGAGGTCACCGAGCGAAAACTTGTCGCTGAAGGAATTTTCTGCAATTTTTTACTTATTCTAACCTTTGTGATGGCGAGATCTACCATTCCATGGGAATAGCACAACAACCGATTTTATCGAGAACCCTGCCTTAAAGCTGAGGTCCTTTGAAGACAGAATTTTGATGTTTTTGCATACCTAATGCCTTTGGCCTCTGCTTAAAGGCAGTGGTCGCGATCAAATATGCTTGTCGTCTTTTTTTCTCCAAATCCTTTCCTGGGTCTCGAGTACTAGGACCTATAAGAAAAAATCGCGAAAATCCCACTGTTTTAGGCCGAATTTGAAACCTGAACTTTCTTGTCTTTTGATGGTGGACGAGCCCTCTCCACATCATCGTCATCGATGACCTCTTATATCAAGAACATCTGCTAGCCTGAAATTGAATCTCAATCAATGAACCTTCGAATTTATGTACACATCTAGTCAAAAACATTGACTGAAGTGATGCTTTCATTATTCAACTGTTTTTATTCGTTAAATTTGCATTTATTTCGTCCTCTGAATGTCGATGATTTTTGACTGCTCGGCATGAGACTGCGATCTGTTTCGTTATCGCTGTGCACGTGTGCACGAACTAGCTTCTTTGGGCCCTAGAAACTCTATTTGTAGACCGTTTTTCACCGCGCTACCTTCATAGTTTTTCAGCTGTTTTTGATCTAAGCTGATTTTTGTAGTTTTTTCGATAACGTTTTTCATCGTGACCACTGCCTTTAAGTGGATTTAGTGCCGATTTCTGCCTGCACAGACCATGTGCCAATTAGCTGAGGAATGCAGGGCGGAGTCGGTAGTGTAATGGTAACACTCTCCCTCAGAAAGCGATGCGATGCGGGTTCGATTCTTGCCTGACACCTAAGTTTTGTTTTCAACTCAGCTACCTTGTGATATCTGAAAAAAAGTGTCCTTATCGAAGTCGAAATCCGGTCCGTATCTGCGGAGAACCGCAGTTGCGGCTCGCTCGCAACTCGAATTCGTGCTGGACTCACGTGGATCCGGCACAACTATATTCTAGCTACTCACTGCAACGACTATTGTCCGCGGTTGCGGGCGGGAATTTCGCTCCGACAATTACAGTACATATCCTCTATTTCGAATTGAAATTTACTGCCGTTGACCGCGCGCGTGTGGTAGCGTATGCTGCTTCTCTTTCGCCTACACTTTTTCGCTGTCTCTACCCTCGCTCCGCGCAAGCACACGAAGGAACAAACTGATTTAGCCTCCGAAACAGAGGTTGTGGCCTGCGCCAGAAATCATATTTCTAGTTTTCGCTTCACAGTTCGCCTCACAAAGCAGTAACACAATGCTACGCAGACGAAATCGCTTCCTCGTGGCAAGTTGATCTCATATACAGAATGATTTCAGAATTGCTCCTGATTTTTCTTCTTTTTCAAAATCTTCCTATATTTTCTCTTTTTTTTCATTGATTCACTTCTGCACTCAAAGGCAGCATACACGCTCGTAAACGTGGTTGGGATAACAATGTGAATGGAACCGTATGACTTACAACATACTGCCTGCGCATTTTGAAGTGTCAAAAACGACCCACAATGCCGCTACATGAGTTAGAAGTTGGCCCCGTCCTGTATTTTCACGCCCCCTATATTTGGCCTTTTCCTCCAACGCAAGCTTGCTGGCCCATATTTGCCGTCAGTGAAGTGTGTGGTTCACTTGTTAGCCAACCTACCAACAGTACCGACGGTGATTATGACCCAGCAACCTTGCGTTGCAGAAAAAAGGGCAAATACAGGGGGCGTGAAAATACAGGGCAGGACCAACTTCTAACTCATGTAGCGGCATTGTGGGTCGTTTTTGACACTTCAAAATGCGTAGGCGTTGTAATCTGGACCATACCATTCTATTTCCGTAGTTATCTCAATCACGTTTACGAGCGTGTATGCTGCCTTTAAAATAACTTTGCACTTCACCTCTTCCCAATTTTCTCTTCAGAGTACCACTCTAAGATGCAATGGCTTGACAGCTATGAGTTTCAATCGTATATCGCGTCCTACGTCGATCAGTACTCGATGTATGCTCCCCAGGCAATAGGCGATGAAAGGGTTGAGCCGGGCAAATGAAAATCGACTTCTGCAGCGCTTTCTGGGCTGGGATTCATGAAGGCAAACTATGGGCCACAATTGGGTTTGTCTCCGAAGATTGCTCTCCATTTCTGTAGCCCACGGTTTGCCGTTCATTAATCCCAGCCCTGTTCCTTCTTGAAGGCAGTGTACACGATAAAAAACCGTATTACAGTCTTCGATGTTTTTGGGTAGATAAGTCCATTAAGAAGAGGTTAATAGGGAAAAGTCCTCACAGAATTCTCAAATAGCGAAGCAGAGCTGCCTAAAGTGATCTCTGAAGAAATCAATTATGCCTGTTTGTGTGTCAGGTTCGAGGCGTTGTCCGCAGGGAGACTGCGGACAACGCATCGAACTTGACATCGGGGAAACGGTTTCGCGCTTGTAAAGTCTAAGGTTAGTGGCTTTGCTTTCTGGGTCCTGTACCAAAACTTGTTAAAAACAAGAGGGGCTAATGTATACACTGGGATATTGAAACCTTTCGAGGAATATTCGAAAATTCGGTGTCCGTTCCTACGGTAATACGAATTCAGGGCAACTGTTCTAGGATGTGGGCGGGGTGCCCCAATGTGCTGGCTGGCCCGCGAGATTTTAACCCATTTCTGAACGTTTTTCGTCGCACTTCCGTTATTATCCTTCTGAGAGTGACCCGGAGCTTACGTTTTGACACTGCCTTTAAAGGCAGCGTCCACCCATGAAATCACATCTGAGTTTTTCTTTTCAATCCAATGTTTGAACCATGAGGAGATAGTTGGCGAAGGTTGAGACCTCTATGTTGCGTATTCGTAATGCCATAGGCTCGTGAATAACGCTACTTGGTATTTCGATCATCTAACACGAGGAACAGAAGCGTCAGGAAAGGCTCCGACAGGCCGCGGAAATCCGAATTTCTCTATTCTTAGTTGAGCTCGGACGTGTGTATTGAACCTTTCTTGTTTTAGAGAGTTATTGACAGCAGAAAGGCGAAAAGAATTGTGGAACCTAAAAAGTTAAGGGGGGTAAACCAATTTCGCCGTTCAAATTTCCGACATTGGTGCAATACATTAGACACACCGGACAGAAGTGAGAAAAAGGATGTTGAATGCTCCGTGATTTTCGAACGAGTTTTTCTCCGGAACATGAATGATTTGGGTTGCCTCTTTGCGATATATGACAACCTGGTAAGCCTACCCATCCAAATTCTTAAAAAAATGCATACGGTTTTTTGCGCCTACTCTGCCTTGAACTGAGTAACAGATGACTGCTCAAGACACGCAGCATGCGCACGCAGACGCAGGCGATAAACGGAAATAAGTGTCACTCCGAAACAGAGGATACACGTTCAGTAGCCTGTTCGAGGAGCTCATCTGAGCTTGGTAGGAGGCCGTTAGTCTTCGAATATTTTATTTATGTTGTTGAAATCTGTAAATATGTTGCTCAATTGGAATTTCGTTTCGTGTGCGGAAAGTGAAACGTTCAGCGTTCCGTTTTGTGGAGGATATGGGTAACTTAATTTATTTCAAAGTCTGTTGACCACATTCCGCTATAGGAAAATTTTACATCGGGAATGGGCTAGATTGTATTACAAGTGCATAGCTTCAGATTCTGGCTACAAACTGGCAGAGCCAATCTCATCTAATTTGTATGCTACAAAATTGCTCTATCATGAGAAAAGGGCTTAAAGCCTCTTTCATCAAGGTCTATTCAGCAGGGGAGATCAGGATTTCATTCATCTGTCCTGTCCTCAAGCGTTGAAGCACATTGGGACAGGAAGAGAATATAATCAAGTATTTTTCCGTAGAAAAAAAAAGCGAAGGAGTTTATTAGAGCCCCAACTCTGCATGAGATTTTTTCAACGTGAACATTCTTCTTTTCCTTCCGCCGTTCTAGTTAAAGGCACTGTTTACGATAAACTTCATTCTCGAATTTTCCATCATAACCGCTTCTCGTGGCTCTGAGAAGCAGAAAAGCGTCGAAGAAACGGGACGAAAAGCTACCCAGGAGCCGCAAAGCGGCTTGGAAAAGTGGGCAACCCCGCTCTGGGCAAGTCCGGCCCCTTTCCGCCCCTCGACGTGAACAATGGAACACTCGAGCTCGTGAGATAAGCGATATTTTCCGATCAGAAGCCTCGTTCTTCCCTTCATTCTCAACTTCTCTCTTTACTCAGGTCAGCTCGCATACATTGGCTGCAAAAGACGGAATTTACAAGCCTTGGACAACTGGTGCACCATGGTTCCCTAGCTCAACTTTTGAGGGACCATAACTCCGTTCCCAGAAGGTCTTGTACGATTCCAGGGACAACATTGGAATCAGAATGGGACCGTTTCCAAGACAGGAGAAAAAATAGAGGAGGGATTTCTATCGCGAACACTGCCTTTAAAGACAGTGGTCGCGATCATATATGCTTGTCGTCTTTTTCTCTCGAAACCCTTTTCTGGGTCTCGAGTAGTAGGACCTATAAGAGTAAACCGTGAAAAAAACACTGTTTTGGGCAAAAATTGAAGCCTCAACTTTCTTGTCTTTTCATAGTGGACGAGCCCACTCCACATCCTCGGCATCGATGATCTCTTATATCAAGAACATCAGCTGGCTTGAAATTGAATTTCAATCAATGAACCTTCAAATGTGTGTACACATCTAGTCAAAAACATTGACTGGAGTGCTTTCTTTCATTGCTCAACTGTTTTTATTGGGTGAATAAGCTTTTATTTCTCCCTCTGAATGTCGATGATTTTTGACTGCTCGGCATGAGACTGTGATCCTTTTCGTCGGCACTGTGCACGTGTGCACGAACTGGCTTCTTGAGCTTTAGAAACTCTAATTCTAGCCCGTTTTTCACCGCGCTACCTTCATAGTTTTACAGCGTTTTTTGATCTAAGCTGATTTTTGTGGTTTTTTTTATAACGTTTTTCATCGCGACCACTGCCTTTAAAGGACGTCTGGCTCTATATACGGAGTAGCATTGTTTCAGCAGCTTCTCATCCAAACAACGAGTAGCCGAGGCGGTCTCTAGACACAGACAGAGCATCTCCAGCTAACCGCCGTAGATTTGCTTTTTGTCCAAATGTTGGCTGTAATGGCCGACAGGAAAGTCCACTCTTACCAGCTCGCAACCCATTCAAAGTGCATACTGTGTGGTAGTATGCATAGTGTGCACTTTGAACGGCCGCGAGCTGGCAAAACTGGGCTTTCCTAGCAATAAGTCGCCCGTACCGCCTACTTTCCAGACAAAAACCATTTCTACGACGGTTAGCTGGAAATGCTCTGCCAGTGTCTGAGGACCGCTTCGGCTACTCGTTGTCTGGATGAGAAGCCGCTGAAACAAGACTTCCATCTAAGGTTAGACTCTCGTCAACAAGACTTGAGAAATGAATAAGAAGAAATCACAAGATTGCCGAGGTAAATGCAGAATTTAGGTGTCAGGCAGAAATCAAACCCACAGCGCATCGCTTTCCGGGCGGGAGTGTTACCATTACACTACTGACACCGCTCTGCACTCCTCAGCTAATTTGCACATGAACTGTGTAGGCACAACAGCGATCACCCGATAACGGGTATGATCCGGTAAGCACAAATAGGCTTTAAATACGCTAATGCTGAGGCCAAAGGCATTAGGTATTCAAAAACATCAAATTTCTGTCTTCAAAGGGCATGGTAGACACAAATCGGCGTTAAATCCAGTTAAAGGCAGCGTACGCGCAGGAATTCGTGTTCAAATTTCTAATATTTTGGGCAGGTAGGCTCACTAACTAGTGGTATAGCGTGAAAAAGTCACTCAAAACACCCAAAATTCAGAGAAAAACTCGTTTCAAAATTCTGTAGCATTCAGCTTCCTTTTTTTCACGTCTGTCCTGTGTGGCCTATGTAATACACATATGTCGGAAATGCTGAACGTCTGAAATGGTTAAAGGAAGTGTTCACGATGAAAATCGTTCTTCCGTTTTTTTGCCTATCTTGGAAACGGCCCCATGCTGATTCGATTGATGTCTCTGAAATCGTACAAGACCCTCTGGGAACGGAGTTAGGGTCCCTCAAAAATTGAGCTGGGTAAGCATGGTGGACGAGTTGTCCGAGGCTTGTAACTTCCGTCTTTTGCAGCCAATGTATGCGAGCTGATCTGGGTAAAGAGAGAAGTTGAGAATGAAGGGAAGAACGGTTCGAATGATTGGAAATCATCGCTCATCTCACGATCTTGAGAACTCACTTGTTCAAGTCGGTGGGCGTGCGTTGCGCTTTTAGGGTTTGCCTTGCGCTCGAAGTGGCAACTTCAGGCTCTTTAGGAGCTTTTCCTGGTTCGTTTTCATGCGTTCTTTCGACGTCAGCGTTACAGTGTACCCCTCCACTACTCATTCATAGTGGAAACTGAAACACATTTTTTATCGTGAACACTGCCTTTAAGATCTTGTAACTTCCTAGGTTGATTATTTCTTTTGACCTTTCCATTGTCGAGGATTCGCCAAAAAAATAACAAGCTTCCAATACATACATGCCTTCGAGCGCGAGGATCTATCGAAAGAAAGAGCATAGAATTTCGGAGCTCCACGGCTTGTCGTGGCGCTTCTGCTCCTCGTGCTAGATGATCGACCGGGAAAACGCCTTTTCAGACCACGGAGCAGTTTTTGAGAGGCTATGACATTATGACTACGCAGCATTGATGTCTCAAACTTTGTCAACTATCTCAAATTGGTTCAAACATTGGATTGAGAAGAAAAAAACAAGTGCGGTTTGCTGCGCGGACGCTGCTTTTGAGCTGATGTCTTTTGAAGACAGAATTCCGATGATTTTGAATATTTGATGCCTTTTTGTGGCATTTTATATAATCACAAGCTATTAAAAGGTTGCTGAGTCGAATACAAAACTCAGGTGTCCGGCAGGAATCGAACCCGCATTGCACCGCTGATTATATACCATGCCATAAGAAGGCGTTAAAGGCAGAGCCCACGATAAAAACCGTTTCCGAGTTCCCTTCAGAAAACAAAGGTTTAGAGTCCGTCTGTTTCTTCAGTGAAGAAAGAATCATGAAAAACGCTGCGAAATATTCAAAATCAGCTCTTCTTCTTGAAAGCCACATTTCAACGGTGGATGAGTTCCGCCGGCATTGGCCTGAAGTAGACAGCGTGCGCAAATACGCCCCAATGCTAAAACTCAGCCGTGCTCGCGCTCCAATGCTAATGTAGAAGCGGACCAGACTGTTTCTCGGAAAACTCGACCGCGAACAAAAGGGCTAGCGCGAGCGGACTTCGGAGCCGTATGGAGCTCTTTCGGGCTCGTTTTCGTTCGTTCTTTCGACCCCAGTGCTCCAATGAGATTTTGAACTTTCGATTTCCGGCCAAAAACCGAGGACGAAATCTATCGCGGACACTGCCTTCAAGTATTCAAAAACAATAAGAAAAAAGTTCTCGCTTGAAAAAATCTCATGCAGATACAGAATGCAAAGTTTACTAGACTCTTCTCCATATTTTCTGTTGTTCATGAGAGATATGTACGGCTGTAGAAAATTCTTTCACTCCTTTCCCTACAGAAAGCTATTTGATTATATTTTCTTTCTGTCCCATAGGGCTTCGTCGCTTGAGGACAGAAGAAAGGAGCGCTGAGCTCCATTATGGAATTCGTTTAGGTAGTTTTCTTCTTTTATAGTAGGAAAGGTCAGGTACATACATACATACATAGAACGCCATTTTACTACCGTAGCCAACCGTTTCGAGCTAATAACTTTTTGGTAGACAGTTTTGGGTAAGGGGCGTTCACAGTTTTCATCGCAAGTAACTAGAGACCTCAAGAGGTGCTTCAATTTGGCCGCTTCTGACTACATTTAGACGCCGTGAATGACCTTATCGTATCAAGTTTTGACAATCGTAACTATATCTTTCAAGTGGAAATATTGCATGTACTCATACGAATAGCATTTGATGTCGCACACGCTACACATGATTCATTTATGAATCGACGCTGTCACCGCGTTGATTCCACATCCGCTCGTGCTCGCGTGGTTATCTGGAAAAATTCAGGACTAACTTCTGACGCGCATATTCATTGAGCGGCTGTTTTCACCGAGTCTTTCTAAATATGTATAAAGTGACATTCTCTTGCGATACATTACACATTGAGTTATCGGACTTGCTTCACAGTTGACCACATTTGCACAACTTTCGTTGTTTTTGCTACGATACAGGAATTTTGAAAGAATTTATTAGGTTGAAGCAAAAGTTTTTCGCCACTTGACTTGGACGATTTTAAATTTTTTCAGCGTTGGTCCTTTGTCCAAGTGCGCTATAACGTTCGGAAGCACAATTCCTGTTCTATCTAATGCTGCCTTCCACTTGGTCCTGCTCTTTTGCAAAATATATAATAATAATAATTTATTACGTTGTTTAGGAAATACGTCAAATTTGAAAAGGCAACCAATGAAACAGTAAGGACCTACATAAATCATAACACTATAGTATAACCATAATAATATACTAGAATTCAGTAGTAATCTTCAGTACTGAGCGTATTCGAGTGCTTCTATCTACCTTGAGGTAAACCTCTTAACCTGCCAGAGCTTATAGGATATTCGATTCACCTTATAGTTAGAACTAGATGACAGCCCAGAAAATTTAAACGGAGCGTGACGATTGATTTTTAGCGGATTTTGTGATTATGCAACGTCTATTTTTCTGGCTTATACGAGACGTTTCGGCCTTGAACTCTGACAATGGGAGCGGCGTACAGCTGGCGGGAAATTGCCAGTTGCTCAAAAGCCGGATAACAGCCGGCATTTAGCTGTCTAATGGAAATTACAAGGCAGACAGTTGGCATACACTCGTCATGTCAGGTAATGCCAGCGGCGGATGGCTGGTGAATATGTGTCAGTTGCCTAACAGCTGGTTGATAACTGGCATTCAGCTGGCAATTGGCAATTACGAGGCCGACAGCTGGCTCATCCTTGGCATCTCAATTAGCGCAAGCGGCGGACCGCTGGCGAAAATGTGCCTCTTGCCTGAAAGCTGTGTGATATTTTGCATTCAGCTGGCAATGACCGAGCGCGTGAAAACGCAGTTATCCAGTCGGCTCTCGGTTGGCACCTAACCGCCCAGTGGCAATCGCTTGGCACAAAGTCCTCACATGACTGGCACTCGAGAGAGTTAGAGACTCCTTACGTTTTAACATGTTATAGTTTCATCACTAATTTCATTAATAAGCCCAGCCGGTATATAAGGTGATTTAGTCTGATGAGTGCTCACGCGGCACCTTGATGCCGGCCATGGAAGGTGACCTGCAGTTACTCTATGGAGACCAGCATATTTTTGGTAGCTGAGAAGGAAATCTCCACGGCTTGGAGGGAGGCAGGGTGGGTGCCTTACCTCAGACCGCTGCGTAGGCAATCTCCTAAGCAACTATCTGCGGTAAAGGACCTATCTCGACCCATCGGTCTGCCAAGAGACTGGCGGACCGCCGGTAGAGTTCCGGCTAACCGCCGGATCGAAGCTGGCGAACACCGGGAGTGGTTTTTGCTCGCCAGGCATATGCCGGCGGTCCGGCAATCCCATTGTCTAAGAAGCTTCAAAGTCAAGTATAATGGGCAAGTCTCCACTCAGGGATGTGCGGAATTTTCTCTTTCTGCCCATTTTTGGCCATTTTTTCTGTTTTCTGTTTTCTGTAAAAATAGGCAAAAATTGGACAGAAAAAAGAAAAAAACGTGTACCGCGATTTGCAGCAGGACTGTTTCTTTGGATTTTTCGAAGTTAAGCCAAAAGGGTGAGGATGTACTTCACCCAGGCTCCCTGTAGTTGTACCACGCTAGACATTTTTATCTCTCTGTAGTGGTTATCCATTAGGGCATGTGTGGCGTGGTGGGAGGAAACGGCACTGTTCGCTGTACACGGTCGGGTTCGATCCTCGCCGAGGTGAACCAAACCAACCAATCCTCCGGGATCCTTTGATTTGGAACAGATTTATGTAGGGAGATGAAGGCACTCATTGGAAAGCCGGCTGGCCCCCGCAACCCACTAAATAAGCACGAAACCCATTCCTCTGAAAAAATGTGCCGCGTCAGTGCCGGCAAAGTACCGCGATCCTCGACTGTGCCGCGATAGTGCCGCAGCGGCTTCGCGTTAGGACGTTAGGCTCCGCGAGGATGCAGCAACGAACCCGGTTGGAGTACGATGCACTGTCTTGTGTGGTAAAAAGAAATTGTCGCCGGTTCAATATACCCGAGTTCGAGGTACATTCCGTGTTTCCTTGCGCGCAAAAGTGGCGGTAACCTCTGTCCTTATCAGACAGAGGACGTAACGACCGCAGGTGCGAATTTTCGTTATTACATTTAGACCCCTCTAGTTGTCTTATAATTCTTAAATCACTTCATATCAGACACTCTCCCGAAGTCGCTGCGGCGTTATAGCGGAGCCAAAGCGGTACTGTAGGGTCCCTGCTATAGCTCCGCGGTAGTGCCGCCGCGGCTCCGCGATAGTGCCGCTTCGGTGCCTGCACGAGCCAAAGCGGCACTATCGCGGAGCCGCAGCGGCAATTTCTCTGAGAGTCAAGCCTCTACGAATACCCGCTCCCCAACGTACCCGCTTTGATGGAGCGGGGTAATGTTGGCCCCAACTATACTATGCACGCAAAACTCTAAATACGTGTTTTAATTCACTGCAACGCAGATGGCACAGAATTCAGTTAAGATGAAGAGCCGAGAAATTGATGGTGAGCCTATCAGATGATAATTCTGCCACAGAGGTACGAGAGGCTCTCAACGGTGGAGCGAACGGCGCGTCAGGTCATTCATACTCTAACTGCACAGGTGGTACGGGCGTGACTTTGAGCTCTGAGGAGTAGTACAGTGTTCAAATCAGCAGTTATCCCGCAATAAGTGTCAAAATATGTACATTCAGGAACGGAAAGCTCGCTCAGACTTCAATAAGTACTCCTTGCACAGACACATGTATTGAGCTTCTAACAGAGTAATCGAGCTCTTATTGCATGGTAAAAGGACGGTTCAATGAATATTTGTCATCTCATCGCACTCATAATCTGCAATTCTTGAGCGTCTATACTTTTCGCTCTGGCCAAATGTAAGGTTTTGAAAATTCAATGAAAGAAGCATAGATCACTCAAAAAATGAATAAAATAAGCTCAATCTTTTGAAAAATTTCGTTTAGTGTACGCTGAACGCGCTTTATTGATTTTCGAAAAATGTTCTGTTTTCTGTTTTCTGCCCATTTTTGGAGATTTTTTTCTGTTTTCTGTTTCCAAAATTATTTTTTCCGCACATCCCTGGTCTCCACTCTACAGCATTTTTCGTCCATTGCCAAGCTTTTTTGCAAATTGGATCTTCGTCGTTTTTATCGATTTCTGAAGACACGTTCGACTCAGCCTTGAAGCTTTGAGGCCGAAACGTCTCGTAAGCCAGAAAAGACCGACGTTGCAAAATCTCAAACACCGCTAAAAATCAATAATTAGGGTCCGTCGACATTTTACACAAACTCTATCATCTAGGGCTGGGATTAATGAGAGCATTGGATCCCGGCAAGGTTTGGTTTGGTTTGGTTAGCTGCCCCAGCTGGGGCCAAACCGAACCAAACCACCTCGAAGGTGCGGTTACATGGGACCCAGGTGTAACCCAGTCCCGGCCAAACATAGCCATGAATCGCTGGTTCGCAAACGTTTCTAACCAAACCCTGCCGGGACCCCGGGATTAGCGTTCATGAATTCTAGCCCAGCTCTAAGGTGGCTCAAATATCCTGTCCACTCTGGCAGTTTTGGTGGTTCACTTCTAAGTAATCATACGCAGTCAAAGATGCTCACTACTGAAGATTGCTACTGAATTATAGCTTACAAGGGGAGTGTTTAGAGTGTCCAACGCATCTGCAAAAACGACTAAAACCGTTAGTATTTCTTGTGGCTCAATAGTAAAACTGCGCAGTATTCCGCCCCGAGCTGCAGGTTTCAAAAAGTTACAAGCTTAAAAATGTCGTTTTTTTCAAATTTTTTGTACCTTCTAAAAAGCGCATTAGTCTTCGAAAAATCCGGAAACAGACCTAATAAATGTATTCATAGGTCAAAACTACCCCCCTCAGCGAAATTCGGGTGAAGGCGCATTTTCCATACTTTGTCCAGACTGACAGGACTTGTACGAATTTTCGGTGGGGGGGGGCGTTCATTCAAACCGATTAGGGGGCTTCGGAAGCGTTTTAGAAAAATGTTCCGAATTTGACTTAAAATTCTCGCAGGAGGGTTTTGTGGGGCGCTGATTTCGAATCTGTGGTTTATTAGTCGATTTTCAAAAGTTTTCGGGTAATTTTGTTCGAAGCTTCCCAACCGGGGGAATTTTCGAGGGAAAAACGCCACTTTCGAGATTTTAGGATTTCTAAGATTGATATGTGTCAAGATAATTCCCTGAGGGTTATTTGGAGTCCTAAACAGGAATCTGGAGTCCGATTATCGAATTTTTGCATAATACGGTAGATTACGGTGGGTATACGGTAGTTTGGCCAAAATCTCAGATTTTACTCAAAATTTGTATACGGGATTTTCGGGGTGGAAAATTCCAATTACGTCCGTTTGTCGATTTTTAAAAATACTAAGGTGGTTTTTGTCTCCTAAATGACATGTTACCTACCGTAACCTACAGCAAACCTCAAAATTTCGACAAATGAGCTCCAGATTCGTGTTCGCCACCCTAGATTACCCCTACCTACATACAAGTTTCGAGCTAAATCCAAGAAAATTTTATGAAACTCCTAAAAATGCCTCATGGGGTAACCTTGCCTTTTCGCGAAGCTTGAAAAATGCTCATAACTTGTTCGAACCTGCAGCTCGGGGCGGTATACTGCGCATTTTTACTATTAAGCCAGAAGAGCTACTAACGAAACTAGTCGTTTTCGCAGATGCGTTTGACACTCTAAACACTTTCCTTGTTAGTGAAATCCCCAATTTGGCCAACCCTTTTTTCTCCGCAAAGCTATGAAAACGCCTAAGTCTGGAAGTACCATGCGTATTTAGGAAACTTTCAACACGAATTATCAATTCACAGGACTATTTATGCCTACAACATCCAGAATGCGGTTCCCAAATAATCGAGGTCTGTGTTAGACGAGTATGCCTTTTTTCGTATTCGTGAAATCTTGCCTAAAAATGCTAGGTAGCGCTAGGGTATGTCGTCAAGCCCTTAAATTGCACCATCTGCGCACGGCTATTGGGTGCTAGAACACCCATATTCTTCGTATGAATAATTGCCTTGAATGCTATGGCAACAGTTTTGGGTTTTTTACCCGGTGTGAAACATTCACGGGCAAATGGACGCGTGCTCGTTTCGCGGCTACAATTCGTCTGGATATCGCAATTGCTCTTGAAATTTTCCATCGTTCCGATTTTCTGCTTGGTGGACCAGGCGTATGCGGATTTTTCTGCTTTTATCGTCTGGCTGCTTCCCTTGCACATTTTGAGGCTGATTTGATGGACCCACCGAGGTGTCGCGCTGCGGATGCCTGGTCAGACTACAAGGTGTTGCGTAATGGTAGGCCCACCATGATTTTTCTGACTTACGAAGTCCACTCATGCATTTGAAGGAATTGTAAGCGCAGGAAACTGCACATTGTTCTTTTCAATGTTTTTTTTTGTATAACTTGCCCTCTTTGGCAAACTATAATATCAGATGAGCCCCTGAAGAACCTTCATTTGTTAAGAAAAACCAGTTCGAATACACTGTAAAAGTAAATTTCAAGTTTGCGTCAAAATCGTTTCTGAAGTTTTTCTGCATTTGGAGACCTATTCGTTACCATTTCCGAAAATTTCCTGCAAGTGGAGTTTGGACCACAACAGAGTTTCCCTTCTTCTTTCACAGTAGCATGAACATTCTGCGAAAAAGTGCTAGATGATCAACCTAGAAGGGCTAGGTGATGGACCCCACGGCAGTTTTCAGGTGGCCATACCTTTATGGTACGCATTGCCAGAGCCCCAAGTTTTGTGGGTGATGTCAGCGCGCCCAAATAGTTTGACTGCAGCTGAAAAATTCAAAGTGATTTCCAGCGCACACGATACCTTTCGCCACCCCCACTAGCTTCACCGCGTTCAGAATGTTTAACAATCCAAGAAAACATTCCGTCGATGTTTTTGAACAAAGAAAAATTCGATTTCACATCGTTCTACAACGATTGGTCCATTATCAGAAACAGGATTCCACACGAAGCACTCAAGTCACGCACCAATGAAAAATCGTTTTTGCGTTCTGCACTTATAATGCATTAGTATGCCTCGTTTTACAATGCTTTCCGAGTCCGAAAGAGCTCAACCTCCCGCTGCGACATCGCTGCTAAGCTGCGCCGATCTCGTAGATATACCAACAAGCTTCTGCGACACCCTGAAAGATGCGTCAAGACGAAATTTCTTGCAAACACACGAGCAGAAGTGGTTGAGATAGCGATCCTAATCGGCCCGCGCGGCTTCTACACAAGAACGCTCACGCCATTGGCGTCGTAAACGAGTCAAAATGATCGTTTTCGGGCCATCATCACAAAAAGTTTGAGCTTCGCCCATTTTTTCGCGTGATTCTTCCCCTTGTTATAAACACCTTCATATTGCTTGCTCGAATACGAAAAATTGGCTAGTTTTTGACGCTGGATAGGGGCTTTCTTTTCACAGAGGGGTAAGTTGTCCTGTTTCTGCAGTTCACAACGTCAAACTACTCAATTCAAGATTATGTAATTAGAGCCGCAGAAGGCGAGACAACTGCATCCGTGTGTGGAGAGCCCCTATCCCTTTTGACGCTATCAATGGTGTTGGCGTTCTAGTACAGACCGTAAGAATCTATAAGCTCAGCTACCTCTAGAATGTGGTCGCTAGCTTGTTTATTTATTTGAAATGAGCGCTAGTCAAAATTTTCTTCACTCTTGTGGCAACAAACACGCTTTATTGACAGTTTCTTTTTCTTTTTCGTCAGTTCTGAATACTGACCCTCCGACTTATGCCAGAAAGCTGATAGCATTTTCGAGAGTGTTAGCTATCTTCAACCTTAGATTTAAGTTCTCCAGATCTCTATCGTATACATTATCTATCTGCCACGTTGCTCATATGAAACAAGCCCCCTTCTGCACATTTGGCGGCTTGTTTCCTTCCGCATACGCTAGCCCACAACAGTTTCCCCAGCAAGATTTATTTTTAACAACTTTTTTCGAAAAATTATGTTTTAACCATGTTTCAAACCTATAAAGGCACTCGTGTATTCGATAGTACAACTGCGATTAAGTGATCCTTCATTTTGAATCAAAGTGTAGTGGGATCTCCCCCGTTTCATTCAACTTCGAAAAGAAGGTCACAGATGGAATTACAAAAATTCCATGTCGGCCTTGGCCTGTTTCTCTTTCAAAAATCAGGAATCGCACTTTTGAGCTCATCAACGGTTCTGTACTGCTTCTATCCTGGATCAATCCCTCTTAATGATGCACCTCAGATACTTTGTGTGTGCAATGTGTGCCAGCTAGCCGAGAAGTTAAACATTATGACCTTGGAATTAGGCGAAAGAGAGAGGCTCTCGTAGGCAACAAGACTATCCTTCACTTTCGACTTTGATGGTGCCACGAATGAGGAGGTAAATAGTTTTTTCAATACTCTACGACCGTGGGCAACCCGCCAGCTCATCTCAAGGGTTTCTAAGAGACACCGTACAGCCAACCGGGTCTACAAACCGTCATTGAGCATGTATCGAAAATTCGACTACGGGACAAGAACCGCATCTTTTACAAAAGAAGCCAGAATAGGTCAACATCATTGGAGTACTTTATCACTAATTCAATCGAAATAGACACCATGGGGGCGAAAAAGGGTTTCCTAACGACCAGGGTGAGGGCTGGTTCAAGGGTGACATCTTCACCAATTTTATTGCCAAGATCCCTCTTTCTAGTGAGCACCAAAGCCGCTCCTTTATGGCCTGCCTGCAGTGCAAACCCTCTTCTAGTATCTCTGGCAGTGTTTTCGATTGGTTTGATTCACCCTCAGATAGTCGCCTTGGGAAAATCCGGCTAGAGATTGACACGGACCTGCGCGAAGCTGATCGTGCTATTCGACATCTGTCAACATATCCGCCGTTTTCGCCCTGATTTCAGCTTTTTCAGTATTTCTCTAGTATTCTTGGTCCTACGCGTAGCCTGAGAACATACAATCGATAGATTACCTTGATTATGCAGCGCTTTTTGCAATGGAGTGTCTAGGTTCTTACAACATATCAACGTGATCTTAATTTTTATTAGGGATAACTAATTCACGGTAAACTACAGTAGATAGGATTAATATGTACATGCTTCAGTGAAAATTGGGCGAGCGACTCTGACGATAATTTCAAGAACAACAACTATTTCTTCAGTGCCTTTATAGTTTTGAAACAGCAAAAAATTAAAAAAAGATCCGAAAAATATTTATAACAGCATCTAGAAGGAAAAATGTGATTATGGCAGAGTACGTGTACGAAGAGTGCTCGAATACTGCACTAGGTTCTTCTCCATACGAATTGTGAGTTTTAGAATTTCGAAAAAATAGGGTACCTTTATAGTTTTAAAACGCACTGTATTTGCGGAGACAATCAAATCTGTCTAAAAGCGCGAGGAAGTGTGTAAGTAAATGCATAAGGGGTCGTTTATACAGGCCATAAAACGGCCAATGTCTCACCGTCGACTGCGTACCACGCGCTGCGCGACCGCACGCGCGTCGGAAGCAGACGGGTTTTGGCCGCCGCGCGACGAGTTTTGGCCGCCGCGTGACGTTTCGGCCGCCGCGCGGCGGCCGAAACTCGTCGCGCGGCGGCTAAAACTCGTCTGCTCCCGACGCACGTGCGGTCGCGCAGCGCGTGGTACGCAGTCGACGGTGAGACATTGGCCGTTTTATGGCCTGTACTTCCACCGCGGAGCGGCGCGACAATAAGTGGGGTGGCGCGGCGCGCCGCGCCGCTTGAAAAATCGCGCCACCAGGATGTATAATCGGGCTGCGTCGAATTTAGGCGGCGACGTCGCAGAATGACGTTAAACAGAGCCTGGAGTAGCTCTGACATAACACAAGGCCGATTGTAATGAGTGATTTCTAGTGCAAAAGAAACATCTATAATTTTTCGTACCATATCACAGCACCCAAAGGCGGATAGAGTCTTCGAAAACAATTTCTTTTTAGAAAAATGATTTCAAAAGCTAAAAAAAAAATGAACTTATCACAACCCAGCCTACTCTAAACAACGCCCAGGACCTTAATTTTGGAAGGAATTTTAGAGATGAATCAGAAGAACGAAATTGAGAGTGTATATGAAATAACAGCAAAAGAAGCATGCTATGTCAATGCGGATCGCACGCGGCCGCCGCGCCGACTGCTTTCCTCGGGCAGCGCGGAAGCACCTAGGCGACGCCCCCCTCACCGCGCCGCGGCCTAAGTATAAACGACCCCTAAATAAGAAGGTATTACCATGTTTTATTCGTGGAACGAACGCAGGATAATTATTCGACTTGTTATCTCCTAATCCCTCACAATTTTAATGGTCTGCTGGAATTACTCCATTTACACAAGAACTAGAGGTCGATAGTCGTCGCTAGTTGTAAACAACGCATTAATTCTTTTCATCCAAATCCACTCATTTGAGCAGGAAAGATCTTCATACCTCAGCATCAACTCTTATCAGAATATATATAAATATACGAACATTACGTTCCTAGACGTGGATCACACGGCATTCCACTAACTTTTTGAATTTGGAATCTCTACTAACCTGGAGCCGTATTGCGTGCACCCTTCGGAACGGTTTCGTAGAGACTGCCACGTAGTCGCCTGAGCTTTGCTGTTAATACAAAGCATATACAAGTCTACCCCCAAAAAGTAAGCTGGGCGGTGTTGGTTAGGCACGGGATCGGGCTGCGTTTCAAACAGATCACATTGAAAAGAAAATTGATTTTTGGAAATAGGTTCCAATGGGTGAGTGAGATTAGAGGCAGGGTTCGCCATTTCAATGGTTTCTGTCCGCATGAGAAGGGTTGAGCGGTCGTCGTGAAGGCAATATTCGATCATTAAAGTCGATTAGAAGAAATATCAGACGAATACGTAATTTATATTCCAGTCAGCTGTTAGCAGCCGAGAGAAGATCCGTGCGAAAGATGCCTTCGAAACGGCCACTCGGCACGCGCGCCGACCTCGTGGGCGGACAATCTTTTCCGGATAGGTTTTAACTAATATGGCCCATGCTATAACGCCAACGTCGTTGGAAGTGTCAGAAAAACGAGCCGAAACAATGGTTTTTAAGCAATAAATTTGCTCCAAAAAAAGGGTTCCACAGGCCAGATGCCTCGAAGGGGGGGGGGGGTTGAGTCAGTCTCGGTGGCCCTGTAGGAAGGGGTCCAGAGTTTGCATGGTGGGTAAAGAATGTATAAAAAATATAGATAGGGTAGTATTCTCGGGTTGGATTGCAGTCGAGTGTTTTTACTTTTATGTACAACAGCAATTTCCCTTCTTCGAACAGATCACAAAAAACAAACTGACACAAAAGGGAGGTCTATTACTAACTAAGTGGTTAAGGAAAAAGAAGAGAATATATTCTTTGACGTTCCAAAGCATCATCCACGAAATGTTGAACCTTTCAAGTTGTATCATAATTGTAACTTCCTTTTTATGCCTTACGTGTGTAAAGGTTCTCGCCTCAACTCCGCTGTCTAAGGCCGGGATCATACAGCGGCCAGTGACCGCGACAGTGCACATCATGCATATCGATTTTCAGTCGACATTGATGCTGAACATTGCGCCGTGTCGCTCGTCGTAGGAAGTATGATCCCGGCCTAATGGCGAAATAGCCTTCTAAAGAGTGGGACGGTGTGGGCCCAGTGGGTGGGCTTGGAATTGTTGACTGTTCCGCTGAATGAGGCCTTCACGTACTAAAAATGTCTTGACCGGCACCGTGATCACCAATTACGAACATGATCGCCCACGTCATACTGTCGTTCTCGGGACCAAAAACCGGTCCGCAATCGCCGACAACGGCTGTTGCATCACACAATACGATGATAACCGTGTTGGACCACCTGGTCCCGGCACTATTCTTCTTTCTCCCAGCACGATTACTATCGTGCCGCGTGATGTGGCAACCGTAGTTCGCAACTGTGAACCGGAATTCGGCTTCGTGAACGACAGTATGTTCCTACCCCACTCGTCTGATGTCATCACACCACATCCTCGAAAGGCTGTTTCTCTATCATTTGACTGAATTGAGATGCGAAACTCCGCACGCGTGTACTAACCATCAGGGTGGTATGAAATATGAAAGATTTCGTGGTCGATGCTTTGTTCCGAAGCTTCGAAATTGGGGGAAATTTTTCTGGTAAAACGCGACTTTTGAGAATGCTACGATCGAATCGTCTCAAAACTTCTAAACTCTGGTACCGCCGTAGTGACCTGTTGATTTCGATCAATACCAGCAGCGGAGCGGTGGGCCTCGGTGAAATATAATTAGTGATAAGGAGGTTCCGACGAAAAAGCCACCGCTCCGCGCTGTGATAATGGAAATCAACAGGTCACTACGGCGGTACCAGTGTTTACATATGTACTGGGGTTATTGGTGCTGCCTTACACGAATCTGAAACCCGTTTATCGATTTTCGATAGATTACCGTAGGCAACGGTGGGTATACGGTAGCTCGCTCAAAGTCTCAGACTTGACTTAAAATTTCACTGTGGGTGTTATTTGGACGCTGAAAACGTATCTGAGGTCCAATTCTCGGAATATTAAGGTAGGTAGAGCCAGTTTAAGGCACTATGCTCACCGTAACCGACAGTAACCCTAAGTCTGGCGAGGAATAGACCCCAGATTCGGGTTCAGCGCCCTAAATAATCCCCGATTAAAAGTTCTGAGCCGAATCCGAATGTTTTTTTTTGAGAACCCACTGAATTCCCATAATGGGAGGTACCCTTACCTCTTTGTGAAGCAATGAAGGTTCCATTTTTTCGAATCCCCACAGCCATTTAGGGAATTTTAAGTACGAGTCATTTATGTAATCTCGCAGACCTACAGCAACGACGACGTGGTTTTCCAAATATCCACGGGAAGTTTACAACAGTCCCTAGTGAATCAGACCCAACTGAAAGACAGGGTCTGACCTGCCTAAAATCTTCTCAAACCTCCCTCCGTACCCTGGTAGGTAACGAATATCGCATTCCTAGAGAGTCTTATTCATGTGTCACCACGCGCCTAGCTTGTGTAACATGGGACGAGATTTACAAGCCACTTTTTCTCACGTGTCTGTGCAAGATTAATTGCAAAAGTAATAGCGTGCGAGAAATAAATACTTTTGGAAAACAATATTGATACTGAGTCAATATCCACAGCCGAGTACTGCTTAGAGGTTAGCGTCTTTTTCTGCATCGCATCCAACCTCCTTTTCTTGATTATTCAAACTCGGCTCGCGATTTACAATAGCGTTTAGACTTTTGGAAATGCGGTAGAATTACGGAGATGATTGCGAAACTACGAACAATTCAGAGTTTCCGATCGCAGGTGGTTTTGGTACATCTTTATCCAATTTTGAAAACTGAAATGCTGATTCCGTTTTCCGACTGGCGCAGAAAAATTCGCTCATCGCTGTTCCGGAAGCACCCGCAGCTAGCCCGCTAGCAGCGGGAGGAGGAACGCGCACAAGCGCGCACATTGATTAAGAGGAACTTCATTCTGTTACAGTCTGTACACGCAGTGAATCATGCATATTTACCGATGTTTTTTCATAGTTGACCCAGCCCTAATAAACGACAGTATCAGAAAGTTCCTCCGTTAATCGGTAGAAAACCGTTCTGGTATAGCTAGAAAATGCATTCAGGTTACTGCGCCACAATTATTCTCAGAGCTTCTTGGCATTTGTGGCTCGTACCTAATCCATTCCTATGTACTGTGACACTATTTACGTTTCGTAATCCTATTTGCTGTGACTATAGATAACCGATTAAGGACTCCGCCTTCCCGAACCCACATCCATCCTTAGGTACTGAGACTTGATAGACTTCATGAGGACACAATTTCGCGAATGGGTTTCTTCGATTACTCGATCAAAAAAGAAAAAGAATACGGTTTTCAGCTTGCACGATGAGCCTTAAAAGCAGTGTTCACGATAGAAATCGTTTTTCTGTTTTTTTTTGCCTATCTTTGAAACGGCCCCATGCTGATTCCAATGATATCTCTGAAATCGCACAAGACCTTCAGGGAACGGAGTCATGGTCCCTCAAAGATTGAGCTAAGGAAACATGGTGGACGACTTGTCCGAGGCTTGTAACTTCCGTCTTTTGCAGCCGATCTATGCAAGCTGACCTGAGTAAAGAGAGAATTTGACAATGGAGGGAAGAACGGGGCTAATGATTGGAAATCGTCGCTCATCTCACGATCTCGAGCGTTCATTTGTTCACGTCGGTGGGCGTGTGTTGCGCTTTTGAGGTTTGCCTTGCGCTCGAAGTGGCAAGTTCGGGCTCTTTTTGAGCGTTTCCTGGCTCGTTTTCATGCGTTCTTTCGACGTCAACGTTACAGTTTGCCCCTCCACTACCCATTCCTAGTGAAAAATAAACCTTATTTTTTATCGTGAACATTACCTTTAAGCCCCTTTCATAGTTGGCCAACCGACGTCGGACGACTCGTTATCAAATGTGAAATATCTATCTACCCTATCCTACCCATCTTATCCATCTTGGCTGGTCACATTTGATACCGAGTCGTCCGGCGTCGATCGTCATACTATGAAATAGCCTCTAAAGGCACTGGTCACAATGAAAAACGTTATCGAAAAAAACTACAAAAATCAGCTTAGATAAAAAACAGCTCAAAAACTATGGAGGTAGCGCGGTGAAAAACGGGCTAAAATTAGAGTTATTAAGAACCCTAAATTTTCAGTTCGTGCACACTTGCACAGAAAGATCACAGTCTCATGCCAAGCATTCAAAAATCATCGACACTCAGAGGAAGAAATAAATGCAGATTTACCTAATAAAACAGTTGAACAATGAAGGCAAGCACTTCAATCAATGTTTTGTACTAGATGTGTACATAATTCCAAAAGCTCATTGGTTGAAATTCAATTTCAAGTTAGCTGATGTTCTCGATATTAGAGATCATCCATGCCGATGATGTGGGGTGGAATCGTCCACCATCAAAACACAAGAAAGTTCAGGCTTCGAATTTGGCCCAGAACAGCTATTTTTTTGCGATTTTTTCTTATAGGTTCTACTACTCTATGCACAGAAAAGGGTTTAGAGAGAGAAAGAAGACGAGAATATTCGAGCGCGACCACTGCCTTTAAAGGCAGTGTTCACGATAAATTTCCCTTCCAATATCTCCAAGGATTACGGACGGTCTGGTGCCCTATATAGCAAGGCATGCTTAAAAAGGACGCGAAAGACGCATTTTTGAGCAAAAGTAGGCCCTCTCTTGTTTAAGTTGATTTTTGAGCGTGGAGGTATTGACCGCTAGAAGGATGATACCTATCAGTGCAATGAAGCGATCAGCTCACTTATCAGCACTTCCTTGTCTTGTTCATTCCTGTAATCTGAGTCTTCAGTTGTTCATTCTGAGGGGGCGGATCTGGGGCACCAGGCGTGTCTGTGTCACCTAAACGCTTGTTTGCCGCCGTTCTTTTGCCGCTCCTGGCTCGTTTTCTACCGCTCTTTCGACACTGGGAGCCTAGGATCCTTCTCGCCTATCATTTCACTGTGGTAAGTCAACGAGGATGATCATCGTGGACGGTGCCTCTAAAGGCAGTGTTCACGATTAAAGTCGTTTTTCTGTTTTTCCGCCTTTCTTGAAAACAGTTCCATGTTGATTTCAATGATGTCCCTGGAATCGTACAAGACCCCCTGGAAACGGAGCTATCGCCCCTCGAAATTCAGCAGGGAAAGCATGGTAGACGAGTTGTCCGAGGCTTGTAACTCCCGTTTTTTGCGGCCGATGTGTACGAGCTGACCTGAGTAGAGAGAGAAGTTGAGAATGAAGGGAAGAACAAGGCTTCTAATCGGAAACCATCGCTCATCTAACCACGAATTCAGAGCAACTGTTATAGGACGTGGGCAAAGTGGCCCAATGGGTTGGCTGGCCCACGAGATTTTCACCCACTTACCGGCCGTTTTTCATTGCACTTCCGTTCTCACCTTTCTTAGAGGGACTTAAAGCTTACGTTTTTTTGCCAAAAAATGGGCAACTTTTTCTTCGTGAACACTGCCTTTAAAGACACAGTTCAAGCTCAGGGGCGAAATCTGAGAAAGACACATAATTACAGAGTTGACTCACCCCAAATAACACTTCCCAAACGCGAGCCCTCAATTCCTCCGAATAAGCGAGATGTAGGAGGAAGCCATTCTGGGGCGCCCACGCCCGGAAGCCACTTTGACACGCCCCTTTGGCGATCTTCCGAGCTCAACAGTGGTAGGATGAGCTCTGATTTCCGTCCAATAGGTCCGTTCTTTCCTTAATTTTCAGCCTCACTCTTTCTATAGGTCGGCTCCCATACATCGTTGGCAAATGACGGCAGCGGACAGCTCGTCCAGCATGCTTCCGTAACTCAATTTTTGAGGAGCCAGGTCTTGTAACATTCCAGAGACATCATTGAAATCAGCGTGGGGCTGTTTTCAAGATAGGCAGAAAAACAGAAAAACGATTCTGAGGTTGAACTGTGCCTTTAAAGGCAATGTTCATGATGATTTTCGTCCCCAAGTTTTCTGCTCAAAACAATGCGTTGGTCATCAGGTGTTCGGTAAATTGGCAAGAAACGACGAGAAACCGCTTAAAGCGCCTTATTTCAGTAACATTATTCTCTGGCCTGGAGTAGTTGTCCGGTTGAATGAACATGTTCGCAGTGGTTGACACCGATGGAAATGGAGCTAATCGAATGTAGAAGAATACTTTAAATGCAGTGGTCGCGATCAAATATGCTTGTCGTCTTTTCCTCTCTAAACCCTTTTCTGTGTCTCAAGTAGTAGAACCTAAAAGAAAAAATCGCGAAAAACCACTGTTTTGGGCCAAATTTGAAGCCTGAACTTTCTTGTCTTTTGATGGTGGACGAGCCGACCCCACATCATCGGCATCGATGACCTCTTCTATCAAGGCCATCAGCTGGCTCGGAATTGAATTTTATTCAATGAACCTTCGAATTTATGTACACATCTAGTCGAAAACATTGACTGCAGTGCTTTCTTTTATTGTTAAACTGTTTTTATTAGGCAAATTTGCATTTATTTCTTCCTCTGAATGTCGATGATTTTTGACTGCTCGGCATGAGACTGCGATCTTTTTGGTCGGCGCTGTGCACTTGTGCACGAACTGGCTCCTTTGAGCCCTAGAAACTCTGATTCTAGCCCGTTTTCACCGCGCTACCTTCATACTTTTTCTGTTTTTGATCTAAGCTGATTTTTGTAGTTTTTTCGATAACGTTTTTCATCGTGACCACTGCCTTTGAGAAAAACAGTACTGGATAGGGCGCGAAGGAAAGAACTCAGCAAAGGAGAGTATAGAAGTGCAAAAAACGAGTTCACAGACGATTTCATTGTCACAACAAACATTTCCTGCTGGAGTAAAGGGGTGGGGTGAGAGTAAAGGAGTTCGTGCCCTTCTGGTGCGTTTTTCTCGATGTCTTCGACATTTCGGTTCTACCCGGGGCCAAACAATCGATTCAGCGATTAATCCCAGAATCGAAGATTATCGTGAACCATTGAAGAACCAAATATCCAATTTCACTGATTGAACTTGAATCCGCTTTTGTTCTGATTACGGTGTATTATGAAGGGCAGCTGCTTCGTAGAACTCTGTGTTATTAGGAACACAAGGAATCCTCTTTTTGAAGCCTTACCATTACGGAAAAAAAGTATATACATGTGTTCGATGTAAACCACGGTTTTGTAGGGTTTCAAGAAGCATTTTTCATTATTACACTCGTGTGAGGGGGTCTAATAAAATGCTCATTCCATATTCATAGAGTAGCCCACAGTGTACTCTAGGCGAAGAATTAGGCCAAACGCCTCAAGCAATGACTATCCTTCGAGTGGCCAAGCGCGGTCTTACTGTTGACGTGCTATCCTCTAAGAGCTGTTTCGTGAACTTAGGTTGTTCGTAGCTGTAGTGAATATGCATTTCTTGATGAAGTGACAAAAAAGCCTGTTTTTCCACGCATTGTGCCTCTCTTGCTACCCTGATCGAATTGCGATTCAGCCGATCTCTGGCTTATCGAATTTTCAATTTTCGAATATGTTCGAAACTTCTTTTGTTGTCTTTTCGATTCTCGAACAAGCACATTTGAAATCCGACTTTTCGAACATTCGAATTTCGACCGAGTCGTCGATGATGTCGAAAATTCGAGTGGGGACACCAGAGTGTTTTGCTTCTGTCGAGTTCAATGTTCCAACTATGTACGCATTTCCAATCTGTTCCGATTTTACTCTTTGTTCAAAGTTAACTCATTACAAAGCCAACTTTCTCGTGTTGTTCCGGTGTTTTCTGGTTACATGCTCACAAGTGAAGTGTTTTTAGTGGTTAACGCATCTGCGAAAGCGACTATGTAGTATTATTAGTATCTCTTGTGCCTCAATTGTAAAACAGTATCCCGCCCCGAGCTGCAGGTTCCAAGCAGTCATTAGCGTTGTCCAAGCTTCGCGGAAAGGCAATGGTATCCCAATCAGGCATTTTTTGAGTGTTTCGGAAAATTTTCCTGGTTTTCGCTGAGAACTTGTATGAAGGGTTAAATTAGGGTGCTGAAAACGAATTTTGGGCCCAGTTTCCAAAATTCTTAGGTTTACACTACTTACGGTAGATATATAATGTCACTTACAAGGGAAGTACATATAAGAAGCGTAGGTCTGAGCTGTAGAAACCTAATGTCATGGGGGATGTTCACTCACTACATGGTGAAACAGTGTTGGGTACCCGCCGCGAAAGATAGATCTGAAAGAGTTATAAGCTCCGAAAGTTTGTCGACCATCGACTTCCTCCTAGTCCATGAGTTATTGAGCGGTGGAGTCAACAGAGCATCGAAGGCGCAAAGGGAGGAAGGGGCACTGATGGGCATGTGACCAGGGTTCAAATCTCCCCCAGCGCAGTTTTTTTTTACAAATTCACGGAAATTTCATATCTTGGTAAAAATTATATCACAAATGTCATCTTATCCTTTTGCTGCGCGATATAGCCATATCGACAGTGAAATAGACTTGGGTACAAGGAATTCAAGGTCTTGTTTCCCATCAAAGCTTTCCCATTGTTTTGGGGAACTTATATGATTGGGAAGTATTATCCCACATATTTTAAACAAGTTACGAGAACCATTAAGTAACAGAAGACGGTGCGTTTGGTGCAGTCGGCTTCTGCGACAACACGTATGTAGTCTGACCGTCATGCCCCTCATTTTCCCATCAGGCAAGGTCGGAAAAATGCTCTTTGTCCAATTACCACAGCCGGGTGGTCGCTTCCCATTGAAGGGTGTATTCAAGACGAAAAAACTTTACTTCGTCAGCGGAACATCACATATCATGACGACGTTAACAACACTAGTATTTTTCGAGAATGTTTTGATCCAGTACATGCCGGAGAATTGTGTTCTCTTTCTCGACTCAAGGAGTGACTTTCCCAATCAAAGCGCGATACAGGCTCTTGTGCCGGCGGGGAAACTCTCTTGACGAAACCGCCTGGCGTAACAAACTTGGTTCAGCTGGCAGACATAGGATTTTCAGCTAAGCGAAAGCACTGCTCAAGCGAATTCACTCTACTATTGCTCTTCGAAATATTGAGATTTTAGGTCGTTCAAAGGCAGTGTTCACGAAAAATTTCACTTCCGATATCTCCACGGCTTACGGAAGGTCTGGTGCCCTATATAGCAAGGCATGCTTGAAAACGACACGGAAGACGCGTTTTTGAGCAAAAATAGGCCCTCTCTTGTTTACGTTGATTTTTGAGCGTGGAGGAATTGACCGCTAGAAGGATGAAACCTATCAGTACAACGAAGCGATCAGCTCACTTACCAGCACTTCCTTCTTGATCATTCCTGTAATCTGATTCTTCATTTGTTCTTTCGAGGGGGCGGATCTGGGGCACGGGCCGTGTCTGGGGCACCAAAACGCTTTTTTGCAGCCTTTATTTTGCGGCTCCTGGCTCGTTTTCTACCGTTCTTTCGACACTGGGAGCCTAGGATCCTTCTTGCCTATAATTTCACTGTGGTAAGTCAACGAGGATGATCATCGTGAACGCTGCTTCTAAAATATTATATGGTTTTCGGCGTGGACGATGCCTTTAAGGCCGGCTACGTTCTTATCCGTCCGGGTCCTTCCAAAACTTCAACTAATCTCGAATTCCCAGTAGCGCTCGGCCCCTGTGAATAGATAGGTTGAAAGGGGCCTATCGCGTTGATTCGCTGTCCCTATTGTGGAATTTGCTTATGTTTGATGCATTATGTGCCTGTTTACCATGGGTGAGAGAAATGGTTATGTACTTTGCGCTCCATAAAGTGATAAGGTTGTTAAAAATATGTGATGTTAATACATCCGAATCATGTAAGTTCTCCAAATAATGGAAATCTTTGATGGGGAACAAAACCTTAAATCCTTTGTACCCGAGTCTATTTCACTGTCGATATGGCTATATCGCGCAGCAAAAGGATAAAATGACATTTTTGAAATTATTTTTGATCAAAATATTAAAGTTCCGTGAATTCGCAAAAAAGCAGCTCTGGGGTAGATTCGAACCCTGGTCGCATGCCAACCTCTGCCCCTTCCTCCCTTCGCGCCGTCGATGCTGTTGACTCCATCGGTTAACAACTCATAGACTAGGAGGAGGTCGATGGCCGGCAAACTTTCGGAGCCTATAACTCCTTCAGATCTATCTTTCGCGGCGGGCCGCCCACACTATTTTACCATGTAATGCGTGAACATTCCCACATGACATTAGATTTCTACCGTTCAGACCTACGCTTTTTATACTTAACTTGTTAGGGGGCAAACTCACCTTAGCATCTCGTAAATTGACAAATGGGCATTAAATTCGTATTCAGCACCCCGAGTAAACCCCGCATAGAAATTCTGAGTCAATGCTGGGACTTTGACCCAACCACCGTATACCCACCGTAATCTACCGTGAGCTAACGAAAATCGATAAACTGTTTCAGATTTGTGTTGTGCACTTCTAATAAAGCCAATATAAACAATTTGAGCCACATCTATCGTAGCGTTCTGGAAATCATGGGAAGTCGCGTTTTGACCTCAAATTTCCCCCCAATGAAGGCTTTGAACGCATTTTGTCAAAAACTGTGGAAAACCAACAGATAGACATCAAATTCGTGATCAGCACACCGACTAATGCCCCAAGATAAAGTTTCAGATCAAATCCAAATTTTTTGAGTGCTTTTAGAACTCCCAACTTGCCAGAAGAAGCGGTCAACAAACAATTTGTACAAGTCCAAAACGCTATCAGTCTGTACAAAGTCGGGCGAATGTGCTTCCACTCGAACTTGGCTCAGGGGTTTTTTTTGAGGAGTCACATACACATCAATATGTGGTCTGTTCCCAGATATTTGAAAGATTACTGGTCGTTTTGGAAGGTACAAAAAGCACAAAAAGCGACAGTTTTAAGCTTGTAGCTTCTTCGGACCTGCAGCTCGGGGCGAGGTACTGCTCAGTTTTACTATGGATGTTTAATAGATACCAACGATACAAGTCGGTTTTACAGATGCGTTAACCGCTAAAAACTCCCCGCCAAACATTGATTTCTGTACCCATCTTACCTTATTGTCATAATGATATCTTATGGTCAAATGAAGGAGACATTGACGTAATGATAGAGTGCCCAGTTATCCGATCGTGCACCCGAAATTCGTTCCGGTGAAGATTCATAAATCTGGATTTTGTCCGTTCGCCCTGACTTATTGGTGCCAATATCTATTTTATCCAATGATTCGATTTTGCGAAATTGGCAAAAGTCTGATTCAACGCGATTTCGGTCATCGGATGGAATGTATAATAGCGACTACAAAGTCAGACTTAGTAACACTCTTACGAGCGCACAGTCGTAACTGTAGTATACATATTTTGTTGTACTATACGCACCGATGACACGATGTGAAGCTTCTGTGGTTAACGTTTTCCGTTTGATTTCGTTCGTGTTCATGTTTCGAACATTTCCTTGGAAATATCTTCGCTAAAGACAGATATGTATATTGTTCACTCAATTGTAAACATTAATAATTTGACGGCCTGATCATGGATCGAATACCATAATTCTTAGCTTATAGGCCATTTTCTCATGCGTAACGGATCATGTCTAGGTCGGCCTGTCTAAGACAACTTTTGGAATATTCAGAATGTGATGAAACCTTGTCTTTTATTACTTGGTTCAGAACATCAAGCAGTTCATCGTGGTGATCTAGAAAACGACAGCAGATTTGGTTTTCACGATGCCACGCGAGAAATCGACATCGAGGCTGTTCAACGTGGGTCTAAACTGGGATTGTTCTTGTATCTTGAAGACACTTCCTCCGCTTTGTATACCATATTCTTTGGGAAAAACCCGGTTTTTTTCCACAATCGGCCTTCTCAGGTTACAAGTGCCAGTCTCGACGCTTTCGTCACGCAGTTGTGCTTTTTGCGACGGCTTCGAGGGAAACTTCATCAATCACCTATATACGTACGTTTGGATTTTTACGGGTCACCTGCAATTTTTCGATAGAGAAGAGAAAGAGAAAGAGAGAGAGAGAGAGAAATAAAAAGAGAAAGAGAAAGAGAAAGAGAAAGAGAAAGAGAAAGAGAAAGAGAAAGAGAGAGAGAGAGAAAGAGAAATAAAAAGAGAAAGAGAAAGAGAAAGAGAAAGAGAAAGAGAAAGAGAAAGAGAAAGAGAAAGAGAAAGAGAAAGAGAAAGAGAAAGAGAAAGAGAAAGAGAAAGAGAGAAGAGAAAGAGAAAGAGAAAGAGAAAGAGAAAGAGAAAGAGAAAGAGAAAGAGAAAGAGAAAGAGAAAGAGAAAGAGAAAGAGAAAGAGAAAGAGAAAGAGAAAGAGAAAGAGAAAGAGAAAGAGAAAGAGAAAGAGAAAGAGAAAGAGAAAGAGAAAGAGAAAGAGAAAGAGAAAGAGAAAGAAAGAGAAAGAGAAAGAGAAAGAGAAAGAGAAAGAGAAAGAGAAAGAGAAAGAGAAAGAGAAAGAGAAAGAGAAAGAGAAAGAGAAAGAGAAAGAGAAAGAGAAAGAGAAAGAGAAAAAGAGAGAGAAAGAGAAATAAAAGAGAAAGAGAAAGAGAAAGAGAAAGAGAAAGAGAAAGAGAAAGAGAAAGAGAAAGAGAAAGAGAAAGAGAAAGAGAAAGAGAAAGAGAAAGAGAAAGAGAAAGAGAAAGAGAAAGAGAGAGAAAGAGAAAGAGAAAGAGAAAGAGAAAGAGAAAGAGAAAGAGAGAGAGAGAGAGATAGAGAAAGAGAAAGAGAAAGAGAAAGAGAAAGATGAAGAGCAGAAAAGAGTAGATCTTTGGTTACGTCAGTGTTGAATCACGAATGAATTCGAATATTTGAGTAAAGTAACACTTCAAATTTTTGATTTAATCGGTTTTCGAATAGCGCAGGTATTATTTCATCTGAATCGACAACTTCTGAGACAGTAACACCGGTCGGACTGCGGGCACATGGCGGGCTGAACAACACTTACCCCGCAACCCGACCGGCATTTAGATGTTTCCGGGCTGATCCCGAGACGGCGGCGATCGGATCGACAACTCGTTCCGCCATTCTTTTGCCGCTGGAGCGGGACCCGACCGCGGTGGGTCTTGCTTTTCCGATCCCGGGATCGCGGGCCGCTGCCGGTCGGGTCGACCACCCGTTCCGATATTCAACCGCCATGCTCCCGCCATCTGCCCTTGGACACGTTTCAGTGCTGACCGGTGTTACTGTCTAAGTTGAACAACGGGGTTCGAACTGCGAAATTGACGTTTTTTGAATTACCACTTTTCAGATTTCCCGAGAATAATAATTTTTTCCAGTAAGGCTTCTTGAAAATCTTAATGAAATGTATTTACAGATTTCCGCGTCTGATTTTTTTCCAAATTAATGTACAATCGAAGAACTGTTTTCTAGTTGAATCGGAGCGATTATTTGGGTCACTGCTCAGAGAGTCGGGGGGGTCCGATTCGGCCACGATAGACTTTTTGATCGGGTACCTACTCGAGTTGAAAGGAACTTTCGCAGCAGCACGTGCTGCCCCGAGAAGCACGTGGTCTGTTCGACAGGCGCAGAGAGACAAAACCCTTGCCGCGCCCACGTTTCCCACGCAGCTGCACGTGGCCTGTTCGATAGGACTACATGGCGCTGGGACCGGCTCCCACTTCTTCGATGGGAGCGGGTCTCCCTAAACAGGGGTACGGTCCGAGTAACGGCCCGCAGCGGGGGATCACCCCCAAAGCAGTCCGCGGCAAAGACATCACCCTCGCCGCGGTCGACAGCGAGGGAGCTCCCTCGCTGAAGGACCGTGGGAGAGACCCCTCAGCGGTTCAAAAATCGTCCAGAAAGTGACTCGTAGTCACCTTCCAGGAGCGGCCCCGAAAGGCGGACTGCGCTCTCTATGGGACCGGGCCCCTTATATACGTGCTGTGCGGCTGATAAGTGCCGGGTAAGTTTTGAAGCGATCGATTAACGTGTTCAATCATGGGCATTGTGGCTCGTTCGTCGTCCAAACTCATCGTAGTCGAATCAAAAGCGTATCGTGGCCGAGTGAAACGGCTATGATTGGCGGCACGTGCTTCTCACTCGGACGATGATTAGGCCACGTGGCGCACGGAAAGTGCGTGGCCGTATCGTCGTCCAACCGCTTTGTAGTCGATTCGAGAGCCTATCGTGGCCGAATAGGACTCCCCGACTCTCTGAGTAGCTGTATATCAATCGATTCATCGAGGATTTTGAATTACTCGGATATTCAAATATCGTCACCTGGAATATGTAGGGTGAGAATCTGAAAAATGGAAGAATTTTTTCGTTTCGAATAGATCTAATTTCGAATCATCGAATGAATCAGGTACTACTTTAATAGGTATTTAGCTTTTTTCAAAGTTCAGTGGTGTGTAACGAAGGACAGTACTTTGAATTACGCAGCATGTAAAGTCTGTTCGAAAGGGACTGTCCGCCCACGCTGTGGCGTGCGTGTGCAGCAGCCGTTGCAAAGACATTAATTCCGATGAGCCTTTCCATGGCTGCAAAAGATGATCGGAATAATATTCACAGCTCTTCAAGTATTCCTGCTAATCGGTTTTCAAGTTCGAAAAACACTTTCGCGACAGCCGTTCGACACGCACCCCGATCGCTTGGGCAGGTAGTCCCTTTCGGACCGGCTTTATATCAATCGTAATTTTCGAGTATTTCATTTTTTCCGTGTTATGAACTACTAAAAAATGAAAAAGTATGTATTTTAATATGAATTATGTCTACCTTTATTCGCTAAAGTTTAACTGTGTTCTGAACTCTATTTTTCATATTTTTCGATTCTCTGATTTGATCGTACATTGGGTTTAAGGCTAACATAATTTTAAAGAATAATTTGCACTTCAAGTTTCCTATTGTTCCTGTAGTAGCATTGATAGCGATAGCAGCTCCAGCAGCCTGAGGGTTTATCAGAAGCGTCCCATCTTACATAGAGCCTGGAGCAGCAAGACTCTAGGCCCAATCTCAAGGATTCTGCTAGATCAGCATCGAACTAGCGTTTGATCACCAACCTCTCTCAGCAGCGCCCACCCACATCGATTAATTCAGATTTGTTCTAAACATTCCGGGCCGCCATCTACTCGCCTCGGCCTATTTTTTGAATGAACGAGTACATTTGAGAAGTTTTTGTTCTCTATTGAAATGGTCGTTATTGTTCTTACTCGATTTCCCCACAAAAAAAAACTGGCCAATTTTCCGGATGGTTCTCGAATTGAACTCGCAAACGGCTAGGCAGTTTTTTTGGATTGAATTCTTGAATAGCGTCTTTCAAATTGGCCTAGCATTCAAAAATTTTTTTTCGAATCACTCTTGTTGAAAAATCCCAAACTTTCGCTTTCGCCGAACATGACCTGTTTGAGTTTCCCAAATAAATGACTCTTAGACTATGGCTCTTCTTGAGTTTGGATTAGTATTTTGTTCATTTAATTTTTTCTTCAAGTTCTTCGAAAGTTTTCCAAAGAATGATTGCATTTGAGGAATTGCAGCCTTTACGGATCAAGCTATTATTCGAGTAATCATGTACACATTTATTTCATTATTCAAAAAATCCTTAGAATATCCGATTAGGGTACAGGGAGAGATGGGAGTACGGGTTTATTCCCTATGTAGGTCGTCCAATCAGTAAAGGTCTCTCCACCCCTAGGACGTTTTCGTTTGGGCGACGCACTGAAGAACCCCGCCCCCTACTTCCATCTCATCCTGTACCCCGATAGATTGCCGATGAGAATCCTGCAATGATTTACAGTTTTTCTGGGTCAAACATTCGGCAAGTCGAATAACTTTCAAAGTGAACCAAATAGTCAACAAGCCGAGTAATTGAGTTCCTTGAATGAATCTCTGGAAAGGCTTTCCAATTCAAATCCTCGGATTAATTCGAAGAATCAAGTAAAATAGCAACTAAAGTTTCCAGGTGAACTGGGTATTGAATACCGCTTTTTGACTTCATTGAAATGGATAACCTGAATAACGGTGTCAAAGATTTCCGAGTAATTGAATTTATCATTCGTTTCAGAATCCTCGATAAAACAAATTGTTTGAACAATGCTTTCTACAATTTGAATGTATTTACTTTTTGAACTTCTTATCCATTTTTTTGGATGAATGAATACATTCGAAAAGATGTTCTGTATCTGAAATGAGCGATCAATCGAGTAACTATCCGTATACTATTCAGATTTCCTTGAGATTTCTACGATTGCTTTTGTAATAACACTTGGAAACGAATGAGGGGTTTTTCAGCGAATATTTAATTATCGACGTCTTCATTCACTTCAGTAACACTCCCTCGAGTTCAGTGTGATTATAATTCAATATAACAATATTTTCAATTTATAACCTAATATAATTATAACTTAATTTGCATTGCAAATTGCTGTTACTTGATTTTATCCAACTAATTGCTGTATGATTTAGTGCAAACGATTTTCTCGTGATTCAGTCCATCTACCCGAAGTTTTTTTTTTGATACAAAACTAGTTGGGGGGGGCACTGAAGATTTACCAATAGAAATGAAAAGATTCATCCATGGAAATGAATATTTCTTTCGTTTTCAGATATGTGATAACATTATTACTCGTAATTTTCCAGAAATTTCATGAAATTAGATTGATTTCTGAAAGCGATATCATTCATTCCTCACTTAAATTCTGAGTGCCCCCCCCCAACTAGTTTTGCACCGTTTTTCTCCCGAGGTTTATGACAGTTTTTGTACAGTTTACTTTTTCAATTAAAACGACCATGTAGACAGAATTATAAACTTCACATAAATACAGGGTCTAAGCTGACTTATTTAGGGTTTGAAATTTCGGCGTGATGCTACTCTTTCTCAACTTCCCCTTCTTTCTGTAGCAGCACTAATAGCGATAACAACTTCAGTAGCCTGAGGTTTTATCGGGAGCGTCCCCCTTTTCCCGGAAGCTGGAGCAGAATGACTTCTGGCCTAGCTCAAACGGTTTTGGTAGAGCAAGTGCGAAGTAACGATTGGTAACCTCTGCCGACCCCACCCACATCGATTAACACATATTTGGGTTTAGTACTTTGTGCTTTCCATTGCACCCCACTGTATTCTAAGAATCAGTTTTTGTTAAGAATAGGTTGATATATTGATGAGAGAAAAAGTTTCTGAATTCGCTTTCGACTTTGTACTTTTTCGAATCGAAAAGGGTTTTTACAAGTGTTATTAGATGTGTTTCTCGATAATTTACATTTCTGCTAAGCGAACTGATGCCCTTCACGTTTTCTTACTCTACAACCTGGATATTTCTGTGTACTTGTTTTGAAAAATTTGTGTAATTATAGAAAAACCGATTCTTCTGAGTTTCAGAAAAGCAACGGGTCCGTAACATCCAGCATGGAATCGCCAGTATCAAGAGCGTATAAACTTTGTGAGCATAAATTTCTGTACTTGAGAGTTTGTTTGGAGAAAAATTAGGGATTTCAGTTGTATTTTCAAAGAATTAAGGTGAGGACAACTGCCTGACCTCGACACCGAAGGTGCATAATGGTCCACAGCAGGTACATTGAAACATTTGTTATTTTTTACTTCTTCAGAGTTTCAAGTAGAAATTTTGTCCCCTTATATTTTCTTGCGTTATGCCGTTGTTAGACTTTTATTGATCTATAGCGACATGTTTGGTTAGGTAAGCACCACCCCTGAAGCGTGCCGCGATTTCTCCACAACGTTTCCGCAGCGGCTCCGCGATCATCAACAACGCGCCGATTTTTGCATGATCCTGAGTCACATGCTTCAAAGAAAGGCACTGACAGGCGGGGGAGTGTGCTCATGAGGAATGTCGAGTAGGACGGCTCGTGTACTTTCTATGTCTCGGTATCCAGAATGATCGTATGGAGGGCGGTCAACCGCAACCGAATACTAGAGCCTTCTCGTACACGTCCAGTACCGCACCTCACTGCACTGCCTAAGGCCGCACGGCTTCAGTGCGCTGAGAGGGACATGGCGACTGGCTGGTCTAAAATGAGCAGAAATTGTTCTCAGGCTTCATCTGGGTTAACATTGTGTTCAGGTGGCCCACTCAGACAAGAAAAAGTCCAAGTGGGATGGATCTGAAGAGTATGCACACTACTGGTAAGATCTCCGCAGGGAGCCGCGGTAATTCACCAAGCGGACTTTTGGTGGAGCCAGTTTTGCAGTATGGTGTGGCTTCGATGCAGATGGTGTGCTCTAGATAGCCTTCGATTCCTCTAGAAAGAATTCTGCGGAAGACCAGGAAGTGTTGTGATTAGGACTGCTACCGTTCCTTGCTCGATTCCAGCAAAATGAGCTCACCTTCCTGTAAGACGATGCCGTCATTCACACGAAGTTGAGCAGCATGGTGTCTCCGTTATGGCCTGGTCGGCGTGTTCACCTGACGTTTACCCAGGAAAATGTCCGAGGAATCCTGCTCTGCCATATCTATAGTGGAGGTAGGACTGACGACTCACTGGAACACCTCAAGGGGGCTGTAGCCATTGCCTGCAGGTACTTGGATGTGAAATGCTTAGCCCACTGTTGAACTTCATGCCAAAGCAAGTTTTTAAATTATTTCTAAACAAGGCAAACTGGTAGACTATTGAAAAGTTGTTACAAATTAGTTTTTCCACATAAGAAAAAGAATAGCGATTGAATACTGAAAGTGTTGTTGTATTCATGATACAAGGACTTTAAAAGTTATATACAAAAAAGATCTTGTTATATACAAAAAAAGATCTTATTTCTTGATGGTTTTCTGTAAAACTTTTCTGAACGAAGGTTTTTTGGTATGCGGAGAATGGTGACAGTACCGGTTGATAAAAGTTAGGGTTGACATTGTTCTTAGAGCTTTGAGTGTGTTGCTATAATTAATGTATGTGGGCTCTTTCAAATTTAGCGCACCCCTTTTTGTTAAATTTTGCATTCCCTAGAGACATCCAGGTGGCGAATTTTGCAGTCAGGTGCGGTTGAAGAGGCTCCATCGAATTTTGTAATTCTTAATGACTTTCATAATACTTGATAATCGAACTTTTTTATCGATTTTCCGAAACAGTCGGTAATTTGTATATCGATCGACTAGGATTCGTCAAAGACACTTATGCTCCAAGATTGACGCCGGTGTATGTCGTCAGAGGAACGAAAAAAGTGGCCGAATGCGGCGATTTTGAACACTGACCTGGCCCAAAAAAGGATTTTGGCTGTTTGCCCTCCCGTTCTTTTAACAAAGGGTTAAAGGGCATCAGATAAGGGCTGGGATTCATGAAAGGCAAACCACGGTTACGGCTGGGCTAGCGGAGGAAACCAGCATTCACAAAAAATCCGGTTTGGTTACGGCTGGGCTACGATTGGGCTACGCGTAACCGCACCTCGGAGCTGCGGTTAACCGCGGCTAGCAGCGGTTTGGCGGCTTCGTCATCGAATTGATGGTGTCTTGTATTAGTGCACAACACTGAGGAAACGCACCTTTTGCGAATACGCATAAAAACTTGATATCTTCAAGGCAAGCTGAAAATACAGGAATGCCGCCGTTATTGACTGCCACATTATAGGCCCTCTAGCCATAATGTGTTCCTCTCGATAACAACGAAAATTCTCAGAATCATCAACCTCATCTGTAAGTTTTATGTATGTTGCCCATGGCTAACTAAAATCATTATGCCTGTCCTCCCTACTCTCGCTCTCTTGTTTATTTTATAGCACATAGTTGTTCTTTTTGCCTCCACTTTTTGTTCCTAATTCTTGTCTTCCGTGCGCTGACCATTTACCGAGCAGCCACAGGCTCTTCGCTGGGGTTTCCTTCCCATTTCGGCTCCGAATTCCCTCATTTCTTCCTCAGAATTTTTCCCAACACTTTTCGTACACGCTTTCGTTATTTTTCTGTTGGAAAACCCTAACTTGGTTTGATACTGTGATGCATGATTTGGTTTTTTTTCGCATTTACAACGTTTTCTTCTACTTTTTTTCCGAAGCGCCCACTTGGATTTCAAATGTTAATGTTTTTTACATGGTTCTGTGATCATCCTGGGTTTTCTCGATGTTTTTAGTTCAAACTTGTTTTTCCCTTGCAATTTGAGCTTTTTCCATATGATTTTTCTAAGGAGTCGTTTTATTTTTCTCCTGTTGTGAGCGACAATAAGCTTGTGTGAGAATGACAAAGAGAAAAAAAAAACAAAAAAGGGATTCTTAGACAAAAAAGAGATGGAAAAAACTCGGAACTCAAACGACAAACGGAGAACTTGAAGCCGAAAACTCATCGAAAGGACGATTATGATCCCTGTTGCAACACCTAAGCCATGTGAAACACACAAAAAAATTAGAGGGGCGTTCCGAAAAGAAAAGAAGTTGAAAAGGCTAGTAATGCGAGAAAAAAGCTAAATTGGGGGTTAAAATTTCACCAGCAGGTTTGCGGCTCATCGTGAGAGAGCAGCATCACTTTATGTACTTTCAAAAAACCAAAAAGGATTTTTCAAAAAAAGGAAAAAATGAAAAACTTTAAAATGGGAAAAACATCTCCAAGTTGAGGAAAATCCCTTTAAATGCCTGCGATCCATTGAAGAAGGTAAAGCACAAGGTAGACAAAAATAAGAATTCAAAAAGCAAGCAAAATTAGCAATCATGTGCAACAAAAACAGTGACGGGATAGGGAAATTCCGACCCGAGTGCCAATATTGATTTTCTCCAATCGAGATTCTCGGCGTCAATTGAGTGGCAAGTACGTGGCCGCGGAATGGTTAGCCACCCAACCGCGATGGGGCGGTTGTGCATCCCGGTTCGCGGTTTGGCTACCGCTGGGTTTTCTGCCCTAACCAAACCCAAACCTAGCCGCCTGCGTTCATGAATCCCAGCCTAGATGCGTTTTCATGCAGACACCCTCTGATTCAAAATGACTCCATTGGGTCAGTTCTCCATAGTCATATATGGGAGCGAGCAATGTTCACCGAAGCCGACTCAGTAACGAGTTCTGCTGTTTGAAATCAGGGACCCTTCAGGCTTTTGCTCACCATTAGTTTCAAAACCAGAAACGTTGTGCATTTCGTTCGGGAGATAAAGAGGCTCGATAATTCCGCTAGAAAAGTTTCGCGTGCCCAGACCAGATTGCACATCTATGTAAGCGCTTAAAGATCAGAATACCACCCTATACGCCTATGAAATTAGGCGAACAAGGTGGTCGTGAAAAAAAGCGTCTTGATATTTTTGCGCCACGATGTATGAATATGCGTGAACTCTTACTTATTTGAGGTGATGCGACTGGACCTCACACCAGTTAATGACAGCGATGACAGCTATGACAGTTACTTGGGGCATCTCGACGGTACGTTGCTCATTTATTTAGGAATGCTCTGCACGATCACTTTTACTAAGTTAAAAAAGTGATAACCAACGAACACTTTTTCCAGAAAGTATCGCGCTATATGTAGGCTATATAAGTAATCTTCAGTGTGAAAATTGCCCTGTTCAGCGAAAAATGAATTTTTGCCGCCGAGTCCGAGGAAGAATGGGACGCCAAGGTCTGGAAGGCTCGTCTCATTTCCTATACGCACACCGATAGACGGGTGAGTGGAATGAGTAATTGTGTTTTCGCGGTGTGGGAAAGTCAGACTGGCTTGCAGACCGGCTACACACTCATAGCTCACTCACGGCTGCGTGGCTGCCCTCTCATCACTGCGGCGCTACTGACAGCGGGGTGCCGCGCAGCCGTGATTGAGGTTTACGTGTGTACTGAACCTACAAGCCGATCGAAATGCTCTTTGAATGACGGGATGGTTCAGAATGAAAATGCAGCTTTAACTAGAAAATGCTGTAGCCCATTCACCTGACCTATTCGAATGGCTATATTTTTCGAATTTTAGGTGTATTTTCAGCTCTCCATACAGTTAAGATGAAAGTTCATTGCATATAGCAGCCCATATGACCGGTTGGATGAAGCTGCTGTTTGTAAGCCAAGCACTCTCAAATTCAAGCCGCCCCAACGCTGTGCAGATTCTTGCAATACTGCTTTTTTAGGACAATTCCAGTCTTGACTATGCCGCGCTACATCCGCAACTGTACCGCGAAAGCTTTGATAATCTGGCAATCAGGACGTTCTACAATCATTCTTCGCTCCCCTGCGGCTTATTAGTTCTATATGTCTGTTCTGCCTACTTAAACAGTTCACGGAAACGGAAAAAGGCGATTGTGCGGTTGCGTATTTCCACCAAGAATACTACAAGTTGAGGAAATCGCGCCATGATCGGCGGCAGATTTGTATTTATATCCTAATTATTTGAAGAAGATACACCGGAAACGTTAAGAAACGGTGGGTTTTCTCCCCCATTGTCAATATGCCTAGAGCCTCTACCGTCGATACACGCAGGAATAACGAAAATTTCCTTTTTTTTTGTATTTTTTTCTTATTATTCCGGCGTGTTTCTGTGCTGAGAGTTTTATGGGATTGATTATGCGAGTGTGCAGGGAAAACTTATCGTTTCTCAACGTTTACGGTGTTTTTTTTGCTAAATTCAGCAAGGAATTGCAAATCTGTGGTGGATTATGATCTACAGTATGCTTAGCGGAAATATGTACGCACCCGCACAACCGCATTTTTCCGTTGTCGTGGGATGTATACTCTGCTCCCGAGAGAAATTTAGTCCCGTTCATCGCGTGTGTCTGCGCGCGTGCGCTGCATGTCTTTCTCTCCACACTTTCTCGCTGTCTCTACCCTCGCTCTGCACAAGCGCCCGTGGGAACAGAGTAATCTTTTTCGGAAGCAGAGAATATGTTGGTCCGAAAGTTCTTCACATTAAAAAGGTCATTTGCTATTCGAAAGCACAACTCTTCCTCTACATGTATAATAGTTATTTAGGCTACCCGAAAAAAACCCGACCTGCTTTTAATCTCACACAAAAAATGTCTGTATAGTTTTTTTCCCAAAATATGCCATTCCTTCTCTTCCTTCTATTGGTCAGGGCTTTATAAGTTTTGATTTGACTTGATTTATTACGATGCTCAAGACAATCGTTCGAAAACAACAATAATGAGACGAGATATGTACATACGCAAATACACAAATCACTAATGGATAGAAGCAAACTCAAGTTCATGGAACATTCGTGCTATGTGAGGACTACACAGATCATAGCAATGAAAGGGGCTCACTGAGTTCCTTACGAGGGAACTACTATGAGTCATACTAACCATTCCAAATGAAATATACTTTTCTGGAACCACTTTTGAACGTAAGGTCCGAATACGCCCATCGCATCTGCCTAGACTCACTCTGAAAGAAGTTATAGGCGATTTTTCTCTGATTTTCGTACCTAATGTACCCTCCGAAAAGCGCAGTAAACTTTCGAAAATCCGGAAACGGGCCTCATAATCGTGTCCAGGGCCCGAAACGATCCTCCTAGGCAAAGTTTGGCTGGAAGCACATTTTCCGAACTTTGTGCATACTGAGAGCGCTTTGGACTTGTACGAATTTTCTGTTCAGCGTTCAATTATATCAATTAAATATGGTGTCCAGAGAGCGTTGCAGAAAAATATTCCAGATTTGACTTGAAATTCGCCCTGGAGGGTTATTTGGGGGTGCTGATCACGAATCTGATGTTTAATCGTCGTTTAAATATTTCGACTAAATTTGTTCGAAGCTTCCCACCGGCAGAAAAATTCGTTCATTTGTCGATTTTCGAATTGTTAAGGTAGGTTTTGCCTTCTAAATGGCATGTTACCTATCGTAACCTACAGTGAATCTCAAATTCTTAGCAAGCGAACCCCAGGTTCGTGTTCTGCACCCTAGCTTCCCCCTAGATACATACATGTTTACAGAAAAATCCGGAAAACAATTTAAAAACACCCTAAAAATTCTATGGTACCCTTACCTCGCCGCGAAGCTTTGAAAACACTCATAACTCCTTTCACAGCAAGTATAGGCGGCTGCGATGGGCATGTTCAGAGCGAAAATGGTTCTAGAGAAGTACATTAAATTTGAAATGGTTAGTAAGACATATAGTAGTTCACATGTCAGATGGAGCGAATTTTGAAATTTCTTTTAAATTACAGTTGCAGCCAACGACTTAAAGGCACCCAACTTCATATTTACGTATTATGGACAATTTATCCCAAAGTCAGATTTTAAATTTTCTCTGTTCCGCGGCAGAACTGCTATTGGTCAATTTTGAAACCTCACCAATTGCAGACTTGCCGCAAAAGCCAGCGGCAGTGGAGTGCTGAAGTATACCGAGGCTCTCTCACGAATCAGCGTCTGCGTTGTCGCAAAAACTTTTTTCTCCATAGCATGCTTGCAGGAGTGAGAGCCCTCGAACATCTCTACGAACTCCGGGCCGTGATGGCGATGGAAGCTTGTTGCTTGAGGTGCGAAATTCCATGATTTATCTTCATAGTTCTTTGACCGTTTTCGTCTGCATAATTGCCGAGGGCGTGGTGGGTGAAGAATTTTAAGAGGTGTTTGGGCTGTTTGGGCGATGGCGGTTCCAACAACATAAGACACAGACTCACATATGTTTCGATTTTATACCCACCACTACACGTCTTCAGAGTCCAGAACCGTTACATTATGTTCTCGTCATTGATTTGCCGTCTGACAATTCCCAAATCGCCTCTGTTGGATGCTATTGTTCCTTCCAGTATTATAACTGGTTTTGGTCTGCCCAATGTTTCACCTGTTTTTCTTACAGAAGAATTTCAGTTAGTGTTCAATGTTTGTTGGTGGCTGTTTTCCTATAGCAGTTTGCACTTACCCCTGTCTTAATTATGCGACCATTACTAAATTTTCTCCCAATCCAATGAAGAATTTGCGAAAAGGGCTGGATTTTCTCATCTGCTTCTCTCTAGCATTATGCAGCCCTTTTCGTGGGACATGCGGGATCTCTGTCAAGGCGAGCAGCTGCGTCGCGGCTACCTACGCTTTGTCTGTGCTAGTCGTCCCAGCTGTCATCTTTTTCCAGAATTGGTCATGTAGGCTTAACGCTTGAAATTTCCGCTTATTTGTTTTGAACATCTTGCACAACTTTTCTTTCAAGCGCGCTCGTTCTTACAGCGTATTCTGTTGCGTTGCTGCACGAAATGATTCTCGAACGATTGAAAAAAAAACAAAAAAGGTTGCTGCAAAGTTCCCTGACGAATGAATTGAGAGAAAATTTCGGCATCTTTTTTTAGTAATTTGATGGTATGACTCAGAAAATCTTTTTTTTGAAACCGTTTGTTCCGCCTTCAGTATTCCTTATGTGAGTGCGGGCGGAAGAAGACCGTTCGCCGATGTCTGTCATTTTTATTTTTATATTTTTTTAGCGAATTTATAGGAATTAGCCTCCAGACTAGCCATCGAATCGAATAATTATTCCACTTCGGAATTTTTCAATTATTCGTTTTTTGAGTAGTTGGTTCATTTGGGTTTTTCAACTCTTGGAATTCTCGAATATTTGATACATTCTAGAAACTTCAGCTTTCTCGACTGTTTATTCTATTTATTTGTATGTGGAAAACCACACGAAAATCCACAGATGTTAAGAGCACGCAGGGAAAATCAACGAAAAGACGAAATGACAGTCATCGAAATACTGAGAACTCTGAATTAACTCTCGATGGCAGGAAAAATTGGTCAAAAGCTTTCGAGTTCGGTTCAAAGGGGTCGTTCGTAAATCCGATTTATATCGGAACGTGTAACTCATATATTGTCCGAATACTCTTTTGAATCTCACGGAAAACACTTAATTAAATGTAGTCATTCATTCAGAAAAAAATCATTGTGTGGAAAATTTTAGAACAGTCGTAAGGGAAAATGAATTCATCCAAGAATTCGTAAAAGCGGTGATTTGACAAATAACCGATTTTTCGCTAAGCCCGATTTCGGAATTGATAATCTATGTAGAAACGAACGTTGGCTACTTACTTCTAGCCTAGGACAAAGGGTACAAGGACAACTATAAGTTTTTCTTTTCTTTTCAGTTTTTTTTTACTTCTCGACCCTCACACCGGTGAACAAATGCTCGGTTTTTAGCTACCTAAAACTTCGTAAACACTCAGGGGTTCCATTTTGTTTAAGAATCTTAAGGAGTAACTAGCCAATAGGACTTATCTTTTACACAGTTAGAAATTTAGATATCTATTTTTGGCAAAGGACGCTCTTTGTATGAGAGAGCGCTGATCATCAGACGTCATAGCGAGCCACCGGCAGAAAAAAAATGATGGTGGTCTCGTATCTCGTAATCTGACAAATGGTTTTTTACGGGATTTGGCTAGAAAAAAAATTTTTGGGTAGGAACTGTTTGGTGTTTCAACCGCGTTTTTATCTTTTTTCGGCTACTATTCTGGAGATATGGTCGTGATTGGAGTCTGGTTTTTTTTACTTAAAGGTAGCATACACGCTCGTAAATGTTGTTGGGTTAACAATGTGGATCATTCCGCATGACCTGCATCATAATGCCTACTCAATTTGAAGCGTCAAAAACAACCCACAATGCAGTTACAGGAGTAGCAAGTTTGGCCCCACCCGTATTTTCACGCCCTCTGTATTTGCCCTTTCCCTCCAACGCAGGGTTGCTGGGTCATCTTCGCCGTCAGTGACGTGTGTGGTTCACTTGTTAGGCAATCCACCAACAGTGCCGACGGTGAATATGGGCCAGCAACCTTGCGTTGCAGGAAAATAGCAAATACAGGGGCGTGAAAACACGGGCGGGGTCAAACTTGTTACTCCTGTAACGGCATTGTGGGTCGTTTTTTGACGCTTCAAAATGCGTAGGCGTTGTAATCTAAGCCATACCCTTATACTTCCGTAGTTATCTCAATTACGCTTACGAGCGTGTGCGCTGTCTTTAAGCTCGTGGACTTCAAGTTGATAACAGCTATATATTCAGGCCGATTCCTGCTTTCATAGATCACAATTTTCTGTGCAAGCGTTCGTAACTTTACGATGTGTGGCTCAAAATAGTTCCGTTTACGGTGTTGAGTCAATTCACGGTTTTCCCTCTTCTTCAACCTTGCAACAGACGGCGAGGGCACAGTTTTCACTTGCCTAATACTTCACAACGACCCAGGGTTTCTCTCCCCTTCAGAAATCTAAAGAGTAACTGGCCAAGTGGACTTACTTTTCACATCCAGTCAAATTTCAGAAATATCTTATTTCGCAGATAACGATACAGTTGCTCTTTGAAAGCGCAGCTCATTAGTCGCTCTAACCGGCCATTGGTAGAGAGACTGATAGTTTTCTCACTTCCGGGCAAACGGTTTTTTCCTAAGATTGGGTGAAAAAAGTTCCTGGAGTACGCTGATTCTGTGTCTCAACCTTATTTTCCTTTTTTTCGCCGAAGTGTGTGGAAACCTGCTGCTACATAATTCAGGTCTGGTTTGATAACAGTAAGATTGCCTAGGCGACTCCTGCTTTTACGAGCCGCAATTTTGGCATAAATACTCGGAACACCTCGAGGTTCGGCTTGGAAAAGCTCCGCAAACGTTTGTGAAGACACCTTTCAATTTATTCTGCGTCTTTACGGTCGCACAACACGACGAGAACACGTTTTAACTCTATCTAAGACTCCCCAACGACCCTCTGAGGTTTCCGTAAAATCATCTGGGTATAGCTTTGCGAGCTCTCAATTCAATCGAATAAGCGTGTTATGGGAAGAAGCCGCGCTGGCAGGTCTACTGCATGAAGCCACTTTATCAAGCCCCTTTTGCGATTTTTTAGGATCGGTAGAAGCTAGATGCGCAAAAGGTTTTAACCAACAACCTCGTTTGTCCCTTCCGTCTCCACCTCTGTCTTCATTCAGGTTCGCTCCCGTGCATGGGTTGACAATAACGGGAAATGCAGTTCTCAGATATAATAAATCGTCCAAAAAAAATTTCGCCACCAAAATTTCGGCAAACTTTTAGAGATCATGACTTCTTTCATAGCGGGTTTCAGGTAAGTTTGAGGTAAGTATTGTGATCAGCGCGTGACGCTCTCCAAACTGAGAAGTGGATCTGAAAAAGTAGTTTTATGGGTGTACTGTGTGTTTTTTTGTTGTTTCTGACACCTTCTTCCACCTCGCCACCAATTTATCGGTGTTTTTCCTTCGAAAAAATGCTCAGCTGGGTGTCGAAAAGTGCTTGAGCCAGGCTTTGAAGTCGTCGTCGTTGAGAACGGCCTTTTGATGATCACGGTATGGTGTTATAAATTTTTTTCTTTTTTTTTACTCGAAAGTGGAAATTGGAAAAAATTGAACCAAATTTATGGCTCTACAGAAAAGTATAACTAGATTTTCGATTCCTATGTATTTTCATTGATTTTCGAGTTACTTAAAGGCACAATCTCAGAATCGTTTTTCTATTTTCCTGCCTTCCCTTCTTTGAAAACGGTCACACGCTGATTGCAAAGGTGCCCCTGGAATCGTACAAGACCCACTGGGAACGGAGTAATGGCTCCTCAAAAATTGAGCTGCGGAAGCATGGTGGACGAGTTGTCCGTGGCTTGTAACTTCCGTCATTTGCAACCGATGTATGCGAGCCGACCTGAATGGAAAGATAGGCTGAGAATGAAGGGAAGAACAGAACTATTGAATAAAAACCATCTCTCATCTTCTAACGGTAACAGAGGCGTGCCAATGTGGCTTCTTTAGGTGGGCGCTCCAGTGTGGCTTCTTCCTATATTTCCCTTATCCGCAGGATTTGACGGTTCACGTTCTGCAGGTGTTATACAGGGTGGGTCTACTTCACAACTAAATGGAAATCTCAGAAGTCGTGCCTCAGGTTGGACTGTGCATTTAAACGAACTCATTTTTTACCCTACTTTTTAGCCGTTCAGAAACCGATCAAACTGCATTTTTCGAGAGAAAAAAACCAAATACAGACGCTGTATTGTAGACAAAGCGGTTTCCTTCAGAAAAAGCTATAACATGTCTCCGATTTTTTTAATGCGGATCTTCTGAGTGAAAAAAATCTACGCGGAAACTTATTCACTAATCCAATATGAAAGTCCTCTAAAAAAGTTTTCCTGCGCCTCAACCTCGCTCTTTGTTTTTTTGGCGAATTGTCTGGAAAAGTCAGGTCTGGTTAATTCAACTCAAATTGAGAGGAATTCAAGTTGATAACAGCCGGATCGCTTAGATGGGTCCTGCTTTTACGAGCGACAATTTTCGACGCAAATACTCGGAACAGTACGATGTTGGACTTAGGAACTTTTCGTTCCTTTCTAACATTCTTCCTTTCTTACACGATTTTTGGATGTTTTTTGCCGTAACTGCAGTTTAACGTCGCAGTGCACGTTATGGTATGTTTATGCCCTTCCACTACCCATTCCTGGGGAAACTGAAACACATTTTTTATCGTGAACACTGCCTTTAACCTAGTTAAAGATTTAGGGTTTCGATTGTTTTCTTATTTTTTTCAATACCATTTTTATCGTGAACACTGCCTTTAACCTAGTTAAAGATTTAGGGTTTCGATTGTTTTCTTATTTTTCACGATTATTTTCACGGTTTGTTGTTCACGTTATGGTTTGCTTCGGTGAAGATTTACCGAGCAGTTGAGTGAGAGCGGCGCTGGGGCTACGGTGGTGCAGTGCGATAAGGCACTCCCCCGGAAAGGGAATATGCTGGTTCAATCTCGCCCGGAGCCAAGCGTTTTGCGATCAATTCTTCCTTTCTGTTCTTATGCACATGCACATTGATTGCGGAAATGTTAGTGAGGTGAGTAATTGCCGTTGGAAAACGGATAGTAACATCGTTTCGAGTGATGCAATCGTGTTAGAATGCGACGGTAATGTGATGTAATTTGGTGTTTGAGTTTTGTTGGTGTTGCCCTGGCAGAGGACCGGTGGCGACCACCCGGGCAGCAATTCGAGATGTCCATCGGGATCGCCACTGCCACTTGTAGAGGGACAGACGCCGTCCGGGTGGTGTAAAGTTGGACGAGTGGCTGAGTTGGCGGCTGCGAGATGATTCAGGACTCAGAGATGGTAAAGTGTGCAATGAAGCGTTGTCCTTTCAATCAACTCTGGACGAACAGTGTTCCGAAATTACCGAATTATTACACCTGGAGTGGTGTTCGCGAACTGGTAACTGGCTGGCATAGACTGGCAGTGTGTCAGGATCACAGCTGTGTTCTGACTGCATATGCTTTTATCTATAATTCATTCACATGTTGCGTGCATATCTCTACTATCTGGTGCCATCTGTCAGATTTTGTAATAGGAAATTACCAGGGAACTCTGGTGGATTGCTGCGATCTGAAACATTATAGTCGTCAATTTATAATTGTTAGAAGCTATAGAAATCCTGTTTTTCGACTGTCAATTGAAGTATCAGGGGGACCTGAAATTGTTATAGTTTTCTTACGCTAAAACTAGCCCTTGTTTTTAATCAATGATGTACATATTTCCCATCATTGTAAATAAACTTTCTGACAATTTGGCGATTCCTCGATCTTCCGACAGGGATTTGCTTCCACTTCCGCCCTTAACACGTCGTTGTCTAACGTTGATGGTCTTCCTGATCGATACGAGTCGGAAAGCTCAAAATTACCCGATTTGAACATGGAGAACCACCTTTTGCACTCAAGAGTGTCCAATTTATTTGGATAAACATCGCAAATGTTTTTGGTTGCACCTGTTGCGTTATTTTCCTTGCGAAACTCAAAAAGCATGCAGTGCTGGATGTGAACGCCTTCTAGTAATTGGCTGCCCATTTTACCCAGAATTAGAGAAAAAATTGTATTTTAATTGTGTATAAGAAGAGAAGTCACAATGTTTTTGGCACGCCTAGGAACCAAACAATGAGCTGATAAATGACGGTCAAGTATTGACAAGCGCAGAAACGACATTTTTTACCGGTCCCCCTAATAGTATTGGGCGACCCAACGGTTTTCAGTTAAATAAATTCTGATTAGGTTCACTTCTCTGAGAGGATTTCTATATCTGAGTCTGTACATACATGGCTGCATTGGAGATCTTCATGCCGGGTTTTCTCCATAGGGTCAGGCCATTTACTAAGGATCAGACGAAAAATGTGCTCACAAAGGAGGTCAGAAAAAATAACTCGGATTTAGCTACAAACTTGTGTTCGGTAATAATCGACGTCCTAAATACGAATCCGGGATCTGTTCGTCCAGACCCGTCTAACTTTGATAGGTTTGGTTGAAAGTCTCCCAGGCGGCTTAATATTCGGGGCGAATTTTTGATCATTTCCCAAACGCTATGACAGATTCGCCTTGAAACCTCACTGTAATGTTTACTTGGGGGTGTTGAACACTAGTCTGAGGTCCGCTTATCGATTTCGGATAGATCTCGATAGCTCGGGCGGTAGTTGGGTCGGTCAGATCCAGCCAAAAACTTCTTTGTGTGGAGTGATTTGTGGTGCTCAATATAAATTTGAGGTCTCGATTTCCCGAATACTAGGGCGTTTCGCGCTTGCTAAATGACATTAGATTTACCGCAATCTTCAGTAGTTCCCAGAATATCGAGAAACTGATCCCAGATTCAGGAAATCGAACCATCCCCTGAAAATGTTTTCAGCCTAGTCGGGAAAAATTTTGAACATCCGAAAAATTTCCTCATGGGTACCCTCACCTTTTCTCCTAACTGAGAAAACCTCTTCGTAATCCGACTCAAAGCTAGCATTGGCAGCTAATAACTCAGAATTATACCCCTCCCCAGAGGTGCACAGAACTGGAATAAGTTTCGTTACCAATGGGCATATTTACCAAAAAGGGCTATCCTATTAGGCAAGTTAATCAACTTAACTCAGATCAACTGTGGACAGAATTAAGACCCCCAAAGACAGTGACCTTGAACTGCGAAGATTTGTCTCTAGCCTATTTCATATCTGTTTTCAGTCGCTGCACATGAGATACCTAGGATGGAGATTGCACTTTTATTGACGTGGCAAAACACTGTGCGATTGCTGTGGTGCGAACGGGTCTGTATTGGTCTCACAGGTCAACTTTGTAATAGGTGAATGGGTAAAGCGAGTAATTTATTTAGCTTTAGTGGGGCTGGCCCTTTACAATAAACCGGCGATAATCGCTAAAGTGTACGCTCTCAAGGAGCTCCTCGTTCCGAAGCTTGGCACCACCTAGCGGCCTCTTCTCTCAAAGTTTCTCTATCAGCAGTTATATTTTGCTTTAACCGTCATCTCGCAACTGGCATTTTCAGAAATGAAGGATCATTTACAAGTGTCCTAGAGTTTCATGAGGTTCTTTTTATACAGTTTTTGGTTTCTATAAATCACATTATCGAATGCCCAAGGCGGAGAAGGCACCCGAAATGTCTTTTTTCGAGACAGATGTCATTTGTGACGAAATAACAGTCAAGGCGTAGGAGGAAATTTCGCGCCTTCGATGTTTTTTCTATCAATCTTAATCTTTTCACTTATTTCAATCCATGTGCCTGATATTATGTATTTTTTCATCAAATATCGCCGAAGGTCAACTGCTTCTGTCATTGTATGGGACATTCAGATAAGGATCATACTTCTCAACGCCACCGCGACTCGCACGTGACGCGTGACGTTAGAGCGTGACTGACCCGACGTCCCGCCCGCGCGTCATGTCTGCTCCGCCATGGCTGCAGCGCCTGCAGTAGACCATAGACCCATTATGTTTGCGTCACCGACTAATAGTAAGTGGGGCTTTCGAGAGAAGGAAGACCTCAGCTAATAGTTCGAGTGAAACATTTGCTCTTTGATCGCTGCGTATATCACTGCGACGAAGTATAACCTGGCCCTGGAGGCAGAATAAACACTCACGTATGAATGTGATACTCAGATTCAAATCCTTTCGCACCTTAGGTATGAATGTCATAACCATGTTGCCATTTGGTTTGCCGGAGATTAGTTATCTAACTTATTCCTCAACGTGGGTGTAAACTTTTGAGAACAGGTTTTAGCGTACTTGAGAACCCGAAAAGCATTTCCTTGCCAGAATCTGCGTAAGGCCTGAACGTTTTTTACTGGAGAATCGTCCGTCTATCAGCCGTTGGGCTAGCCGGTTTTCACAAGGCTTAGTGGTGAACCCGTGTTGCGGAATTCCAGTTAAGCTCCAATAACCCCAGGTGTGGTGTAAGGGCATTGTGGCTGATTGATGCGCGTATTTGCTTTTGATTGACTCATTCTCGCACTGGAGTGACTTTCTCTTTCTGGAACTATATTACTACTACAGACTTCTCCTCACCAGATAACGTTAGTCTACGGGAAGTTTTTCTATGACCATCGGCAGGTTTTTCACTTGGCTCGTCGTGTTTGTCTCTTTCTTCGGTTAGGGTTCCGTACTGATTCACAAAACTATGTGAAGAGCTGCACACAAAGTAGGTTTGATTCTTTCAATCTTCCCCTTCCTCCCATTGTTTTTTTTTGAGTGCTGGTTCAGAGAACCCCACGGTGGTCATCGTTCTGCTACATTTGACAGATCAAGAATTTTCCTTGATTATTCCTTGCACGCTTTCTCCGAAACTGAAATCGGATTCAGATGCGGTCCTTCCTGAATGAAGCAATGAGCGTTTCCATAGCTTTGCTCCAGGGTAAGGCACCTTCATAGAAGATTTTCAGTGTTCTGAAAAGTTTGATAATGTTTTGAAATTTTAGTTTGTAGCTGCGTAAGAGGGCTTCGAGTCGAGTTACGGAGAAGTTTTTTCAATGGAGTTAGGATATTATCAGATGATCTGATATTATTTTGATAAGATGATCTGATATTCTTCCAGACAAATTTCAGATGATCTTAGTTGCGTAATGATTCATAATCATCGTTATTAGTTCCAACTGGTTGCTGAAACCTAGACCCGTAATTATTCCAATAGTGGTGAATTGCCCTTAAACGGTCGTTCTCGCTCATTCATGATGTGATAACACATGATGATGCCTGTGATGATAAGAACGACCGGTCACTATTCTGTACTCATATACTGGAGGGGGCTAGCGCAATCTACAGGGGGGGCAACCCTCCTAGCACCGACGCTGCTACCCCCACCCAATCGGGGTGGCGACCGGTAAAGTGAGAATTTGGCTTGATCTGAGCCTTGCCGTCACTGCCTTGAAGCCCTGCCGTCAGTGCATAGAAGCCCTGCTGTCACTCCCCCGGAGCACTGACGTCACGGCCCCGTAGCACTATCGGGCGTCGCCCTAGCGCGCAAACTAGAAATGTGCTCACCAGGTGTTAAATTGGATGATGAATTTGGCCCCAGAGTCGAATTCGAAACCCCGAATAATCTCAAGGGAAAAATGAGCTAAATCCGAAATATGCTTCGAGAACGCCCTTGAGATTGCCTTCTCACCCAACTGAAGGAGCCCATCCATGGACCGGCTCGGGGATATCTTTATCAGCTGCGAACCAAGATTTGAGAACGTCATCAAAAGCCAAACCTTGTTTGGAATGTGTTTTACTACAAATGATCAGATTGTTCAAAAGTGCTTACCTAGTCAGTCAGGTATGTTACGTCATGTCGGTTGCAGGCGGTTGTGCTTCGACAGGTTGAGCAAGAGTCACTCGTTTTTTCATTGGGGTTTGTACACCAAGAAGAGGGAAATTAAAAGCAGTGTGAGGTTATGTTTCCACTCCACCGCAGCGGTAAACGCTGCCTATGAGAACTGTTCTTAGCCAATGTCAAAAAGCGGGTTTCTAGGTCTCATCGAAATAAGTAACCTTTGCGAATTCGTTGCGACACAGATTGCGTGTTTTGCCGAGCCAATGCGCATAGTTATATTTAATCTGTTGACTTGGATAGCGGACGTTGCAGGAACACCGCGTTTGTTTGTTTTTGTGGCGTTGGGGCGGTATTTTTTCTCGAGAGTGCGCCCGCGTCAAAACGCGCACTTTCGGCGGCGTGGTCGTCATTTATCTGGGGGTGACTGCTGACGCTGTTGGACGAGAAATGGACCGCACAGCGATCAAACTGCTAATCGTTCCTGCTGCAAGGATGGATGGATCAATGGCGAACTCCTAGGTTGCAACTTCTCTGCTAATGAAAATAAGGTGTGGGAAAGGTAGATTGTCGACGCATCCCCTTTGAGATTCTGCGCTGGTTAATGTTCACGGTAAAATGGTTATGAAGTTTCTGTTAGAAACAGAGTGCTCCGGGGGTCCGTTGCTACAATAATGCCGAAATAACGGCTAAAACGAACTATTTGCCCCTTGAACTTGTGTACGCTGTGCCCTACCGTCCCAATTCTCTCTTGGTCGTTGAGGGAGAAGTGGGCGCAGCGGGCATAGCGCAACCATGCCTTACAAGGGAAGTATAAGAAGCGTAGGTCTGAACGGTAGAAATCTAATGTCATTTGGGAATGATCACGCATTACATAGTAAAATAGTATAGGCGGCCCGCCGCGAAAGATAGATCTAAGGGAGTACTAAGCTCCGAAAGTTTGCCACCCCTCGACAACCTCCTAGTCTATGAATTGTCAAGCGGCCCAGTCAACAGCATCGACGGCGCAAGGGGGGAAGGGGCAGTGGTGGGCATGTGACCAGGGTTCGAATCTCCCCTAGAGCTGCTTTTTATGCGAATTCACGGAACTTTCATATTTTGATCAAAAATTATATCACAAATATCATCTTATCCTTTTGCTGCGCGATACAGCCATATCGACAGTGAAATAGATTCGGGTGCAAGGGATTCAAGGTTTTGTTCCCCATCAATGATTTCCATTGTTTTGGAGAACTTATATGATTTGGAAGTATTAACATCACATATTTTTAACAACCTTATCACTTTATGGGACGCAAAATACAAAACCATTTCTTTCACCAATGGTAAATAGACACATAGTGCATCAAACATAAGCAAATTCCGCAATAGGGACAGCGAATGATCGCGATAGGCCCCTGGCAACCTATCTCTTCACAGGGGCCGAGCGTTACTGGGAATTCGAGATCAGTTGGATTTCGAAAGGACTTGGACGGATAAGAACGTAGCCGGCCTTAAAGGCATCGTCCACGCCGAAAACCATATACTATTTTAAACGATCTTAAAATTCAAAATTTTGAAGAGCAATAGTAGAGTGAAATAGCTCGTGCAGTGCTTTCGAATAGCTGCAAAAGCGATGTCTGCCAGCTGAGCCAAGCTTGTTACGCCAGGCGGTTTCGTCAAAATCTGCAAGTTTTTCCCCGCCGGCACAAGAGCCTGTATCGCGCTTTGATTGGAAAAATCACTCCTTGAGTCGAGAAAGAGAACACAATTCTTCGGCATTTGCTGGATGAAAACATCCTCGAAAAATGCAAGTGTTGTTAACGTCGTCATGATATGGGATGTTTTGCTGACGACGTAAAGTTTCTTCGTCTTGAATACACCCTTCAATGGGAAGCGACCACCCGGCTCTGGTAATTGGACAAAGCATTTCTCCGACCTTGCCTGATGGTAAAATGAGGAGCATGACGGTCAGACTACGGGTGGTGGCAGAAGCCGACTGCACCAAGCGCGCCGTCTTCTGTTTCTTAATGGTTCTCGTAGCTTAATCAAAATATGTGGGGTAATACTTCCCAATCATATTAGTTCCCCAAGACAATGGGAAAGCTTTGATGGGAAACAAAACTTTGAATCCCTTGTACCCGAGTCTATTTCACTTTCGATATGGCTATATCGCGCAGCAAAAGGATAAGATGACATTTGTGATATAATTTTTGATCAAAATATGAAAGTTCTGTGAATTTGCAAAAATACAGTTCTGTTTGAGATTCGAACCCTGGTTACATGCCCATCAGTGCCCCTTCCTCCCTTTGCGCCTTCGATGCTTTTGACTCCACCGCTTAACAACTCATGGACTAGGAGGAAGTCGATGGTCGACAAACTTTCGGAGCTTATAACTCCTTCAGATCTATCTTTCGCGGCGGGCCGCCTACACTATTTTACCATGTAATGCGTGAACATTCCCACATGACATTAGATTTCTACCGTTCAGACCTACGCTTCTTATACTTCCCTTGTTAGGGCCGTATAGGGCTACCTGTGGTTCGTTAATAGCCGCTCATGGGTCTCGACACATTCGATTTCTCGTGAGAACGCAAAAAGCGTTTTTTTTTGTGAAAGCTGTCTTTAAAGGCATAGTACACCAAAAAATATTTTTCTGTTTTCATGATTTTATTGGAGACGGTCACACGCAGATCACAGTGGCATCTTTGAAATCGTTCAAGACCCCTTACGAAAGGAATTATGACTCCTCAAAAAAGTCTGGTATTTGAGGGCGAAAAATTGGTGGACGACTTGTCCTAGACCTGTATTTCTTTCATTCGCAATCGTTAGACAAGAGCGAACCAGGATTATGAGAAGGGCCTGTAATAAACTCAAGAACGTAGACTCTGTTGAAATTTATCCATCCATTCATCCGATATCGAGGTCGAAAATCAGGAAGGGGGTCGGGCCTGTGGTAGTCGCTTATATCTCGCTTATTTGGAGGTATTGAGATCTCGCACTTGGCAAGTGTTATACAGGAAGTCTACAACACAATCAAATGAAAATCACAAGAGTGAAATAAGAAATCCCTAACCTTCAAGGAGAGTTCTCTATACGACGGTTCCTTGTAGTGAGGGCACTGAATTTGGGCTTCTTCGAGATCTTGGGTACCGGTTTCAGAGCAGTATATTTGGGAAAACCATAAAAAGTGGAGTAATCCATCCTTTGACTATAGCAAGCTATATGCGAGCAATTTTCTTCGGTGAAACTGCTCCCAAGATGTTGGTCATGAAAGCCACTGATGAGTTGTACCGGTTTCGGTTCTCTTTGTCAGTATACAATATGTTGAATTATTTACTAATTATTAAGTGATTTTCCAGTCAGCTGTTGGTAGCCGTGTTATGCTCCTCCGAAAAATACCTCCGCGACGGTTGCTCAACACGCACGCCAATCCCGTGGGCGGACAGTCTCATTCGAATAGACTTTACATGACATACCAAGAGAAGACGAGAGGTGGACCTACCCTTAACCCCCCCACGATTCCTTCACTAATGTGGCCCTCCTGTTCTGTAAATTTTAATTCAATTTTTGCTTTATTCTCTCCGTATCATTAACTCAGACCGGAGGCAAAAGACCGAAACAGGCTGGATAGGGAAAACCTTTCTACTTTTTCTCTTTCTGTTATTTTTTTCGTTGTTATCAGTTAGTGAATAGGCACCCCTATTTCCTTATGCTCTTCTTAGGATACTTGGTATACTGAATATTAGAAAAAGTCATCGGAGATTTCAGAATTGATCTTGAATAACAAAACTGTTCTTGGAATAATAATTTTATGGCCAGAAGTAATGGTTCAAGCCTTTACTCACGGTCAAGTTTTGTGGGCTTTCCATGAGCTTTCGCGACTCAATGCCTCACCATCCCTTTGCCACATTGAATGCCGTTGTAACTATTTTACTGAGCAACTCGTTCATTGGGGTTCGGGCGTTATAAGTGAGTTTAGACTTGCAGTTCAACTCCGCATTGCCGTTCAGTCCGCAAGGCGCACGCTGATTGCTAAATCGTGCTGCGGCGCGGTTGAAAGTATCCTCAGACAGGGATGTTGGATCACCCGGGCGGTATTCGCCTTTGGTGCCCGGGTGATCGCACCACCCGGGTGATCCCATATCTCTGTCTGAGGATGCTCGCAACCGCGCCGCAGCTAGCTTTCGCAATCAGCGTGCACTTTACGGACTGAACGGTGTTGCGGAGTTGAACTGTATATCCTCTGGTTCCGAGCGTGATTTATTCTGTTCTCTCGCGCGCTTGTGCGGAGCGAGGGTAGAGACAGCGAGAAAGTGTGGGGAAAAGGAGACGCAGATTACGCGCGCAGACGCACGCGATGAACGGGAATAAATCAAACTCGGAAACAGAGGATATGTGACATCCAGAGTTAGTGTAATTTGTACCGAACTTTAGGATGGTCCCAGGTACAGAGCTTGATCGGACTTTGGGATGCTTTTCTCGGTATGAATAATTTTATTTTTCTACCAAGGTTGAGTGGTTCACGTTCCAGAGTACAGCTTTAGCTGTCACCTTTTCAATGACACCTATTAGAGATCCGAGAACAGTCATTTTGGCATTAACTTATTCTGACTCCTTATCATTGACAGCTGTGTATTTGAGCATTTTAATGCGATTCCGGTTCATTATTGATCAGACCCTTTAATAAATTTCAAATCTAGTGACTTTGGCGAAAAAAACTCATTAAGAAGGTTTTTTTCTGCTTGACCATTTGGCTGCGTGGTTTTTGTGGCATCTCCACATGCTTCACGATTTGTTATCTTCACTCGTTCGCAATGTTTTCTCACTAGGGAAAGTCTTGAAAGACCCGCGGCGTTTCGAGAAACGTTCTACTGGAAGTTGTAAAGGGTGAATATAGTAACAAACATGTATGCTGCGTTTTCCCAACGGACCATCCGGTAGAACAAGAGAAAAACGGAAAACGACAAAAAAAAGGTGCAGTTTTTCTCCAAGTGTCCTCCATGGCTGCATTTCTCATTTCCTACGAGCGAAAATTAGCTGTTATGTGCAGTTAACAATGCTCCTTCAAAATCACCATACCGGAAAAAAATCTGGCAAACATTTTCGAGTTTTTTCACCATGTATACCCCCTCCCTCCATGAGATATGATACCCAGAATATCAAAAAAAATCCGATTGAAGCACGTTTAGTAGTTTTAGATGAAGGGTAGACAGGCATGTAAGACAACCGAGTGTCGCCTTCTAAAAATGAGATATAGGGTCATAGAAGCAACTTGAAAAAGGGCTCTCCTACCTTGCCTATAATTGGTATTTTCATTCACTTTGTTTGTATGCATACGAGTGTTCCAATCCTTAAAAAAATTTTATAGAGCAAAACTTATTCATAATGAGATCCTAGTAACTATATAATACTTCATCATCAACCAAAAGGCTAGCGGCCGTGACTGCGTTCTATGAAGCAACCAAAGCAGAGGCGACAGGACCGAGAAGCGTCTCTGCCTCGGTTGCTTCATAGAACGCAGTCACAACTGCTATGTATGCTATGAAGTTGTAAAAGGTGAATAGAGTAACAAACATGTATGCTGCGTTTTCCCAATGGACCATTCGGTAGAACAAAAGAAAAACGGAAAACGACAAAAAAAGGATGTAGTTTTTCTCCAAGTGGCGCGTCAGCTTACGGCGCGGTCAGTCATATTCCTTTTCAGTTGATGATGAAGTACATATGATCATATAGTCATTAGTAACTCATTCTGATTTTTTTTCGCTCCTTCGGAACGATATCCACCAATTTTCTACCATTAGGGGCACATGTCAGTCATTGAACACAATACCTAGGTAAGCACAAAAAACATAAATGCTCAAAAAATGAAACGGAATATGCGAAGGAGGCATATTAGATTAACGAACAAACAAAGGAAAATAAAAGAGTGCGAAAACTACATTGCTGGATTCGAACTTACGATACCGCTGCTTTGTAACCCAGTTCTTATCCCCTCCGTCACCGCTGCTGATAACCCAATGCTGCATTAGTCGAGTGAAAAGAAGAGTGGAAATCATGCCATGATCTGGAAAACGGCTCATATCTCAAGAATGAGCCAAAATCAGGGCGCCAAACTTTGCAAATGCTTATTTCGTCATAACCTGAAGCATACCAAGCATTTATTTTCTTTCCATATGCTTTGACTGAGGATACCCAGTAAGTTTTAATCAATTTTGTCATTTTCTGACCTACCAAAAACCCCTTTCAGAAAACCTTGCATAGATTTTTGTTACTTTATTCATCCCTCACAACTTCCACTCGAAGTTTTTCGACGTCGCGGGATCTGAAAATCTTTTCCTTATCAGTTAATTTTAGGTCAGCTAGAAACACACTGCGACGCAGCAGCAAATGCAGCGAGCTATCCTGATGGACCCTAAATATTCCCGTCGTCCGACTTTACCTACCTGCTGCGTACACAGCTGCGGCTAAGTGGTAACCTGGCTCAATTTGTAGACCACTCAAGGTGTCAATGCTCTGCGGAAAAATCTTTCTAGAGAACAGAAAATGTTCGCAGCATTTCAAAATCTTCCCCAGAAAAGATGACGGTAACTCTTCATCGGATTGCGGAGCCGACAGGAGACTATGGCCGGAATCATACTACCCGCGACCAGCGACAGCGGCATTGCATATCAAGCACATAGATTTCCAGTCGATATGGATGGTAAACATTGCGTCGCATCGCACGTCGCTGAAATTATGATCCCGGCCTATCACGGGGTTATCGTGTCACATACCACTTTTCGACGATCGCGGTACCGCCAATCAGTGGTCGATACCAGGGCTGTGTGTTATAACGTTAACGTGTTAAAGCATTAACGGGTTAACGCGGTTTATTTTGGAAAATTAACGATTAACGCCTAACGAAAAAACCCTGAAGTCACGTTCATTTGAGTTCGTTAATTGCAGTGAAATTATGCTTCAGTGGCAGATTTAAAAACTGGGGCCGTGAACGTCGCGTCAGCTTACGGTGCGGTCAGTTTTGCTTGCTGTGAAATATATCGCTGACCCCAATGTTTCCCATTCCATTGTTTATCTATTTTAGTTACATCTTCTCAATATCGAAGAATTCGAATTCATTCCAAAAAAGAAATGTAAGGCCTGATCTACCTCTATACGGTTGAGCGAGCTATCAAATGCGGGTTAGGAGCGGGGGCTGAAGGCCACCCATTTTCTAACAAGCGGCGCACGCTCTGTATGGAGTGCACCACGCGGCGCACACTGCACATGAAGCGCTACTTAGTTTCTACCACTCGTCGCACGCTCTTCATAAAGCGCTACTGACTTTCTAGGACGCGACACACGCCCTCATGACTTCCTAGAACACGACGCACGCCCATTTTCACGACATCCTGCTGACGCCATCTGAGCGCTTACCCACCTTCCACGACGTCCTGACGTCGTCATCTGAAACCCTGCTTACTTTCCATGACGTCCTGCTGCGTCCTCTGAAGCTCTATCTGCTTTCCATGACATCATCTAAAGCCCCACCCATTCTTCACGACGTCATCTGGAGCCTTACCTACTTCCCACGGGACTGTGCTTACGGCTTCTTTAACCCTACGTGCTTTCCACGACGACCTGCTGACGTCATTAGAAGGTGTATTTTATTTTTTCTGTGGCCTCCGGTGATTTATAGATTTTTGTTGCGGTCAAATAATGTTTTAAAAATTTTTAACGAAGTGCAAAATTAACGTGTTAATGCATTACGGGTTAACGCGGTTTTCTCAGAAATTAACCATTAGCGCCTAACGAAAAAAATATTTTTCATTGAAGGGGTCTGCAGAGCTGCAGAGACCGGCGAGTGGTCGCCGAGCGTCAGCCTTGACGCGGCGACAAAAATGTTTCGAAACATTATTGTCGCGGCGTCGGTTGCCGCCCGCTGGTGGTGATGTAGGGCCGTCGCTGCATCAATACACTCTGAGGTGCCCCCTCGTCGCCCTTCACGCCGCGTCGGTCATCTTCGTCGCCGAATCTAATCGATACCAGTGTTGTTCGTCGCTGCGAGCAACTCCGCGACTTGAACTCTGCGGACCCTTTAACGCACACCCCTGGTCGATACCCTGTCGTGATGCCAGCGAGGATCTCAAGGCGACCGCTGCCCCATTAATACCCTTTTTCACAGAGTATTAAGTGGATCAAAATGACAAATTTCATTATTTCTTAGATTTTAGAAATCTGAACATTTTTAGCCCAAACATTGTTTTTAATTTAGGCGCTGAACACGAATGTAAGACTCATTTCGAGTTTTTCGGAAGACTACGGTAGGTTTCTGTAGATGAATGATACTTTTCGTGCCGTGTCTTGCAGAAGCCCTCCTGAGAAGCTGAAAACGAACCTTGTATTCGCGTTCGGAGCCCCAAACTACCCTCTAGACCAGTCTTTGGCTGGGAATGCTGCAATTTCTGAACTCAAATTTTTCGCCGTTTTTGATCTGCTCAGGTGCATTGAGGAAATTTACCTAACTTCAAATTGGCTCTTTTCGCCTCCCCCAAAACATTCAATAGACCATTTTCCTAAACTCGAGTTTTCCATGGGATCAGTCTCTAGTCACTGAACCCTGCTTTACACGACGACGACGGCTATGCAAAGACTGAGCTCATCCAAAAATAAATTTTTTCGGTATCCGTTCATCCGTCCGTTGGTCCTGTAGTGATCGGATAGCAGGGAGTTTAGTGGGCAAAGCAAGACCAACGGATAAGGTATAACGGTATGACCGATTAGTGAAAACCCGTTATGCCCAGGTACTGACCCTCCTCACTTATTAGCGAGATTCTATCATATCATGCAATGCAGAATTTCATGTATAGGTCAGAATCAATAAAGTAACCCCACAACCACTATGGGGAGGAATCAGAAACTTAGCTAGGGTGTGCCTTTCAGATGCATTTGCTGATCTTTTCTCAGCATTCCTCCGCATCTTCAGCCAAAGTTGACAGTTTCCTTCCCGAGGGGGCTCCAGATACGGCCTGGCCAATTAATCTATGTTGAGCCGAACCCATTCAGTCGGCTCGGTGGTGTCCCATCGTCCTTTGGGACTGGCCTGGCCGCGAGGGGATGCACACAGCAGCAGGCGCCACGCCACGGCACGCTGTAACAATACCGCCGGCGCTGACGAGGAGGATTGCCTTAGAGCCGTTCTCGATTCGCGAGCCAGACACGATTTATAAGCCGATGGCTATTTATCGATTTATTGATCCCTAACTTTCATTGATAGTGATTATCATCGCTGACTGATGAGATTTGTGTAAACGAGTGCCGTATTCGTGTAGACATGGGACAAGGTCGTCGGTCATGGTCGCTCGCTTACATCATTTGTTGTTTTGCGGCATTTTTTTTCGTGTAGCAGATTTCCTGTCTCACAAATTCGTAAGTTAATCTAGGCATTGTCTTTAAGAATATTCTTATAACTCATCTCGATTCATCCTACTCCCCAGACCGTCATAGACACAATCTTCATTACTGGTTTACCAGGGTGTTGAGGTGAAAGTCTTCGAATATTTGTTGCTGGAAGAATCCATAGTGGTAGAAGAGGTTGAAGAGGCTTCAATCGAGAAAAATCTGGGGGTCAGCTGACGGCGGTTTGCACTGAGATATCGCGAAATTTCGCTCATGTGTTGAAATTTTTTGCAGCGAGCTTCTTTAAACGCTCGCTCTGAAAAGTATACCAGCGTTGAATGGTGAACTACGTGTGTGCCTTCTCAATATTTATTTGAAAAAAAAAACCTTCTTTGCAGATTTCATGAGGCTTTCGTTCTTGAATTTTTGAGGGAAGCTTAAGATACAAAACATACATCCAAGTTGTACACTGGGTCCGAATCGGAAATTTCAAATGCTTGGTTTTTTAATCACTCAATTATGGCAACGCCGATCACTTATAAGGCCCTAATTATACACCAGCGGAATGAAAACGTCCCGCAATGACATTGCTGCCGCTTGCTGCGTGGATCAGGGACTCGTCTGCAATATTGCGTCTGTTACGTCTTCAACGCAGTATTGCAGACTAAAAATTTCCCGGCGTTTTTATGGCATTTTATCGACATTTCACGCCTCTGTCATTTGTTTATTGCAGAAAGTCACTAGAAATGTATTGCTCTTGTCATAGAAGTGCTCATTATGTCGTTTTGGTGATATTTTACAAATTTAGATCTGAAAAATAATCAGCTGATGGAAATTGGCAAATGTCCAGCAGGGTAGGTCCCGCCAGGATGCAGTATACAGTGCCGCGGCGTGTATAACTGCTCGGTGCAGTTTTCCGGCCCGCTTTTCTGGGACAACTGTTCTATTTGGCATGCCTCAGCACAGTTGGGACGCACATACGTGGTAGTTGTCTTGCTATTTCCGCAGCTTCTCGCCGGTGTATAACTACGGCGCAAGCGTTGCTTCCGAATCATTCGTTTTCGAACATCGACTGAGATGATTCGAGATTCTGACATTTCGAAATACTAATCCCACAAAAGCCCTGTTGATAAATTCGTAATCCGAATCAGCGCAAAACCCATTTAGAATCAATTCGAGATCTGATTCACTATAAAAACTCGAATTCAAACCTTCTCGAACTTCACCAACAGTTTTTTGAAAATCAAATTCGTCTTCCGAGGATTATCCAAGCATTTATGATTCATATCCAATACGTAACCGCAGATATATAGTTCACTGGAATCCATTCAAAAAATGGGCGTACGTATTTTTGACACTTTTTTGAGTCGGATTCGAAAGGTTTTTAGGTTCAACATATCTTCGGGGATTTCTAAATAATCCATAAGATTTTACTGCCTTCAGCTTTGCTTTTAAAGCTTCATGGGAATGAATATTTCTCTGCTTTTGAGCGGTGAAAAGGAACTTCCAAACTGAAAAATTTGTTAAAATTTTGTTGAGCATATACGATTTTTTTATTGACGTTTAAATATACCTAAAGTGTTTAGTATTGGGGAGAATGTCAATTTGACTTTTCGTCTTTTTTTCGAAGTCTCTTTTCTATGAGGTCCCAAATGTTCGATTTTTTGTGAAGTATTTAGCAACGTTTGGACAAAATTGCTAGAACCGAGTCACCCACCGTATTCAGCCAAGCCTAGCAAATTCTACCTCAACCGCGCACCTCGTAGCTTTCCTTTTTCTATCGCAAGCGCCGTGATGTTTTCGGGTATTTGAGATTTATTTAAGAGGAGGAACTGTGTTGAAAGGTACTTCGCTGTTAGGATGTGTAAAAATTCAAAGAAAAGTATGTCATCGTCTATTTATCAATTTCTCCCCTCGATATAACGAATAACTGCGGAATTTCACAGGATGGAAAATTGCGGTAGCACTTTTGGTGATGGACCATTGTTTCGTTTAGAGAACGTACAATGTCGCTGCATAGAGTCGCGTGGTGGATGCGGCGTCTCTACGAAACCGCGCACCGAGATTTCAGGAATCTACTTTGATCCTTTGAAAATGTAGAACGGTTTTGCGACCTCGTTTTGATCATGCGGCGCTCTTTCAGTCAGCGTCGTAGTACTATCGGTAAAACTGTGCCGAACGCGAGTTTTTTCATGCCTGAGCGATCCCCAAAGTGTAGTAAAAATGCTATTTATTGTTTTTTTTTCTGGCGAAAGTTTGTGTGTAAAGCCTCAAACCACATACCTTATTGTGGTATACCTTATGTCTGATATATCAAGCGGTAATTATTTTGGTTTCTATGGTGAACAAGAGGGTAACCTCCTACTCAGAAAAATCGAAACAACTTACTTGTAATGTAAATGTAACTTACTTGAATGTCTCAAGTAACTTACATTTATACTACGTGTAACATACCTTTATAGTACATGTAACTTAAATTTATATTGCACGTAAGTTACACTTATTTCACATGTTACTTACATTTATATTTTCACTATGAGTGGCCATCACGTGACGCAGACGACACGCGACTCAGAAGGCGCGTCTCAGACCACACAATAAGCAAAAAATGCTGTGCTGGGCTTTCCCTGCTGCTTGGGGTCAAGTACCGCAAACTTGGGTAATTGTAACAACAGCAACGCTAGTAGAAAGCCTGATTCCGCGAGTGCGTCGTACATTCGTCTTGGAAATACCTTCTTGGCCGATTTACCTTACTTGCGAGTTATATTGTGCCATCTGAGTTACATGTAACATATCGGAGGCGCACTGCACGCAGTATCTCCTGAGAAATCGAAAGCAAGTTACTTGTAACATATCTAAGCTGATGTAAGTTACTTGCGACTCATATCAAGTCACTTAAGTTGCATGCAACATATCGACAGGAAATCGCGTGCGATACGTCTCCTACATGTTACATGTAACTTGAATACACAATAAAAGTAGCATGTAACTTAAGTCGACTTAGATATGTTACAAGTAACTTGTTTTCATTTTTCTTAGCAGGCGATGTCGTGGCCTGAACCGTTGCGGTCAGATAGCATGATTATCTCGCTGATGAATTTGCGCTCATTACTTTAACCTTTGTATTTACATGCTCGGTGGGACCTTATATGTACATTCACTCTAAATGAATATGTTTCGTTGGGCAACGGAGGCGTCGTCAATTTTCTTGGAAAATTTAGAATCATGTGGAGGGGTACGCAAAAATTTTGGATCGAAAATGAAAATAGACCAACAATTTGGGTCAAAAATGAAAAACGCTCCAGAGGCTCTCCAGTGGGAAACTGTTGATTGCAAGAATAGTGTGATGTTGATAAAAAAAATAAAAAAAGAATAGATTTTGAATATTCTATAAGAATTTCGAATAGTTTTTTATTTTAATTTTTATATTTTATTTGTTTCTTATATTTTTTATAAAAAATATTTACAAAAATTTTTTTTTTTGAAAAATTCCGGACTCAGAATTTTCGAAAATAAAATTCCACCCAGTTATAACGTATAAATTTTTTATTACCCGAAAATTTGCATCACCAAGAGGATGGAGATATGTAGCTTAGACGGGGCCCAGGACAACGGTCTGCTTGACCCTGCCCCTTTCTGACTTCTGGGCCTAAGCTTATCGAATAGGCAGCCTAGTATTGTTGTCAGTAGGTCTAGTTTTCTTAGCTTTGCAAATGTGAAATCATGCATTTCCTGTCTTGGATGAGCGGAGCTCTAGATTTCGATGGTTCTTGTGATCTCAATTCCCTCATTTCAAAAAATGCTCGAAGTTGACGGAGGAAATCGGGAACACTTGGTGGATTACAGTCGTTCCGATTCCGATTTCAGACTTCACGATGGTTTCGGCGTTCTAATTTATGTGCACCAAGGCAAAAATTGGTCGTTTCGCTTGTCAGTTCCTGTGATTTCCGAAAAATTCTGCTCATTCGCTGCAAGTAATGAGCTTTTGGGTAAAGACAGCTTTTAGGAATGAGATCCACGCTTCATTTCGCGTATTGAGCTGAGTGGATTTTTTCCGAAGAGTACGCAGAGATAGGAGATCAAATCGCTAACATGTTGGAAAAATTCTTAAACAGATAAAATGAAACCGGTTTTTTTTTAACTAGATTCAGTTACCACTGCTCAGCGTACACTATACGTTAGCAAGCGGATGGAATATATGCAGTGTTTTTTTTTTTAATTTTTAATGTTGTGGTTCCAATTTCATCTTAAAAACGCTAAGAATAAGAGAGGGAAATCAGGAATACTCTGAGGATAACAGTTGGTCCGATTTCCGGATTCCGATTTCAGACTTCACGATGGTTTCGGCGTTCTAATTCATGTGCACCAAGGCAAAAATTGGTCGTTTCGCTTGTCAGTTCCTGTGATTTCCGAAAAATTCTGCTCATTCGCTGCAAGTAATGAGCTTTTGGGTAAAGACAGCTTTTAGGAATGAGATCCACGCTTCATTTCGCGTATTGAGCTGAGTGGATTTTTTCCGAAGAGTACGCAGAGATAGGAGATCAAATCGCTAACATGTTGGAAAAATTCTTAAACAGATAAAATGAAACCGGTTTTTCTTTAACTAGATTCAGTTACCACTGCTCAGCGTACACTATACGTTAGCAAGCGGATGGAATATATGCAGTGTTTTTTTTTTAATTTTTAATGTTGTGGTTCCAATTTCATCTTAAAAAACGCTAAGAATAAGAGAGGGAAATCAGGAATACTCTGAGGATAACAGTTGGTCCGATTTCCGGATTCCGATTTCAGACTTCACGATGGTTTCGGCGTTCTAATTCATGTGCACCAAGGCAAAAATTGGTCGTTTCGCTTGTCAGTTCCTGTGATTTCCGAAAAATTCTGCTCATTCGCTGCAAGTAATGAGCTTTTGGGTAAAGACAGCTTTTAGGAATGAGATCCACGCTTCATTTCGCGTATTGAGCTGAGTGGATTTTTTCCGAAGAGTACGCAGAGATAGGAGATCAAATCGCTAACATGTTGGAAAAATTCTTAAACAGATAAAATGAAACCGGTTTTTCTTTAACTAGATTCAGTTACCACTGCTCAGCGTACACTATACGTTAGCAAGCGGATGGAATATATGCAGTGTTTTTTTTAATTTTTAATGTTGTGGTTCCAATTTCATCTTAAAAAACGCTAAGAATAAGAGAGGGAAATCAGGAATACTCTGAGGATTACAGTTGGTCCGATTTCCGGATTTCGATTTCCGACTTTAGGGTGGTTTCGGCGTTCTAATTCATGTGCACCAAGGCAAAAATTGGTCGTTTCGCTTGTCAGTTCCTGTGATTTCCGAAAAATTCTGCTCATTCGCTGCAAGTAATGAGCTTTTGGGTAAAGACAGCTTTTAGGAATGAGATCCACGCTTCATTTCGCGTTTTGAGCTCAGTGGAGTTTTTTCCGAAGAGTACACGGGTTACAGCGACGAAATCGCTAACATGTTGGAAAAATTTCTTAAATGGAAAAAATGAAACCGGGGTTTTTTTTAACTAGATTCAGTTACCACTGCTCAGCGTACACTATACGTTAGCAAGCGGATGGAATATATGCAGTGGTTTTTTTTTTAATTTTTAATGTTGTGGTTCCAATTTCATCTTAAAAACGCTAAGAATAAGAGAGGGAAATCAGGAATACTCTGAGGATTACAGTTGGTCCGATTTCCGGATTTCGATTTCCGACTTTAGGGTGGTTTCGGCTTTCCAATTCATGTTCACCAAGGCGAAAATTGGTCGTTTCGCTTGCCAGTTCCTGTGATTTCCGAAAAATTCTGCTCATTCGCGGCAAGTAATGAGCTTTTGGGTAAAGACAGATTTTAGTAATGCGATCCACGCTTCATTTCGCGTTTTGAGCTCAGTGGAGTTTTATTTTCGAAGAGAAAAGAGGGGATTCTGGAGAAACGCAAAAGTGTAAAGAAAAGGTTAAGTCAAAAAAGTGAAACCTGGTTCTTTTAAACTACATAGATTGAATTACTAATGCTCAACGAACAGTGTACGTTATCAAGGGAATGGAATTCAGTGGGACTTTGTAATGAGGTTTTGTAATGTTCAAATTATCAAAAGTGGTCGACTTTCGGACTTTTCTTGCATCCGATTTCTCAAAACAAGTCGCATGTAAATTTTTCCGAATACCCGGCTTCGAAAGTTGAGAAGTTGACCATTTTATCGGACTGAGTTTCTCGGGCATGCTTCAGATTATTCGGATCGGTAAGGATATTATATTCATTGCTATGCTGGAACGAACAAAGACTTTTTTGATTGTACCAGTTTCTCAAATATAGTAAAATCTGAGACTTTCCAGCTATTCAAACTTCTGAATATGATCGGGTGTTTGAAGACCTCGGGTATTCTTTTGTTTGGCTTCGATGTTGTCTACTATACGACCGACTGGAATATACTGCTGCTCCTAGGGTTTTGGACAGAAAGCGTGTGGGGAGCAGTGATGAGCGGAATTAAGTTATTGAAATTCGGAAATCGGTTTTCGGGTTTCGGAACAAAATTGTTTCTCGGGTTCCGGAAATCGGGCGCGAAGCGCCCGGAAATGCACGAAAATGCGGTTCTCAGAACGCGAAACGCGGAAAAATCCAGAAATCATCCTATGTTTTTCCGTCCAAGATGACCCACAATTTTCGCATTGTGCAGCACTTTCTGCGTTTTTCTGGATGCGGAAGCGCAATGCCAAAAATGCGCGAAACTGCTGGTCCCGAAACGCGGAACACCGCTCATCCCTGGTGGGAGCGCGTTTTCGCTACTTAAGCGTAGTTTTTTAACATCTTATAGAATCAACTTTTTTAGCCTTGAAAATTGCTTAGGAATTAGGCGAGAAGGGCTACCTAACGATGTATTGCTTGTCAGGGTCTAGGTTTGAGCCAATAGGTCGTACTGTGATTTGCAAATCGTTATACAGTATACACACATAGCGTTGTGCAACAGGAATCTGTGCATAACATCGGCAGGGATCCTGAAGAGTTTTTGTGTTCCCCATTGGAGATTAGCGCGAACTCGGCGCACCTATGTTACAGCATATGGCACCGAGTTTGCGTCAACCTTCAACAGTGAACGCGAAGTCTCTTCAGAATTTATGTCGACGTTATTTGTCTACTGTATGGCTCACTGGATTCTTCACCTCAATTTTTTTTGTCTCAACTAGAACCCTAGCGATTACTTGAGCGTTGGATAGCCTTTCTTACCGAAATCGTGAATAATTTGTGAGATCCAGAAATAGCTTATCTGACGAAAGTTATCAAACAAGGGCGCTGTGTATTGTGTTCTCTGTAAAATTCTAAATTACCATTGTTCAACGAGCTAAAGGTGCGCGCGATGCTGATGCCTCCGACTGTCATACGCTCTCTCGCTTTCTCTAACCTACGCTCCGCATCCGCACGCGGAAGATTTGCGAGAATTTCGTATTTTCACAGCCTGTATGTAATAGGCTGAACATATGATATCAGGCCGTCCAATAATTCCTGTCCGAAAATTTTCAAAATTCTATAATTTTCCTTAGAAGTGTTATAATATCAGGCAAGCGTAAGAACCTTCTAGAGAGTTCTCCAAGGTTCTACGCTAGGGGTATATAAGACGCAGTCGCCGCGTCTAGCTACCAGTACAAGCTAAAATGGACTAAGGTCGAATTCGTACGTTCGTTTAGTACGAGTGGTTGCTGGGCAACGACACGGGCACCGCGGTCGTCAGCATCTGCAGAGCGTGCAATGAGGATGCAGTGTCCCAACGCACAGTCAGCCGCTGGTTCAATCGTTTCGAGAGCGGCGACACGAGCCTCGAGGGCAGGGAGCACAGCGGGAGGCCTTCTACGGTGGATGATGACGAAGTCCGTCGCTGTATCAAGGAGAAGCCGAAAGCCACCACCCGTGAACTGGCGACGACGCTCGGCTGCAGCAAGTCCACCATCCACAATCGACTCGCCAGTCCCTCCTCCTTCGTCCGCATCGCAAGGAGTTTCTCGAGGACCTGGTCACTGGGGATGAGAGCTGGGTCCTCTACGTCAACGTCGCCCACCGTGCCGTCTGGATCCCGCGCGGAAAAGAGCCGCCGACGACGCCGAAAGCCGACCTGCACCCCCTGAAGATCATGCTCTGCTGCTGATGGGACACCAAAGACATGCTGTACTTCGAGCTGCTCCAGCAAGGCAGGACGGTCACCGCCTCCATCTACACCGATCAGCTCGAGAACCTACCCCCCGCCATCCGAGAAAAGCGTCCCCGACGGGCCTCGGTCCACCTGCTGCACGACAACGCGCGCCTCCACGTGACGAAGGAGACCCAGTAGAAGTTGGCGACGCTCGGCTGGGAGACGGTTGCCCATCCGCCGTATTCCCCGGACCTCGCCCCCTCCGACTACCACTTGTTCTACCCGCTGAAGCACCATTTAGCCGGAAGAAAATTCGCCAACTACGACAACCTCAAATCCGACATCGCGGACTTCTTCGAGTCGCAGCCCCCGGAGTTCTGGGCGAAGGGCATCGGCGACCTGCCCAATCGATGGGCCACTGTTGTGAATAGCTGTGGTGATTATATTAACGATTAGACTTGTTTTTCAATAAAGTTGGAAAAAATTAAAAATGATGAAATTTTCGGACAAGAATTATTGGACAACCTGGTAATTCAGTTGATCCTCGGATCTGTCTACATTCTACTGTGGCAAGTGAAAACTTTTCTGGATGCCCGGCCTCTTTAGATATGGCGGAGTTTCGGTCTTTCCGGATTTACGGGTTTTCCATAGAGGATGTAATACATACAATACCGCCGCTATCCATGGGAAAAAATGTTCGAAATGGGCAAAAGTTGGCAACTAAAGCGGCTTTTGAACACAACTCGCCTCAAAGTGCTCCTTTTTCAAGTTCGAAAACGCCGAAATGTACAGCATGTCGTGATCTAGTCAATCATGCGAAAATATTTTAAGAAATTTGGGAGTAACATTATTGTTTAAGGCGAAACACATTTCCATTTTGACCATGCTCGAGATCACCTACGATTGGTTTTGATCGAATGGGCTCGTTATCTTGTGGTAACATTATCAAATTCATTACTAAATGCATCTTAGAAAAAAAACCTTTCCATGAAAAATTTCCAATTTCATCTCAATCAGTCAGATATATTGTGGCACGGTACACATTTTGGTCCTCTCAAAATTGAAAACGGAGCACTTTGAGGCGAGTTGTGGTCGAAAGACGCCTTAGGTGCCCACTTTGCCCATTTCGCCCATGTTTTTCCTTGGATAGCGGCGGTATTGTAGTTGTAACTAATGCTGGCCTAACTGGTGACCCAAGCAATGGATAAGCATGGATGGACATTGAGAATTGCCTATTGAAATTCTGCCACTAAGAATCATACTGGATCTTTGAGAAGAGGGAGAAGGGCCCGTTTTGATTTTTCCGAAATGTTTGATGGATGATATCAACCAGGGAGAGCGACAGTTTGCCCGACTTTTTGGTTTGTCATAATGTTTCACTGTCGCTGTGCGATTGTCAGTGTTTAAAGCCACTAGTCATGATGTACTACTCCATTCTCCGTGTATTATTATCGGATCGCTATCGATAAGCATTTTGGGTGGTGGATTTGTGGTGAATGTTGTTTCTCATTGAATCCCTTATACATAGTACCCAGAGAAAATTCCACTTAGCTAAGATATCCTCACGACAAGCTGTCTGTCGTCTGCAAGCAGAAAAATCCGGATATGATGCGGGGGTAGCACAAAACATGCGTAAGATAAACATGCGCAATGGAAATGTGAATACGAAGTTGAGTATAGCAATGAGAAGTTGATATTTTTAGTTTGCAGTGGTGCGCATTGATTTCTAGAGCAGATTTTTTTGTAAGAGCTGATGAATTTCTTTGAATGTGTAAAAATGCATAAAACTGTGGACAATATAGTGAGTCCTTTTGTGTTACAAGGATTCCGCTGCTGAACCAGGACGACTCTGAAGCGTAACTTTGTGGCTTGGAAGTTTATTAATTGAGATTTTTCGGATGCTCATGGGCAAGTTATTTGAATATGGTTTCCTGTACACTGTGTAACTAGTTAACATTTGCGGACATTCCCTTGTACTGACCAGCGATATACAGAAGAAAACTCAATTTCATTGAAGGAAATCGTGTTCGAACAAGACTTCTTCTATTGGTTTTAAGGACATGATCAAGCGCTTCTCTGAATTGCTAATTGCGCGCGAAATATGAAAAAAATTGGCGCTTTTCTAGGCTTTTTAAGAGAGAATCATTTGCTCCTCGTCATAGAGCTGAGTATTTTCGTGAGCCGATGCTCTTTTTGTTGATTTTCGAGCCAATAAATTATGTTATGTTCTGAACCCTCTAGCATTCGCTCCGAAAGGCGAAAATTTGGCATTCAAAATTTAACTATATCGTTGGCTATTTTTAGTCAAAAATAGCTGGATCTTATTTCCTAACCGAATATTTCAATTTGGAATGATGCGGATTGCTAAAGTGTGAAAAAACGTGAATTCTTTCCGAATGGGACTGTCCGCCTACGCGGTCGGCATGCGTGTGGAGCCACTGCCGCAAAGGCATTATTTCGGATGATCCTTCTCATGGTTGCAAGCAGCTGCTGGGAATATTATTCACCATTGCTCAAGTATTCCTGCTAATCGATTCCCAATTTCAAAAATATCTTTGCAGCAGCCGTTCGACACGCACGCCAACAGCGTAGGCGGACAGTTTACTTCGGGCGGACTTTATGTATGAGCGACAATCTCTGCAATCATGTACATTTTTTTCTGATTAAGCTTAACATGGTGCGATGCAGAGTTGGGAGTGTGTATAACCCATATAGAATGCAATTTCCGTGGTTAATTAGCGTGCGTGTGCGGAGCGGAGGAGAGAGCGAAGGTAGGGGGTACGGGACAGAATCGCGCACACACGCACGCGCGATGAGTTATGCAAAAATTGTTTTTATACCGAGTATACCCCGTTCTCTATTTTCCCTCTCTTCTCATTCTCTGCCTTTAGTTTTATGTCTTATTCGGTTTGCAATGCGCCATGTGAAGCCGCTCCGCAACCTATGCGCGCAGCGTCGAGCCACGGGACGGCCCCGGAGTGCATGGCGTATATTGGTGTATCGTGGACGTAATTTCATTTCTACAGCAAACACTACGCCTAGCGGCATTTTTTGTCATCCCGAGCATCTCAATAATTGGAAGCAAACGCGATTTGGATGAAAGAGAGAACGCGCGTAGATTTTGCAGTGGAAGGTGCATTTACGTCCGCGATACACTAATATACGCCATGCACTTCGGGGCCGTCCCATGGCTCGATGCTGCGTGCAGAGGAGGCAGAGAGGCTCCCTGACCTTCTTCACAGCGTTTATGCATGCCGCCCCTAGAAGAAAATATACAACATTTGCAGTTGTATAGAAACTGTTTTTCTGTACATCTCGATCTAATTTGACTAAACCTGATCAAACTTCAATGTGGTGTAGAACATCAGAAGACACAACTAAACCACTTTTGAGGTTGAACTTTGTGTGCACATTTTTTTAGACAAGTAGTTTGATAGGGGACTTGCTGTGATATCCCAAACCAGAGTGAAAACCAGGCTACGAAAATCTCAAACTTGTAGCATTTTACTGCGGTTGGGAGGACGTTCAAAATCAGTATGCGTCATTTGAAGAATATTATTTTTTTGTCGCAAAATTTTGAAATTAAATTTGAGAAGAATTTACGAGTTTTCGCCTTTGGTGAGCGTCTTGCTTCGGCGTCAATGAGGAAGAATGAAATTTATTGAACAATTGAGCACTGCCAATGCCTATGCATCGCACTTCCGGAGCGAATAGTTCTAAAAAAGTGAATTTACAAAAAAGTCTCATTTTGCCTAATTTTCGATTTTCGGGAGTATGTGCTGAGAAGTTGCAATCTTTCAGTGAGTGCTCGGAGGGGACTTCACCACCGTCCCGGGTCCCATTCTTGAAGCGATTCAAAAACCCTTTCCAAACCGGTCATGCGTACCACGCCTGAACAGCAACCGTAGAGCTCTCAAGCCGGCTCGTAGACTTTTTGAACTTGTCTGAGAGCTGGTAAAATCTTTCAGTACTATGAAAATACATATCTAGAACTTGTTCGAACCTCCCAAGACTTTTCATGAACTTCTTGCAACTGTTCGAAGAACTGTGAAGCCCGGAACTTCCATTTCTGTACGAGATTGTTTAAATCTAGCCGTTCATGCGGTGCTTGGCATTCAGCCAGTAGCCGCGACGCAGCTACGCGTAAATCGCGGTGCGTGTTAAAGGATTGAGACAATGACTATCCATCGAATGAGTTGGCGCCCAATGGCAGCGTCGTGGATGACTGATTGAATGACACTAGCGATGCTTAAGAATTTTCGAGGCTCAAATTTTTAATGTTCTCTGAAAGATTTTCAAGTCTTTCCCATGCTTTCTCAGGACGTTCCTGTAGTCTTTAGAACTCTTCAGAAGCCTCTGGTTTTGTTTGTGTTATTATTGTCTGGAACTTTTCCACTTTATTTATTATGTCACTTCCCAGTATTCTTACAACATTTTCGTGACACATAAATATGTTTTCCCACATTTTCTAGACGTTTGCAGCGATTTCTTGAACATTGCGATTTTCCCGGAGAATCTGATTCACCCCATCTTCCGCAGCTCTTCCATATTTTTTCAAAGGATTTCCTGAGCCTATAAACTTGCAGCTCTTGGGAAGTTTCGATGAGGTTGTGAAAATTCGTGAAAGTTCTTGACTGTTATGGCTTTCTTACTCTTCCTGAGCTTAACAAAAGCTGACAAGTAGATTCTTAATCCCACTAGGAGATTTCGGAACTTACTCGTGTTCTTGATTGGTATTACACTCTTCCTCGAAGAACCTGGAAACCGGCCGATGTCCCGCTTTCTTTGCAGATGTTGTAGCGTCTTATAATATGCATGTATGCATGACGGGATGTAATGATTTTTTCATTCTCGTTCTTAATGAACTAGGTAGGATGCATAGATGCGAGAAATCGGAGTCACAGAAAAGGGCTGATTGTGGGTGTAGATTATGAAGCTCAGTCTCAATTGCAGATAAGAAAACCAACTGAAAGATCTTCTAAAGTTCGCAGTCTCAAAGCTTTTCCTCAGAGAAATTATTGCTCTTAAACAGTGGAAATGGAAAACAGAGATAAGCGAATTTTTTTTGGAAGAAAAGGAGCGCAAATCGGGCAACTGGAATTTGGAGATTTTGATTTCATAGTTTTTTTTTTCGGATTTCGATTTTTTTTATTTGGATCTCCGCCCATCCCAGGTGTGAACGAAGCGCACTGAACGGTCATCTGTTCCTCCTAGAAAAAGACGCAAAATATTGGGGCAGGTGCTGCGAGAATGCGGTGAGCCCCAGATAACGGCATTTGTCTCCTTAAGAGACCAATAACATGGTAGCGGGAGCGTGAAATTGTTCATGTATACAAATGTTCGAAACCCGTTTTAGTGGGCTAACTTTAGAGTGGTTTACTTGATAAATGAGGGTTTTCGGCGTTGCTGTCATCATTTTCCCCACAGAAAGGCGCCACCTCATGGAAAAATGTGCGAATCAGGATGACGATTTTGTGCGTGTACGATGCCCCTAATTTTATTGATTTCGTGTACATTGCGGTTAAAATGATTTTACGCCAACCCTGGAAATATTTTGCCGTATCTGCCTTGTCAAAAGATTTTGTTTTTTTTCTTGCCTTTCGTAGCGATTGCCATTAAAAGGAATGGTTAGGCACCTTTCTTGAATACAATGTGGCTTGCCCTATTTTTTGCTAGATTTTTTGCTTTCGAGTGATCCAAAATTGTTGAATGTCGACTTCTGAATTTTCAATGTGTAGGTTCCAATATGTTCGTATCAGTTATTAACGAGCAATAGTTTTAGATATTGAATTTTTAAGGGATGAATGATTTAAAAAATGTATTCGTTTCAGTACTTTGTCAAATGAACGATTTTTCCCGAAATTCCCGAGTTAATGAATTTTTGAGTTTTGTCTTTTCAAAATGGAAGATGAAGATTTTATTTTGCTTACACGATTCTTCCCTGGATTTGAGTCACTAGCTGTCTTGAATATTCGATCCATTAAAAAAAAAACCAATTAATCCTGTTTCTGGATATTTGGTTTTTTCTGAACAAAAGAATTAAAGCATTCGGCTTCTAAGTATTATTTTGAACTTTTTTTGGCTGCATTGTGGAAATATTCTATTGCAGAAATTTGTTAAGTGTATTCTGTAGATTTTTCAATGAGTAATACATATTTCAGGACTATTTTCTTTCATAAGCATCGTTTGCGATGAAAACCGCTTTCTATTTTCAGGCTTAATTTTATGAAGGAGCCCGGTAGACCACACCGGGGAAGCTTTGTGCGTCAAAAACGTATGGTCCCGAAATGGGAGGGGTAAAATTAAGGATCTGTCTCCGGTCATCTAAGGAACAGAAGCGCCATCACAGGCGCAGACGATCCAGTATTCGAAATTTTTATCTCTGGAAATCCTAGGATTCAAACTTGCTCAATGGGTACTTATTTTCTTCAAAATAAGCATTGGTTAAAGAAAGGCAAGAAAATTTCACCCAGCTGTGGAGTTTAACGCGAAAAACCACTTCCGGCTTCTGAGAAAAAAAAAACTTAAGAAGTACTGCACCTGGCACACCGAAATCGACGGAGGGATGGTAAGTGAATGATGCGAGACGTTTTGAGACAAGTTTTTTCCTAAAGTTGGGGGTTTTGCGGGGCCTTTTTCTATTATCATGTCCAGGGATGAGCGGAATTCCGCGTTTCGCGTCCCGAAACCCGCAGTTTTGCGCATTTTAGGCATTGCGTGTTTCGCGATCCGAAAACTGCAAAAAACGCAGCGGCATGCGAAAATATCGGGTCATCTGGAACGTAACAAAACATTAGTTGATTTCTGATTTTTTCCGCGTTTCGCGTTCCGAAAACCGCATTTACGCGCATTTTCAGGCTTTTCGCGCCGGAATTCTGGAACCCGAGAAAATTTTTTTTTGTTCCGAAACCCGAAATCCGATTTGCGAAATTTCATATTTTTATTCCGCTCATCCCTGAACTCATGCATTTGATTGTCTGCGCGCAAAAACATGAAAAATAAGACGCGGTTTTTCGCGCTTACGATGCCTCTAAATCTTCAGAAAAAGTATTTTGGTAAAAAAAGTTTGGGAACTCTCGAATATTTCTTTAAAGGCACAGTCCAAGCTCAGGGACGAAATCTGAGATTCCCATATAATTGTGAAGTAGACCCACCCTGTATAGCACCTGCCAAGAGCGAGCTCTCAATTCCTCCGAATAAGCGAGGTATAGGGGGAAGCCACCCTGGGGCGCCCATACCGGGAAGCCACTTTGGCACGCCCCTTCTACAATCTTTCGAGCTCAACAGCGGCGACATGAGCGATGGTTTCCGACCAGTATCCCCGTTCTTCCCTTCATTTTCAGCCTCTCTCTTTCTCCAGTTCGGCTCGCATTCATCGGTTGCAAATGACGGAAGTTACGAGCCTCGGACAACTCGTCCACCATGCTTCCATAGCGCAATTTTTGGGGGGCCATAACTTCGTTCCTAGGGGGTCTTGTACAATTCTAGAGATATCTTTGGAATCAGCGTGAGACCGTCTTCAATTAAGGCAAAAAACCGAAAAAACGATTCTGAGGTTGGACTGTGCCTTTAAACGTACATCTTAACTCGAAAAAGAACTTTTCTTTTAAACATAAGTATTTATTCGTGGGGGCGAGTGAGGGGCAGTGGCAAGAGGCGCCGTTGCCACGCACACGGTCGAGTGATCGATCCTCGCCCAAGGTCAACCAAGCCTTCTATTCCTCCGGTGTCGGTATATTGGTACCAGACTTGTCTGGGAGGATAAAAACATTGACTTGAACATCAGCTGGCCTATGCACATTCAAATGCTCCTCCGATTCTGAATAGAAGTCTAATGTGTGGCGCATCTCTAGAAGACTGATATATGTACGCCGAGAACTTTCACTTTTTACTATAAATATTCATTCGTTCACAGAACTTTGAACGAGAAATTCGGGGAGATTTGTTTTTGCGGTATTTTCCGAAGGGGGTGATTTGAAAAAATTCATTCGTTCGCAAAATCGAAAACCTGTTTTCTCAGTTATCCATAATTCGAAAAGTAGCGTCAAATGCCATGTCTAGCGTTCTGAACCGAAATCTAGACTCTATAGAATGCGTGCTTACTGGTTGTGGTTCCTTATCCATTCTTCAAGGGTGTGGGGGCAGTTTCCAGAATTCTTTCATGCATTCAGTTTAACTTCTCTACAAGTGCTATTTGAGTGTTTGATTTTGTGCCAATATTCCGATGATTTCCCGCACTTACTTTGCTTGCTCACGTTCCGAGTACGTTTGTATAGTGAAAAGAAGAAGAGGAATCTGTTCATTTGCAGGCTAGACGAGCACGAGGAGTGCAGCGCCATTGGCGTGATGTTTCATCATCAGTCGGATATGTCGTCATATGTTGCTGCTGCTCCAAATGGAGTCCCACGTTACGATACGCCAGCATTTCCTGTTCAGTTCCCGTCAGTGATGAGATTGACGGCTTCTGCCACGCCGTATTCTGATGAGTATCGTCCGCGTTCGCAGAGCGCTGACACTCGTCGACATTCATTTGTGCAACGTCGAGTATATTCGGAGGATCATGATAATCTCCCCTCCTCACATCATGCTCCAATGGATAGTCGAACTCATCCTGGTCATCATGTGAGCAGCTACGATGATACGGCCACATTGCGACGTGGAATGAACACGCTTCAGTTTCCGTCGACGTACAGGGATCGAGGAGTTGAGATCGAGCCACACACCCCGCAGTTTAATAGCGCCGCCCACAATTTCACACAGCACCTGCGGGAGCGCTCTCCGTCGAGTAGCTCGGCGCTCCTGAATCTACTATCTCGTTATCCGTCCGCTAAGCAGTCTGTGTACTCATCTACAACAGCGCCAGCCGGCTCGGCCACAAGCACTCAGCACCACGAGCAGCAGAAACAACAACAACACGTGCAACATCCGTCTCAGCAGCAGCAGCGTATCTATCGTTTTGACGAGAGGCCAGTGGACACACATTCCTATCGACCGACGGATGCTGGACCGGGTTATCCCCTGGTTGAACTCTCTGTGCCAAAATCCCATCATCAGCATCCTCCGCAAGTCAACAGCGGTGGCGGCTACTCACCTCATCGCACTCAATCGCTGCCTCTGAACGGCCAAGTACATCTAGCCCCTCCGTCGTCACTGAGCACGTCTGTTTACAGCGAGTTCAGCTATTCGCCAACATTCTCACAGTCGAGCAGCAGCGGTGGCGAAATAAATCGCAACGCGTACGCTGCGGCAGCGAACGGCTACGCGACGCTGCGACCAAACGCGGCGGTGGCGGCTCCGGTGACGAGAGAGTTCGACTCGGCGAATCGATTTGAACATAGATTTTACAGCAGTGGTTCATCCTCGTCGAACAACAGCAACAACCCCTCAAACAACCTCATCATTAACCCAACAGCAGCACGTAATAAGCAGCAGCGGTGGGAGGATTTGTTGGACGTGACACAGTTAGACTCGCTACTGGCCACGGTACTCGAGGAGAATATGAATCGATCGACTAGCGAATGGAGCAACTCGTTTGCGCAAGTACAGAACAGGTATTATACCATATTCAGTTATTTAGAGGTATGTGCGTTACTGATTGCTATTTTCGAGCGGAAGATTGAAAAAATGGTTTCGTTATTTAAAATGATTCCTTTTCGAGCAGGTACCTAGGTTGTTTACATTCTGGCAATTTATGTTTTTAGGTACCGGGATCATCATTGTTTTTCGCTGCTGGTAGGCTCGTTACGGTTACTGTTACCTTGTGACACGCTTATTGGCGATGAAGGCGCAGACTATAAAAACAGCCTTAGTCAGCTCACCAGCGGTACATTCAATGATGAATTATGTTCCAGAAAACCGCTTACCATAATTTTTTTGTGCTAGTAATGTAAACATTCATTGTCTGTTTAAGAACGACTTTTTTCGAACTATATGCTTGAAAAATGATTTCCAGCGAGTTCATGATTTTTAAATGTTTTGTTTGTGAATTCGAGTTTCCCACAAAATTATTGTCTTTTTCTTTTGTTTGCTCAACTAAAATAATGTTGGCAAGGATATTGGTTAACGTTGCGTTTTTTTTTGAATTGCTCAATCTTTCGAAATAGACTTCCCAAATGAAGTTTTGGAAAGTTCTATGTCAAAAAAGGTGGTTTCTTATAGATTAAGTGTACTTTCGAGCGCTTTTTTTCCTAGCCGTATAACATCGTTATTACACTAGTCATGTTATTATTGCTGGGTTGTTTCAAGTTCTGTTTATGGAGGTTCGTGTGTTTCACCTTGCTCTGGACTTTGTTCAAACTAAATTTTTGAACTTGTTGGAAGTCAATCTTAGAGTCTTACTATGGGTTTTTCTTGCGATTTTTTGACAGTTTTCTCGTTTTGAAAAACATGTGTTCCTGAACACCGTGGTCATTTTATTTATCTATGAAAGCTAGGGGCATACTCGAATGTCAGCAAAGTTTTTAGACACAATTTTTCTGCTGAATTGGTGTTTCCCACGTAATAACTTTTTGAGTAGTTAAAGCTTAAATCTGGCTCTCCACAGTTTCTGAATAGAATTCTTAGAGGTTCGCATATTGGAAACGTAAAGGAAAAAACTGTCAAAGTCGTTGTTCTATTAACGTACTTGATTTCGACCAGAATGAGCGAAAATAAATAATGAATATCCGGAAATCGGGTTTTGTTACAAAATTTTCTCTCGCGTCCCGGGAGTTCGCAGCGAAACGCACAAAAATGCGCGGAAATGTAGTTTTCGGAACGAGAAAAGAAGAAAATTCCCGGAAATGTTTGGTTAGCCGCTTTATATCAACAGACACGAATTTTTCGCGCTCCCCATCTTTTTGAGCGATTTCTCGCAAAGCGAAACGCGGGAGGCCTAAAATGCGCGAAGCTGCGGGATTCGGAAAACAAAACGCGAAATCCCTATTCCCTGATTTAGAGTGTACGCAAAATTTGCATGATTCTGTTTTCCGGGTACATATAACGCACATCCTTATGATCCATGCCTAAATTTTATCACAAGATCCATTTCTACTGTTTCCAGATTCAAGAATATGCCACCGGATACAGATGATAGCGGCATTCTCCATGGTTTTACTAGCTCTGGAGCTCCAACCCTGCCGCGACGTGCGGCCGGCAGCAGCACACTGATGATGATGCAGAAGTCGGCTAGCCATCATGACATGAATAGGTCAGACTCGTCGGTGCTGAACGCGGCCATTGAACGTCGTGCAGCCGAAGCCCCAGAATTGCGGAAATCTGGCGCGATTGACAACTTCTGGAGTCATACGGTGAACAGCAGGCCGTCATCACCGACGATTCAACGAATAGCTGGTAATCTGACAGCTGCCGAAAGACTTCAAATGCTGCACGAAGATGCGAGCTCACCGACTAGCTCACTGACGAGACCGGGAAGTGGAGCGCAACTGGCGGCTAGACGTGAGCACTACCTTCATGAGGCATCATCTGCGTCCACGTACTCTCCACCACTTCGAGAATCAGCCGCAGTTCCTGCTCAACAGCGCCCAGGAACGCCGTCAATAGCGCTGCGAGGTCCAACGCCAAATTTCTCCGATTTGGACAATGCCGTACAAGAATTGCAGTGCGGTGTTCGACCCACTGGCTATTCGCATAGTGCTCGACGTCTAGGTGGATGTGCTCGTTTTCCGACGGATGATCAAGCTCTGAGCCCTCCTCGTACTAGCAATATTGTGACGATATCTAGACGAATGAACTCACCGAGCCCGACGGACTCGACCAGCGAAACGTCGTCGGTCTACCAGATACCCACCGGTTTACCACATCCGAAACCGAAGCATAATATCAAAGAACAGCTGACGAATGCTGGAGTTCATACGTATAACTTTTTCCGGACTGGTCTACGTGTGAGCCCAAACTTTCCGATGCCAGTAACTGGTAGTGTTGCGTCGCGGATCACTGAGTTCGAAAGGCGTCCAGGCACACCAACTCTGCAGATTGCAAGTGCACCACGTTTGGAGAAAAGTCCCGTCACCTCGAATGGACCTATGAGCCCGAAGTCGTCTGTGTTCAAAAGCAAACCAGTTATTCACGTGGAAACCGGCTCGAGAAGTCCGCGAAGTGTCAACAACGCAGCTACTGTATTCGAGTTTCCAGCACCAGCCAAGGTGGGTTTTTGTTTTTGTTTTTTTTGCGCAGGAAACGGTTTAAGTTGCACAATATCCCTACTTCCGTGAGCGAAAGATTTGGATATGTTATAGAGCGTCATAATTGAGGAGAAAATTCTATTTGAACTCGAAGTTTTTTTTGAATTAGAGCCCTTTCGTCTAATATGCCCTTTTCTCACCAATATAATTTCTTGGTATTTTTAACCAAGAAATTCCAACATAGACTGAGTTTTCATTCTTTAATTACTTGGAAATCGAATTCTGTTTTTTTTTATTTTGTTTTTCTTATTTTGTAGGACATTCGAAGGTTGAGACTTTTTTTATTGAAGAAGCATATGGATAACGATCGGACTCCTTAACTTAAACATTTTGGTTATCAATTGGAATTTCTCGACTATAAAAATCTGACCTCCAACATTTTAACCTTCGAACTCTGACTTGCAACCAAGACTCGATTACCTGATTAGGTGCAAAATGTAGTTTTTGGAATTTTCGTGTGCTAGACGAGTTTAAATTCTTGCTTTCTAAGTTGACATCAATGCGGATTTTGCGCTCTCTCGAATTTTCGTATGTATGTATAGTTGATGCGGAATTTTTCGCCGGTGCGGCGTATTCTCCCGCAGTCCGCGTCTCAAAGCGTTCATGCTTGCCGCGTTAAGACTCAATCTCTTCTCACAGTCCACATCTGTACATGCCGTTCCGACGATCGATTCTGCGTGTCGGCTTTACAGTGACTTTGAAATTTCCAGTTTTTGAATTTGGCTTAATATTCTCTTTGGGTCGTTTTTATTTTTTACGCTTTTTTCGTCGAATGTAACGTCATCAGGTTATCATAAGATGACTTCTAATGCAGCAAACTCATTTGTTTTTGTAATTTGGAGCGGAGTTTGGATTCGGGCTTTTTGAGTTTCATCTTTGTTTTCGTGGTTCTGTCATGAAATTCAGAGGCCGTTGAAGTTTGCGTTCCCTTTGATATTGTTTTTTTTTCTTGAAGGAAATGTCTTTTTGTCGTTTCTTGCTGTAGTTCCAGTATTGAAATCGAGAGAAAATTATTCAATTGTTGTCCAAATTTTTGAATTCTCTCCCTCCTCGTTGGTATTACAGCGAGATACATATGTGATGCCAAGTTTAACGTCGGGGGCAATGTATGAATATCTGATGTTTTCTCAGCGTTTTTTTTGTATTGATTCCTTTGAAGCTGTTCGGGATACTCGGATTTTGTCGGCTTGTCAAAGCTACTCCGAGGAAAGTCTCAATAAGCCCTGATTCAAGAGAGGAATCCCCGATTAATATCGTAGTAGAACCTCAGGCATCAGGAGAGGGCTGATTTGTGCAATGAAGAGAGTTTGAGCTGAGTTATCTCATCAGCATGAAATATAGGGTTTGATCCGACCAGAACTTCGTACGGGTTAGGAGTCCAATTCAGAGTAAAAAGAGTTGGAACTCAGATATATCCGAAATGCGATTCATGAGAAATTGAAGAATCCTGTTTTGTGATAGGATAGGACGGGCGAAAACGAAAAGTGAGATGAGATGAGAACCGTTTACTCGTGCAGGGTATTCGTCCAGGATTAGAGGAAACATACGTACACGCTCGAAAAAGTTGTCTAGTCAGCCATGCTAATGCGTTCGTAAGGTTCTTACTAGAATTCTCACGCCGTCGCAAGCTTAGAAACAAGTGAAAGTTGACGTATTTTAGTCATATCTTTGTCTAGTTTTTGATGCCTTCATTAAAGTAAGTTTCCTAGTACTGGCCGTAAGAGTCTAATGGCTTCGATATTTCAACCAATTTTCGCTTCTTTCGCTATTTCATTCGAGCGGACATGCTGCGGTGTAACACGTCCACTTCGTCTAACCGTCCAGTTCAGTATGCTGTCTTCAATGTGTGATTTAGGCCTTGGATAGCAACCATGAAGCTTTTGCGGTCACAATTTTTGATATCTAAAATTCATTTAGACATTAGAGTGAAAACATTGTCCATACTTGTAAGACGTTTATCCTATTCCGATCCGTATCGATTGTTTGGATATTAGAAACTTGGATTGATGAAAAAAAAAACCATTCTGGATACTATGCGTGTACCGATTTTTCATGTGGTCAACGTTCGATATATCCCTTTTTTTGCGAAATCCCGAATCCGATCCTACTGGGTCACGCGGTTGCTGTATCTCGCAACAATAGAGGAGACGCAAAGTTTTGTAAAAAATTGGCAGTACAAGGAAGGGAACGTTAAAAGTTCGGTGAAAAAATGAAAAACGCTCCCAGAGAGTCTTGAGTATGGTGAGGGTCTAGCAGTGATAGTGCGCTCTGTCCATTCTTCCGTGGCAACGGAGTATACCGTGTTTATCAGGTTGCAAATTCAGATTCTTCACAGAACGCTTCCCGGCCGATGCACCATGTAAACCTACGCAGGGATTACACAGAGGGCAAAGTAGTGAAGTGAAAAAAAACGGATCTGTGTGAAAACGGATAGTGAAAAAAAACGGATCAAGAATTACAAAATTCAACTTTTTTGAAGTGTTTTAGTTCCAGAATTCTCGAAAAAAATATCCACTTAGGGGGGATGGCGTGAAAGCTTCATATAATTTTCAAAAATTCTGGTTGCCAGATAGAGTTGGGCTTGAAGGTTTGAGCTAACGATCTGCTTGACTCTGCGATTTTAGCCGACAAACGTGTAAGAAGATCCTCTCCCAGAACCCTAAGTTTTCTTTCCGGCCTCTCAGCCGGAATTAAACGAAACTCAATGAAACTGAGAGATCTCATAAAACAATGTATTTCAGGAATGAGTTTTAATGTCGAAAAAGTATGGCATGAAAGCGCGACAGCTTCACATATTCTACTCTTTTTTGTTAAATATTTTCGACTTTTGCATGTAAATTCCGACGCTTCTTAACATATCCAAATCAAAGCAACACATCTTTGACGTGAACATGAGGGATAAAGGTGTACTCTTAGTCGTAACTGTAAGTGCGTATATTCATGCTTGTTTTTAAAGAAAAGGTTGCACAGAGTTGTGCAGCATATCCAATTTGTTGTATGATGACGTTAGTGCTGGCGAGATGATATTTGACGCATGCGGTGCGGCTGTTCCCCTGTCCGTGTGGTTCGGGGGCTCAGAGGACGGGTTTTTCAGCTCACAAGTGGTGGAAGTGGAACGGAGGAACAACTGTTTAGTAGCATCAGCAGAAATGAAAAAGAAGTTCGCGGCTGTGTCTGTCCACCCGCCGGAAGGCTAGCCCACCCGCTGTGTGAAAGTGTGAAGTTTCCAGATGAATCTGAGCGAAAGTTTGGGAGAAAGGGGGGAATGGGATGGATATGCCAGAGGAGGGAACTGGGATTATGGGACTATTTGGGGGTTGGATTCATCAACGATTAACCCGCGGGTTAAAGCGTTACTCGAGACCTCTGCGCTATGATAAACACCTCCACCTGGTCATCCTGGTCACCACTAACCCATAGGTTGATCGTTGATGAACCCGGCCTTGGGAGGTTTGCGTCAGTTGAATCAGTTTCTGATATGGAGCTGGAGCGAGCTCTCCAAATCTTAACAGTAGCCGGTTGAAACGAGTTATACCAAGTTTTACCCTCAGCTACCAGGAGCGATGAGAGTATAGATTTCTTGATATTCGTGCATAGCAAAAAAGAGTTATGCGGTCTTGTACACTTCATTGAGCAACTTCGAGAGCAGCATTCTGAATTGTTGTGTTTGGTGGCACATACCTTGGACCCCAAATTGCTCAACGTTCCAATGCATTCCTATCCCTATCCCCACGGAGTCTGCAAATTATTGGCCCGAAGGCGAAATTGGCCACAGGAGGGCTTTGCGGGGATGGTTAGAAAGAGTTCTGCATATGGCCTCAGGGATGGCACGCATGAATGCGGCGGCGATACTCAGGGAGCGCAACGCGGCACTCACGCGTTACGATTTTAATTCGAATTGTGGCGCGTGTGCGCGACATTGTGCGTCCTTACCTTAGCCGTCGCATTCATGCATGCCACCCCAAGGCTGGAATTCATGAACGGCAAACCGTGGGCTACAGTTGGGTTTGCCGCGGAAATAGCACGCAATTTCATGAGACTAACCCACCTGTGGTCCATGATTTGCCTTCATGAATCCCAGCGCAGATGGAGTAATCCTAGGGGTCAAGATTGGGGAATTGTGTGGCCATTCATCAGCGGAAGATGAGGTCCATTAGGTTGAGGCGACATCTTCGCAAAATAAAGTCTGGGGCAGTATGCACATCTCTCCCCGCGCGTCCCCGTCCCCGCAAGGGCCATCCATGATTGGTCAATTTCGCCTGATGACCAATCACAGAGTGGCTTCGCGGGGACGGGGACGTGCGGGGAGAGATATGCATACGGCCCCTGGCGTTCAGTCCCTTTCTGTTTATCAAGCACGTGAATCAATAGATCAAAAGGCATTGTACAATAACGATCGAGGGATTTGGTCAGAAGGCGCGTGGGGAGGCGTTTTTTGATAATTCCCTTCTAATTTTATTTTTACGAGACCTGAAAAATTGTTCAAGATCCTGGTGGAAAGGACCATTCAAAAGTTTAATGATGGCTTATGTTCAGGTATGAACAAAAGAGTTGGGGCAAAATTTTTGGTGTGTCGAAACCAGCTCCTGCGCGTTTTCTGACCACTTCCTACTAGCGGCAGTCTACTATCGTTCTCGGAGCCAAATTCCGGTCCGCATTTGCAGACAGCAATTGTTGCATCTTGCAATAGGATGATAATCGTGCTGGGACCACTTGGTCCCAGCACGATTCACCTTTCTCCCAGCACGATTATCGTCGTGTCGCGTGATGCAACAGCCGTAGTTCGCGGACCGGAAGGGGCTCCGAGAACAACAGTATATCAGACAACGCGCGGGCGTTCACTAACCGGCGAAGTTGCACCTGCAGCACATAAAGTCGGCACGGATCACATTAATATGGTCTGTATAATTGAGATAGATAGTCTCGACGCTGCTCGGCGGGAAAATATGCACGCGGGAAAACGAAAAAAAGGTGGCTATCCATCTAATGATTTAACGATACTTCGGTACCTGAGGAGCGCTTGTCTTACTTGCAGCGCGATGTTTTGGAAACCATGTCCTGGATGTTGTAGACAGAGTTTTGAGTATCAATATTCTGTACTCACAATTTCCTACATGCCTCAGAGATTTACAGATTTTTAAAAAAGTGGCATTTTCGTAGCTTTGCGGAGAAGGGGGGTACCCGAATGGCAACTTTTTAGGATTCAAGAAAATTGTTCCGGTTTCAACTCAAATTTTTTTCTGGGGGTTGTTTTGGGTGCTGATGACAAATCTGAGGCCCTCGTTCGATTTTTCAAGAAACTTTGGCTGACTCGGTCCAAAGCTTCCAAATGAGGGAATTTTCGCTGACCAAACGCGACCTTTGACGATGTCCTAAATGCTGCGTAAAATGTGTAGCCACGAAACTTCTTCATAGAGGTCATTTGGGCAGCTCAACACAAATCCGTGGTCTTTTTATCGATTTTCTTTTGGCTCCGGTATATAACTGTGGGTATTCGGTAGTTTGGCCCAGGTCTCATCCTATGGGTGTTATTTGGGGCGCCGAACACGAATTTGAGGTCCATTTGTCGATTCAAAAAATTAAGGTACGTAACCCTCTATAAAGCGTCGTAATTCACATCAATCGAGGCGTGAGCAGCGCGCGCGACGCCTGGGCCTCCGTCTACCGTCCGCTCTCTCACTGTCTCTAACCTCCGCTCCGCACAAGCACGCTTAGGAACCATGTGATTTTCTCCGTTTTATAGGCTGTATGTTAGTTAAAAGGCATTGTGCCTACCTTCACCTACAGTAACCCTAACTCTAGCGACAAATAGACCCGAGATCTGCGTTCAGCACCCATAGCTACCCCCAGATGAATGTTTTGAGCCAAATTCGAATTTTTTCCCTGAGCCCCCTAGAAAGTCTTTTACCTTTTTATGAAGTATGTATAACAATAGCCTTTTTGAAACCCCGGAGGCATTTAAAGAGTTCCGAGCGCGCATCATCTACAGGCTATAAAACGGCGAAATTCGCATGGTTCCTACGCGTGCTGGTGAGGAGCGGAGGCTAGAGACAGTGAGAGAGCGGAGGGCAGAGGGAGGCTGAGGCTTCGTGCTTCGAATGATGTGAATTACAACGTTTTATAGATGGTATGTAGGTTCACAAACCTACAACAAAGAAAACGTGGTTTTCTATATTGTCGGTGTGCGGGTAGGACAGTCCCTGGTTAGTGTGCGTTGGCGCAAACTCGGTGCATATTAGTTACAATATACACGCACCTACATAGTTTGGACCATCGCATAGTAAGGAATTAAAAATGACAGTGTGATCCGTGCCGACTGCATGTGTCCCAATCAAAAAGGTCAAAGCTTTGTAACGTCGTTCTGAAGCTGGTATGTACTGTGTGGTCCTACATAGAGTGTGAGGTAGGAGGCGAAAGTGAGGGATATACGTACGTTGGCCAGGGCAGGCTGGCTGCTGGCGCTTGCCTAACCCGATCATGTCAGTAGCGGATGGTAGCCGGCAAACTGGTTTTGATGTCGATTCGTGTTATGTTAACGATACAATAAAGTGGGCGCGTTCGCTGACCATTGCATTAAGTTGAATTCTACGCGTGACTGAAACTTTTATGGTAGTGTGTATGCATTCATGGCTGATCTGTTTTGTGATTGATTCCATTGAATCAACTACTTTGTTAACATTTCGTGTGTATGTGCTAATCTACGTACATATATGTTTGTATACGCTTACATGCTTGAATGTTGCAAGGGAACATTTTCGATTTTGTTGTTTTGCAAAAGCTTAATCACAGTGCACTTATTCTCAATTTCCTGAAGCTCGCAGAGGTTATTAATCAAGAATAACTTCGGTTTCATTAGTACAGGGACTTTTTTCCGAAATATTCTTAGTTTCTTTCTCCAATTTTTCTGTCTCACCTTTTCTATCAAACAGCAGAGATTTTATGAATTTTATGAACCTACCAAATTTTTGAATAAATAAAGAAGCGAACTAAAATAATAATTCACTATACTTGGGCGGAACTGTAAAAATTTCCAGATTTTCGAATATATTCGAAAATCAAACTTATCAAATTTCAAATTTTCGAATATATTCGAAAATCAAATTTTTCGAATTTCAAATTTTCGAATAAAGTCGAAAATGGTATTTTTCGAATTTCGAACAGTTAGCCTTCTAGTCAAACTTCAAAAGTTTAACATAATCAAACACTTCCCCTTTATTCGACGAGAGCCAATCAATGTAAGCTACACACTTAGCTACACACTTCAACATTTTATTTGAGTGAAAACTTTCAACTTTTGGGAGTCGAAAGACAACACTTCTGTTCAAATCTGAGTTCCTGTGAACTTTCAAACTACCATTTCACTCCCCAGATTCCAGAGGTTGAAAAAAACGGACTTGTACTTAAACTTCATTCAAGGAGATACATCGGTGCGCCATGCACGGATATGCGATCTGCCTTCAGTGTATCGGATGAGTACGGTACATAGCAGGTTACGAGACCATTGCCTTAAAAACAAATCTGAGGCACTTAACGATTTGTTAAGTTATTTCTAAAATGACAGGTGTTTGTGAGAAAACGTCACTTGGAAAAATTAGAGAAGGAAATAACCAATTTTTTTTGAACGAAAAAATCACCGTTTCGTAGCGTGTACTAATGAAATCAAAATTATTGCTGATTCGTTCTTGACTCTGATCCACAGGTTAAAGTTCTTCGTGAAATCTCTAGAGAAAGAGAGTTTTATGTTGAAAATTTCACTTGCGTAAATTGGGAGTTTTTGGAGAAGGATGCTTATTATACTTGGGCAAGACTGTAAAGATTTTCGAGTATATTCAAAAATCATTTTTTTCGAATTTCAAATTTTTGAATAAAGTCGAAAATGGTATTTTTTGAATTTCGGATTCTCGAATATATTCGAAAATCAAACTTATCAAATTTCAAATTTTCGAATATATTCGAAAATCAAATTTTTCGAATTTCAAATTTTCGAATAAAGTCGAAAATGGTATTTTTCGAATTTCGAACAGTTAGCCTTCTAGTCAAACTTCAAAAGTTTAACATAATCAAACACTTCCCCTTTATTCGACGAGAGCCAATCAATGTAAGCTACACACTTAGCTACACACTTCAACATTTTATTTGAGTGAAAACTTTCAACTTTTGGGAGTCGAAAGACAACACTTCTGTTCAAATCTGAGTTCCTGTGAACTTTCAAACTACCATTTCACTCCCCAGATTCCAGAGGTTGAAAAAAACGGACTTGTACTTAAACTTCATTCAAGGAGATACATCGGTGTGCCATGCACGGATATGCGATCTGCCTTCAGTGTATCGGATGAGTACGGTACATAGCAGGTTACGAGACCATTGCCTTAAAGACAAATCTGAGGGACTTAAAGATTTGTTAAGTTATTTCTAAAATGACAGGTGTTTGTGAGAAAACGTCACTTGGAAAAATTAGAGAAGGAAATAACCAATTTTTTTTGAACGAAAAAATCACCGTTTCGTAGCGTGTACTAATGAAATCAAAATTATTGCTGATTCGTTCTTGACTCTGATCCACAGGTTAAAGTTCTTCGTGAAATCTCTAGAGAAAGAGAGTTTTATGTTGAAAATTTCACTTGCGTAAATTGGGAGTTTTTGGAGAAGGATGCTTATTATACTTGGGCAAGACTGTAAAGATTTTCGAGTATATTCAAAAATCATTTTTTTCGAATTTCAAATTTTTGAATAAAGTCGAAAATGGTAAATTTTGAATTTTCGGATTCTCGAATATATTCGGAAAACTGATTTTTGAATGCCAAATTTTCAGTATATTCGAAAATCAAATTTTTCAATTTCAAATTTTCGAATAAAGTCGAAAATGGTATTTTTTCGAATTTCGGACAGTTAGCCTTCTAGCCAAACTTCAAATGTTTAACATAATCAAACACTTCCCCTTTGTTCGACGAGAGCCAATCAATGTAAGCTACACACTTAGCTACACACTTCAGCATTTTATTTGAGTGAAAACTTTCAACTTTTGGGAGTCGAAAGACAACACTTCTGTTCAAATCTGAGTTCCTGTGAACTTTCAAACTACCATTTCACTCCCCAGATTCCAGAGGTTGAAAAAAACGGACTTGTACTTAAACTTCATTCAAGGAGATACATCGGTGTGCCATGCACGGATATGCGATCTGCCTTCAGTGTATCGGATGAGTACGGTACATAGCAGGTTACGAGACCATTGCCTTAAAGACAAATCTGAGGGACTTAAAGATTTGTTAAGTTATTTATAAAATGACAGGTGTTTGTGAGAAAACGTCACTTAGAAAAATTAGAGAAATAAATAGCCAATATTTTTGAACAAAAAATCACCGTTTCGTAGCGTGTACTAATGAAATCAAAATTATTGCTGATTCGTTCTCCACTCTGAACGACAGGTTAAAGCTCTTCGTGAAATCTCTAGAGAAAGAGAGTTTTATGTTGAAAATTTCACTTGCGTAAATTGGGAGTTTATGGAGAAGGATGCTTATTATACTTGGGCAAGACTGTAAAGATTTTCGAATGTATTCGAAAATCATTTTTTTCAAATTTCGAATTTTTGAATAAAGTCGAAAATGGTAAATCTTGATTTTCGGATTCTCGAATATATTCGGAAAACTGATTTTTTGAATGCCAAAATTTCGAGTATATTCGAAAATCAAATTTTTCGAATTTCAAATTTTCGAATAGAGTCGAAAATGGGATTTTTCGAATTTCGGATTTTCGAATATATTCGGAAAACTGCTTTTTCGAATTTCAAATTTTCGAGTATAATCGAAAATCAAATTTTTCGAATTTCAAATTTTCGAATACATCCGAAAATCAAATTTATCAAATTTCAAATTTTCGAATAAATTCGAAAAAAATGATTTTCGAATACATTCGAAAACTTTTACAGTTTTGCCCAAGTATAGTTAACATCCTTCTCCAGTTTCCCCCAACTTATTCAAGTGAAAATTTCAGCGTATAACTCTTTTTCTCTAGAGATTTCACGAAGAGCTTTAACCTGTGGATCAGAGTCAAGAACGAATCAGCAATAATTTTGATTTCATTAGTACACGCTACGAAACGGTGATTTTTTCGTTCAAAAAAAAATTGGTTATTTCCTTCTCTAATTTTTCCAAGTGACGTTTTCTCACAAACACCTGTCATTTTATAAATAACTTAACAAATCTTTAAGTGCCTCAGATTTGTCTTTAAGGCAATGGTCTCGTAACCTGCTATGTACCGTACTCATCCGATACACTGAAGGCAGATCGCATATCCGTGCATGGCGCACCGATGTATCTCCTTGAATGAAGTTTAAGCACAAGTCCGTTTACTCAACCTTTGGAATCTGGGGAGTGGAATGGTAGTTTGAAAGTTCACAGGAACTCAGATTTGAACAGAAGTGTTGTCTTTCGACTCCCAAAAGTTGAAAGTTTTCACTCAAATAAAATGCTGAAGTGTGTAGCTAAGTGTGTAGCTTACATTGATTGGCTCTCGTCGAACAAAGGGGAAGTGTTTGATTATGTTAAACATTTGAAGTTTGGCTAGAAGGCTAACTGTCCGAAATTCGAAAAATACCATTTTCGACTTTATTCGAAAATTTGAAATTCGAAAAATTTGATTTTCGAATATACTCGAAAATTTGGCATTCAAAAAATCAGTTTTCCGAATATATTCGAGAATCCGAAATTCAAAAAATACCATTTTCGACTTTATTCAAAAATTTGAAATTCGAAAAAAATGATTTTTGAATATACTCGAAAATCTTTACAGTCTTGCCCAAGTATAATAAGCATCCTTCTCCAAAAACTCCCAATTTACGCAAGTGAAATTTTCAACATAAAACTCTCTTTCTCTAGAGATTTCACGAAGAACTTTAACCTGTGGATCAGAGTCAAGAACGAATCAGCAATAATTTTGATTTCATTAGTACACGCTACGAAACGGTGATTTTTTCGTTCAAAAAAAATTGGTTATTTCCTTCTCTAATTTTTCCAAGTGACGTTTTCTCACAAACACCTGTCATTTTAGAAATAACTTAACAAATCTTTAAGTGCCTCAGATTTGTCTTTAAGGCAATGGTCTCGTAACCTGCTATGTACCGTACTCATCCGATACACTGAAGGCAGATCGCATATCCGTGCATGGCGCACCGATGTATCTCCTTGAATGAAGTTTAAGCACAAGTCCGTTTACTCAACCTTTGGAATCTGGGGAGTGGAATGGTAGTTGGAAAGTTCACAGGAACTCAGATTTGAACAGAAGTGTTGTCTTTCGACTCCCAAAAGTTGAAAGTTTTCACTCAAATAAAATGTTGAAGTGTGTAGCTAAGTGTGTAGCTTACATTGATTGGCTCTCGTCGAATAAAGGGGAAGTGTTTGAATATGTTAAACTCTTGAAGTTTGGCTAGATAGCTAACTGTGGCTTATTTTTCGCGTCACTGTCATTTTGAAGAAACCTCATATTTTTTGTTATGGCTTTTCGAAAAGCTGACTTGTTTTTGGAATCTGAAAAAGAACTGATTTTGTGATATTATTGACCCCGTCGGGCTTGAACATGTAGACTTTTTGAATTTCTGTCATAGTTTTTTAACATTATTTTCCGTTTTTATTCATTATTTTTCGTTTCCCGTGTGTTCAGTTCGACCTGGAACCGAGTTAGACTATCGCTCTGTTCGAATAACTCAACTTTTCCATTTCAAGAATTTCGGGTGAACGACCTTTTTCGGTATTTGCGTTCTCTTTCGGAATTCGCTTATTCCAATATTTGATGCACCCGGGGATTCAAATTATTCGTTTTTTTTGTGTATATATCGTCGATCACTGGTCGAGAGAGCGCCGCGTCGAACACATGTGGCACGCACGCAAGCGAGTAGGTAGTGAAGGGATCATTACCTCGTCGCTTGCGTGCGCGCCACTTGTGTTCGACGCGGCGATCTCTCGAGCAGTGATGGATCATATATGTTTTTGAAAATATTTTCAGGGGACCTTTTTTTTTAAATATTCAATCCCAGAAAATAAGCTGAATCGTTTTAGAGGACATTAACATTAATTTAAAATAATTCAAATTACGACTTTGTATTTCATTATCAACTGAATATTCAAATTATCACGCTAATATTCGTTGAAATCGAATAGAAGGTCAGTTTCTGAAATGCATATCTGTCAAAATTTTTTGGATAAAAATCCAATTTGAAGATTTCAAAAAGGCCATATCCCGGGTGAAAACCTCGTTCATTCGAGATTCTGAAGAAAGGATGATTTGAAAAAAAGTCACTTTTTCCTAAGGCCGCTTATTCAAACCATTCATATCCAATCATACATTCAAGGTGTTCTGAAATGCAACTTTCAATTTAGTCAAATAATTAATAATTTAATTAATCATTTGTTTTTGTGATAATGGAGATAAAGACTGATTAGGTATTCATATTACTCTGTTTGATTAAAAATCTTGTTTTTCCTGCAGAGGACTTTTTAAAACTAATTTTTCTAAAAATAGCGTTGTGCACGCAGCAATCGATATTCTGAATTTTTGTTTATTTCCCTGGCAGGGTAAGGCATGGATATTTATAGTCATTTCCAGCTGAAGGACTAGAGTCCTCTGATGTTATTTCGTGTCCGAGCTTCACCTAATCAGCAGTGTGTGTCCTAACATTTTCCTCAATCAGGATTGTTTATAGGACTCTATAGATGACCGACCAGTAGAAAAAGTGTTGTGTGTGGTCCGTGTCTACACCACCACTCAATATGTACCTGCTCGCAGGTTCTCGTTTCTATTTATCTTCACGATAGCCTTCATCTGAAGTGAGTTTGCACGCGAGGAGCTGCTACCGCCACAGACGCACACCCACACATACATATACCAGCCGGCCAGGCAGCTAGTCCTGTTAGTTTCCGGCAGAGTAAAGTGTGTGTACTCTATCTCGTTGGAGTTCATTCTATCTCACTTTTACCATCAACCATAATTTGCCCTCATATTTGTTCTAGTTTTGCGTGAAAATGTCGTCTTTATAACACTGACTTGGGACGGTTTTCCCGACCCCCGATAGTTTTCGAAGCAATGTTTCCGCTGGTGAAGGTGTTTGACAGTAGATACATAATTCCTGCTTGAAATTTCCCAAAATTCGCGGGATCTCAACTATTCAGAATGCGCGAGACAAATCGAGCATCCATTCACTCCGCCCCTAAATCAGCACCCATTCCCTCCGCCCACTTCAGGTTTTCGGTCTCAATAGGGGCGAGACATGCCATGAATTTTGATCAAAATCTACGTTCTTCTATTTGTTATCGGTCTAGCTTTATAGTGTGATCTGCACCGGTGCGATGGCCGGGCGTGAAAAAAAACAGGCCCAACACAACTCGTCCACGATTTTCTGACCATCCGTTTTCACAATCTTTTCGCAATCTTAACTTCTTTCGTAGCGGGTTCTGAGCTATTAGGGGATGTGGTCGGTCCGAAATCCTCTTCAAACATGTAAAAAAGCTGAAAGACGGTTTTGAGGCTGTACTGTGCCTTTGAAGACAGAGTTCATGATGAAAACGGGCTTTGGGTTTTCACAGGAAATCGAGGGTACCGGAGTCTATTGCAACAATAGTGGTGAAAGGACGGCTAAAAACGAGTCATAGGTAGCACTATAAGGCCCTCAAACTTGGTTGTGCTATGCCTGCTACGCCTACTCCCTCAACGGCGAACAAGGAAGTGAGCGGTTTGGGCATAGCGCGTACAAGTGTGAGGGCCTTACAGGGCTCACTTTCGGCCGTTTTTTTTTGCCATAGTATTTGCAGTGGATCCTGGCACACTCGATTTCTGTTGGGAACTCGGAGACCGTTTTTATCGTTAGCACTGCCTTCAATAATTTGGAAATCGACAAATGAACCTCAAACTCGTGTTTGGAGTCCCAGATTACCTCCTCCCAGAGAAAATTGGGGCCAAACTTGAGACTTTGACCGAACTACCGTATTCCAAACGTAGCATACCGTGATTCTGAAAAAGGCGATAAGCGAACTACAGATTTGTGTTAGAGGCAGTGCTTACGACAAGTTCCGTAGATAGAAGATCTACGACGTACATACCTTGCGAACCATATGATCAAACCCACGAAAACGGATCGATTGATCCACCAAAACGAGTTTCTGTGAAGCGCATTTCAACAGAAAAGGCGAAGTTTCACAGTTTTAGGTGTGCTGTTTTGGGATGCTTCTGGTGATTTTTTTTTTCAGGGTTTTCCCTCATTTATGTTTCAATCACTAGTCAGCCTGCAGTTTTTCATGGAAAAGCCGACGAGTTTCCTCATCGTGAACACTGCCCTCGAGCAGTCCAAATAACCCTCAGGATGTTTTTAGAGCAATTTTATGGTCAGGAATCGCTAAAAGTTGCGTGTGACCAGCGAAATTCTCCTCAGTAGGAAGCTTGAGGCCATATCAGTTGAAACCGCTGGAAAATTGACAAATGGACCTCAGCTTTATATGAGCTCCCAAAACATCACATAGAAAAAAGTTTCGAGCCTACTACGGAACATATTTCTCTTAACACCCTAGAAATCGCCTTTTGGGTAACTCTTTTTTCTTCGCAAAGCTTTGTGAGTGCCCTTTTCTGGACCTTCCCTTCTGTAGAGATTCCTGAAGCATTTAGGAAGTTTAGAAAACGAATCATTGATGCGCAGGACTATACCTAACACATTCAAAACATGGTTTTCTGAAACATCGGGTGTGTGTAAAGCAAGGCCTAGTGAGATATTAGCTTCTCACGTAGTAAGATGGCGCAAGACGTTGAGTTGGGGTGTTCGTTTGGAAAACCATGTGTGCAGCAGGCCATCAAGCACCGCAGACTGCTCGTTACTGGTTTTAATGCATCGAGACGCGACCGGGTGTGGTTTTGGCGGTGCGGTGCTGGTCAACATACATAACTCTCGAATGACCTCGTTTCATGCATTTGTTAGGCAGCGTCCATATGTGGCGGGAGCGGGCGCTCCCGCTGTTGTGCGCCTCTCGACGCTCCTCAACGCTGCCTGCAAATTAACACAGACAAACACCCCTGCCTCATGTTGATTCGATTGAAAACGTTTGATCGGGTGATCAATCGCTCAAATCGTCGCAACGGCTGATGATTTCCCACGGTTTTCAACGTCCGTGGTGGGATTATGAAAAACAAGGGGAGTGGTTTTGATACAGGTTTAATGCCACCTGCTTTAGTAAGCTTGAAACTTGCTGCTTGCTTCGTGGTGCTGGCGCAAGCGCGCGAGAGCGCGAGGGCGTGCGAGAAGGAGCGCCTGTGAGCGGCTAGCGAATGGTGTGCCCACGATGACCATCGATTTTGCGTAATCGCACGCTCTCGCCACGTATGGACGGAGCCTTAGTCAAAGTTTGTGTGGCAAGCTTCAATAGAAAATAGACAGTGATGGTCGATATGGCGTAAGGCTTGGACCATGCTAGTTGCGATGATCAGCGACGCTTGTGTCTAGTGGTAAGTCCAAAAGTGTCTGCTGTTTCGACGGCATGTCGTGATGCTGCGTTTAGTCGTAGCGTTTGACCATTGATCAGCTTTTGCGGTGGCTAGGACTCTTAGTATCTTATGCGCTGGTCGTGAGAGTGAATGTATGTGAATGTAGATGGTGAAGGCGAGTATTGAGAAGGTATTAATATGGGGAGAGTTGTAGCGGTTGGCAATTTGACGGCAAGCATGTGAAGCGGGTGTGATAGATTTTTGACGCTTGCACTTTACGCCGGCCACAAAAACGTTTACACTTTTTTGCTGGCAACTCGCTGGGAGGCTGCGACTCTGAAACCCAGTGATCATAAGGGGTCTGCAGAGTGCAAGTCGCATCATTGCTCGCAGCGGCTAACAACGCTGGGGATGCAATATCGATTGCGGTGGGTGACGGCGGTGGGTGACGGCGGCGTGAGAGGCGACAGGGGGGGGGGACCACAGAGAATTCTGAGGTTGCGACGACCGTGCGCCACTGCCAGCGGACGGCAACCGAACAATCAAGTTGGGAAACATTCTTGTCGCCACGTCAAGCTTGACACTCGACGTCATGTCGTTTTGGTCGCCGCATATCTGCAGACTTCAATATCTTGCTGGTGCTGGCGCAGGCTTCATCACTGCCAACCATCGCAGTCGATATTGCAATACTGCTCGACGGGTCATTGAAGTTCTGAAGGGGTCTGCGGAGTCGCAGCGACCGGTGAAGGATCGCAGAGCGTCAGCCTTGACTCGGCGACAAAATGCTTTTAGACATTATCGTCGCGGCGTCGGTTGCCGCTTGCTGGCAGTGACGCAGGGCTGCCCCCCCCCAGTCAAAACACTCTGCAGTCTCCTTCCGTCGCCTTCCACACCGCATCAGTCTCTCCGTCGCCGAAAGTAATCGATGTTGTATCATCCAGCGCTGTACGTCGCTGCGAGCAACGCCGAGACTTCAACTCTGCATACCTCTTATGGTGTCCCACATGTCCTCATAAGTACAACATCGGTTGCTTGGCGTAAACTGCGACACAAGAAGATCACAAAGTGTTTCATCGCCTGGTCGTCCGAGTGTGCTGGCTACGGAACAGCAAGCAGTAAATCTCTACTAAATTCCTTCAACCGCTGCGGCAAGTTTTGAACCGAACTGGAGCTAATCGCTCTGCGTCGGTCCTTGTGGCTCGTTGCGTCATTTCGCTGCGATGGTTTATTAGTTCCCAGCCCAAGAAAAGTTGGGTGCTTTGAACCGCAGTGAGTGAATTCAAGATGCTCCATCTGTTGGTAGATCCCCAGAAGTGCTGCGACAAGGTTAGAACAAAGGTAGAACTTTGAACAACCATTTGCGAAAAATCTATTTCTAGACTTTTGCTTAGTGTTAGGGCTAAAGATTCATGAGCAATGGAGGAATTCCAATAACTGATCGTTGACCCAGACATCGAACGAATAGCGCTGAAGATGCTTTGAAACGCGTCGCATAATGCGATTCGATAAATGTTTGCATATGTCACATCATCATCTGTCCATACAGTCTCATTCCTCCCTTCAGCCTGTTCATCGTATAATAAATGCTATACATAAAGCAGCCGTTTTCCATGTACTGGTACATGTCCTCAAGATTTTCTAGTGGCTCGCCTGGAGTCGGACGTCGTTTATTTGACATGGTGGTTAATATTTTGCGTAAATATTGGTGGAGAAGCTCATACGTACATAGCCGTAGAGCTGGTTTTACGCCTCGATGTGCAGTAATTAGCCTGGAATAGCTTAGTGATTGTGGTATTTTTAGAATTAGAATAATTCTCATATGAAACTGTACAAATTTTTTATTTCTCTTTTTTCGAATTTGATTCCGAAGATTATGAATGCCAAGGACATTAGACTTGTTATAGGTTTCCGCCCTGCATGCATAATTGAGACCGTTCTTTGATACCTGGGATCCTTTCAGCAATTTTCGTAACTAGTTGCTTGCTCTTTTTTGTAGGAGAAAGTCGCATTGAAAATAAATATTTCAGAGATTGCTTTGGAGGCAGTGTTCACGATAAATCTCGTTGAGTTTGCAGTGTAGAACTTTATACTGGCGGACGCTGGGAGAGATAGGGTAGAAGAAAGCAGCGGAGACGGGCCAGAAGTCGATGAAAACGACCGTGAAGTGAATATTTTGTTAGCCCAGTACGCCTGCATAGCCCGCCCCGCCCTGCGCTCTGACGACCGTGTGGCGCCGCGGACGTTTTTGATGGTCAATCGCCGAGCAACTTCGCCACATCCAGCCTAATCGATGTGCGCACATTTCATCATTAGCGCGCGCTTGCCGAAACTAGCAGGGTGCGTAAGCTCGTCTGAGTCCTGAACGTTAGGAACCGCTAGTTTAGCTTGTTCTGAGCGCTTTCTTTGCTGTTTCTTAAATATTCGATGTCTCACGACCGAACAACCCCATTTTTGAGTCGAACTCGGAAATGATATTGATCGTGAACACTGCCTTCAAAGGCACAGTCCAACCTCAAATACCTCTTCTAGTTTTCTAGCTTGCCTTGGAGAGAATTCAGCGCTGATCACAATTGCGCGAAACACACCACGAATGGAGTTATGACCTCTCAAAAAATGCCAAATTTGGAGTGACCAAAACACGGTGGACGAGTCCTCGGAGGCCTGTATTTCTTACTATTCGCAACAGATTCATGGCGCAAACCTGGTTGAAAAAAGAAAAACGAGAAGCTTGGAATTAAGAGAAAAACAGGGCTATTGATCGAAAACTATCGCTCTTCTCATCACCGTTGAGGTCAACAGGTAGTCAAAAGAGGCGGGTCAAAACGGTTTCCTGCAGTTGGCGTGCCAGAGAGCTTCCCTTTAGACCTCGCTTTTTCGAAGAAATGGGAAACTTGCACTTGGCAGTTGTTATACAGTGAGGGTCTATTTAACAACTATTCGTAAAACTTGGATTCCGCCCCTGAGGCTGGACTGCGCCTTTAACTGAATGCAACTAAGCGTTCGCTGGAAGTCGTTGTCGACATAGAGTGACTATGATAAGCAAGGAGTTGAGAAGTTTATAGTGGCTTATCTGGATTAGAAGGTTGACATTTCGTTGGTGATAAGGAGGTCGTCAGACGAAGTGTAAGCAGATTTATCTGTTGATTATTCGCGGAAAGTGTGACGAATGTAGTCGCAGATTTTAGTATAGTTTCCAGAACTTTACCTTGCAAGTTCGGGTTGGATTGGTACTTCAAGCTGATGGTAGAGTGTTCTCTTTTTCTCCAAAAACTTCCTCTTGCTGCCGATTGCGCTTCAGCGTTTACTGTAGGTTGTACGTGTACCCAACCGGATTCTCGTCGTTGAAGTGAAGTGGGCGCAGTGGAGGATGAAGAGGGAAGCGTGACGTGCTGATATTCAAATTTGCATGACGACCTCTGCGTTCAATTCAATTTTTCATACATTCATATGTATAGGATTGTTGAGCTAACGAAAATAGCAGAAAAAGGCATCATAAAACTTCCGTTTCAGACGACAAAGTTTTTGAAGAGACTGAAAAGTGCGCCTAAATTTCTCGCCATAACCGCTGTGGGGTTTGTCAATTGTGGAATGACATTCTATCTCAAAGGGGGGAATGATCTAAAGACTGTCCGCTGACGCAGTCGGTGTGCGTGTCGAGCGTCCGTCGCTAAGGCATTTTTCGGACGATTTTTTCCACGGATGTAGAGAGCTGATTGGAATATCACTCAGTGTTTGCCTAATATTCATTCGTATTGATTCACTGGTTCGAAAATTGCATTTGCGACGTCCGCTTAACGCGCGCGCGGACCGCATGGGCGAACAGATATTGCTTTTCCGCCTTTTCCGACCCTGCAGCTACTTTCACGCTGTCCTATTATCTATATACATAGGCGCAATCTCAGAACCCCAATCTCTGTGAACTGTCTATGGTAACCCAAAAGGAAGGCTAGTTTTCCGTGCTGCTTCTTTCTCTGGATTTTCTGACACGAGGTGTAACCGAGAATGGGTGGGCCACTGATTAGACGGGGGTTTGACCTAAGTGTTTTTATTACGCTGGTGTTTTAGGACTTGACAACGGATCAAAAATGAATAATATAGCTCTTAGAAATTTTCGTGTTTTGTTGGGCTTGGCAATCATAGAGTAATGGTCGTAGCTCTTCCACATGTGGTGTCGGCGTTAAAAAACCCTGATCGGCTGGTTTTCGAACAAAATATGGGCTTCTAATGCCGAAAAAAAAACATGATACAGAAGGAAACCCCTTAGGCGACTTTCCGGATTCGAAAGAGCCAGAACGCGCAATTATGTAGTTTCTGTCTATACTTTCTAATATGTTTTTCTCAGTTTCGATTCGGCTATTGGTTCGCTCTATGTCTGCACAAAAAACGAGCAAAAGAACAGATTTGAGATAGCTCGTCCTGCAAATTTTCCTTACTTCGAGCTGCAATGCTCTGGTGGACAAGTTGTTTCAGTCCCTATTCGCAGTCGTTGCCTTGGAGCGAACCAGATTGAAAAGGGACGTGAAAAGCGAGTCTGTGAAAACAGGTAAAACGGATATGTCGAATTAGAGCCACGGCTCGTCTGGGCAGTCTCTGTGGTTTATGTTTGGAAGTGGAGTTCTTAGTTGCTCTATGCTTACTCGTTTATTTGAAGAAATCGTAGTGCTGCTACGTATCGGACTACGATGTCAATATCAAGAACCCACGAACATAGCGGCATAAAAGCAAAGAGTGCCCTCCTCCGGTCTCTAATTTCGGAATTTTTATGTATTTGCGGAAAAGATCCCTTCTGCATGAAGCCTGCCAACTATGAAATGTCAACTCGTCCAAATGATTGAAATACAGAAGCAAGCCACTCGGACGCGCCCCTCCCCACAAGGAAGCCAGAGCCACGCCACTTTTATTGGCTTTTAAACCCGATGCAGGCTAGACTTGTGATGAATTCCGGTCAGCATCTTCAGGGATCTCTTCTTTCTAAGTATTTCTTTTGGTTCTGTTCCACTTCCATTTAACCGATGACAAGGAAAACAGGCATGAGATAACTCGTTCACCAAATTGTTCCCTTTGAATTTATTCGTTTCCGGGGAAAGAACTCTGTTCGTAGAGGGTTCTGGAAGAGTTCTGAGATGTCGTTGTGGTCGCAGGAAAACGTTTAAAATATTTTTGGGTCGATTGTGGCTATACAATGACCAGCTCTGGATATGTGGGAGCCACAGAACTCTGGCCCAGGGTAGTGTTTGTAGCGGGGAGAGATTTTTCGTATGAAATGTATTGCGGTGATAACTGCTGTGCGGTAATACGCCTGATAGTCTCTCGAGAGTCTTTCTGAATTAGAACAAACGATGATTCGATTACGTTTGTAAGCGAGCGATGAGTGAAGCGGCATGTAGCAGCCAGCCGCACGCGACAAAATGTCGGCTGTCCTCGTCTCCGTCGTCGTCGTCCTTGTGGTATGACCCAGGTGTTCTGTGGTGGCTGGGTGGTTCGCGCTTTTTCGGTGCCCGGGTAACGTCTGCCCTCTTACACAGTCGCCCGCCGCGCAACTCGCCGCTGTGGTCGCCATTTCTGATAGCACACACATCAGCTGACCGGTTTCTCTGCACCGAATGTGGGGGGCTAGGGCGTCGCCATCGTCGTCGTCAGGTTTCTGGCAATACGTGGTCGTCTTCTGAGGAAGCGCCGCCACCACGATGCTTTATGTACTACATATGTAGTAGTGATTTTGATGTGTCCATCTTAGCCATAGCGAGTAGTCCAGAAATAGCTAGTCGTCACCTCAGGCTCTCGTCTCTGAACCACACCCCCCCCCGCTGCTCTCCAATCAGCTCTTTGCTGTCTACGGACGAACAGCGCACTCGATTCATGAAGAGTCTCCCTCTCTTTCTTCCTTCGACGTCGCATTCAGTCTAAATCGGAATACGTGCAGAGATTGACATATGTGCATATGTACATACATTCGTGTTAGAGCGTTTGTGTTCTACTGCCTGCAGGGATGTCCTTTGCCGATAAAATCGTTGAAAATGCCTTTTTGACATTCTTTCGAGAAGGTTGCTGTATCATCATTGAAGAAAACATGTCGCTCACTAATCTGCTTCCTAATTATAGTTGTACTTGGAAAGCGTCATGGTCGGTTCTGCTCACTTGCACATATCGAGTATAATCATGCTGATTTTTCGAAAGCAGGATGAGTGGGTCAAAAATCCTGGTCTGGAAAATAGAGCGGAGTCCTTCTTTCGAATTTCCTGACTTGCGATGTTCACCAGGGTAAAAGAAAAAAAACGTAAGAATTTATGGGAATCCACTGGTTGAGGGCGAACCGAATATTCTTTTTATTTTCATTTTCTGAGTATCCCAATATCCAGTTCATCTGGGATTTTTAATTATTCACTTTTTCGGATATCTGTTTCATTTAGAGTTCTGATTTATTCGCTTGTCAAAATACAGGACACATTCGAAAATGTAAATCGGTAGTTTTTTTTTGAGATTTGATTGTTGGTTCATACAAATGAAGTTAAACTCGGGAATCACTCGGAAATCCTAACATTTTGTATTCCAGAAAAAATTGAATGAATTATCGATTAAGTGTACTAATGATCATTCTTATCTAATAGAAAAAAGCTTTTCAAGTATACGTATGCATTCAATCGCTGAAAAAATTTTGAAATTTTCCCTCGTTCTAATTTTTGGAAAATGATTAATCCGGAAAATTGATTTGTTTTGATTTTTTTTGATTTATAAAAAAAGATCTCTTCGCGACAATTTTCAACGCATGAGCTCCGAAAATGTTGTTTAGTGAGGTAATTTATGAATTGTTTCCTGGTGGTTTGTTACACACTTTCGAGAGGAAAAATAATTTTGAGAATAAAAGGATATCACTTCCAGGCCGTTTAGCCCGGGAATTCGAAGCGGCATAAAACCAGCAATGGCGTTTTCGATTGATTCTTTTTGTGCATGTATCGTAGAAAAAGAATACATGAATGAATGCAATCCGGGAACTGGCTAACTAAATCCCCGTGGAGTATTCTTCATAATGACTGAGTATGGATCTCTAGATTTGTGTCCTAGGATGTTCCAACGAACGCGTGCTGTTTCTTTATCGCTGCACGCGTTTTGTTCTTTTGTCGTACAATAGAGCTCACCCTCTTTAGAACTATGATAAGATATGCGTTATTGATTTCGCGAATCAATATTAACGGTAGTCTATTACATAGTAGCGCTAGGTCTAAGCCAAGGCATGGGTGTACTTTTTTGGGCTCTGGTTTAGAACACCTACCACGGCGTCTCTCTACGCAATGGCGGCGACGTCGTGACAGAGTTTGTAAACCACTGGTTTTTGGATGGATGTCATCAAGTCTATCCGCTGATGTATCCCGGTGATTGATTCTTGCATGGCACTTGAAGAATGGAATGCACTATGAAAAATCTTCAGTTTCTGTATAAACAAAAAATTCCGTTTCTTTAGAGCATTGTGTAAGAGCGAATGTGCTCCTCATGACATGAAAGTGAACGCCATTCTTCTTTCAACTCTTGTGTCATCCAATTCGTTCTTCGGTGTGTTGTAGAGCAGTCAGTAGAAAACAAACATCACGGAATATGGGTGCACATGAGGTTCACAAAGTCTTTAAACGAGAAGTCCAAATTGTCGTACAGTCAAATCGCGACGAAAATCCGTTTCCTTCCTTTTGATTTTTTCAAATGTTTGTGGCAAAATACTGAAAGATTTGTGGTGGTCATAGTGTTTTACTGCCTGAGAGCGAGTCTCGAACTACCTTGGTTCAGGGTTTTTCCCTCAACTCCAGAATGTCTGTCATGGCGTTAGCGGCTTGAAATGGCATGTTCCGTGGCTGGTCGGGGTTTTGAAAAGGAAACCGGAAATTTTCCAGGAAAAGCCATCTATCGTCGGCGTATTGCGCGATTGAGTGCGTGTGTGCGCGTGTGTCTGTGAGTTTATGGGATTCTTGTGGGTCGTTAGTGTTTCGTCGATCAGCGAAATGCTCTCTCTCTCTCCCCTACTTCCTGATCAGTTGTCGCTTGCCGTACTCGTATGCCTGGCAGATGGGCCTTTCCCTACTACCTATAGGTACAGTGCGATTAACTACGATGTGATATGACGGAAAGAGGAGTACTTGCAGGATTAGTGGCTTCCTGAAAGCTCCGCACATGCTCAGAGTCTTCAGAATCAATGAAGAAATCCTTCAATCTCTTGATCCTTATTGACAATTTCGCATCTCCACATTGACCACGAATACCTTGCAAACCTTCCTGGTCATACATAATGTTGCCGCATTACACTCCCAGACTAGAGGTTCACGTAGATTCCATAGCGTGAAGCCGCAACGAAATCCGAGAGATCGTACTGTATTCGAGATTCGTTGGCGAGATCACCGAGGTTCTTCTAAGCTCTCCTAGATCTTGAAATTTTCTCGAGTTTTGCAAAACGCCCAAGTCCTCAGGAGTTCCGCTAATCTTCCGCATATTCTCCGAGGCCTTGGGCACCCGCGATTTCTAGAATTTTTCTCGTCATTCATACTCACAGTTTTCTTGAAATCTCAGAGTGTTCTCCGCGAATCTTCCTAGTTGCTATTGGGACTAAGAAGCCCGTAGTCGCCGAAGACGCTGTGTAACTATGGGGGCTTTGAAGTGTTCTGAGATCATAAGATTCTCGAGATATACACGGATATCGCTTAACGTTACTGCAAAGTTCTGAAATTTGCCAAAATTAAGGTTCTTTAAGTATTTAACAGACCTTGAGACCTCTAAACATCGAAACTTGTCCGCGATTTTTGAGGCTCTGATGTTTTCGCGGGATTTCATACGCTTCGAAGTTACCACTGGAACACAGACTCTGGTGATTCTCGGCCCCGGATCGTCTGACAGTTCGCATCGTATTGCGAATCTGTGAATTGGCTTCTGTTGCTGTCCGAGCTATTCCAGTCTGCTCGAACAGCAACAGCAGTGGCCCGGATCGGGAGAACGAGCCGGACTGTCAGGTGACTCAGATTTCTGCTGGGTGCGGCTCGTGGGCGGGAATCGCCTGAGAAGGTTCCAATTAAACCTTGAATTTTCGGTTCGAATGTTCTTTCAGGCAGGCGGTTTGAGCAATCTGGAGCCCATTCTCGTTCTCGAGAACAAATAGTTAGCGAGATCTCTGTGCGTCCGAAACTCACGCAAATTTTCCTAGGCTTTTAATTACTTTCGTACACGGAATTATAATAAAGATAACTGCTAACGTCTAAACAGAATTCTACGATTTTTTTATTTTCAAAACCATGTCATTGGAACCTTCTTGAAATCTACTCAATATCTGGGATGGGTTGCTGATCTGCAATAGTGCGCATTTTTTGAAGGAAGTGAAGGGCATTAGAGACTATCTAATATTTTGTGGGCTTAATCCGAGTTTTGTTCGACTATTAACTGGTTTGATTCTAATACCCGACCGAAAAATCCGTTTTCGTTTTGGTTATATTGGTTTTGTTCGCAAGGATGATAGTACTCTTTGATTTTCACTTGACCGGATTTCGGATCTTGCGTTTTTCATGTCGGATCGAATTTAGGCCAATCCGAATTTTCCAGCTTGAAGTTCGCACGCGTTTTGAATAAATATGCCACCGTGAACTCCGACCGAATATCCGAACGTGATTCGGTCGATTGGAGTGTTCGCAAGTCGGAAAACCACCTGAAATAACAAATTGCTCATTTTTAGTGCAGTTGGGCACGTTACGAGCGGGCTCTCGAGACCTTACACAGGGTCATGCGGTTGCTGTCCTGCGGGACAACGGTGCAGACGTAAAAATGTTGGACCGGAAATTGAAATTTCGGTGGGTGCTTTTTATGGGAGTTGAATTGAAATTACAGAAGCTTCTTAGGTAAGAGCGTGGTGTGAATTACAAACAGCAAAACAAGCTACAAAATTTCCAAGTTTTTCCAAAAAATTTTCAACTCATAAAATTATCGAAGAATTTCACCCGGCCGACGACGTGGAAAATTGAGGACATTTTGCAAATTTGGTTCACCGATGGGGACGTAGCTACTTCGGTGAACGGGCAACGGTTTGCTCAAAGGCATCGTACGCGCTGAAAATCACTCACCGTTTTTTCGATTTGAGTGATTCTCTGGGCCCACTTAAGAACGTAGATAGAGTTTGTTCGATTAAAAACGCCTTTTTGTGAAGATAAATGAGGTCGAATGTCTCAAATTCCGTCAAAAGAGGCCGGCCCTCCGTCAGTCATCTGGCACAATTTGCTATCCGTCATCCTAATTGTAAGTAACCAACATTTTATACAGTACAACTGAGGCGAAGTTGATAGAATATACTATACAATTACGTAAAAAAAAACTTTTCTACACACATCGATTAACCTTTGCTCCTCCATAGATTTATTGAAGGAAAGATAAACTTCATTTGATCGTGAGATCGTTGGTCAAAACAGCGATCTCTAGCGATCGAATCTTCCTTTCTCAAAAGTCGATTGAGATATTTTCGGTCTGAAAAAGGGGTTCTCAGTAATTTTTTTCTGCGGTTTTTTCAACGTAGCTGATATATTGGGTACTAGCTAGAGCTCTCATTGTATATGGAAAACTAAAAAACGAAATTCATCGTGAACGATGCCTTTAATCCTGGCCTCGCAATTGCCGCGAAAGCTCCGCGACTACTCGCGGGTGGAGAACCTGACAGTAATTTTGGAGTGTGATTGCTCAGAATGATCTACTAGACGTTGAGCAAAGCCATGTCGACTGAGGAGCTTGCTCACATCAGCACGGTGGGCAAACAGAACCAGTCGCAGCAGGCCGGGCGGCATTGTCGATCCACATACCTCTGTCCGGTCTGTAACCGCCGCCGCCGGTTGGCCCTTCTTCTCCGTCTCCTTCCGTCATCTCGTCTTGAGTGTGACAAGCGGAATTCGCTTTTTCTCCTTCTCGCACACTGTCACACCGAGAGGGTGATTGACAGGCTCACGTTCATATCGACTTTTCCTACTGGTAGTCCTTTCCTCGTCTATTTCTTCATACTGTTTCATACATAGCTGTCCGCATTCAGTTGCCGCCAGTGTTGACTCAGAGTGCTACTGTGTAAATTGAATAGCTGGGCTAAGCTCTGGACTGGTAGGGAGGTGGTGGTGGTTTGTTCGTGTATGCATGAGTTTATGGATCTGATCAGCCTACATATGTACGTAGTATGTTGTATGAACGTGTATATACAAGTGCAGCGCCGTTCGTCATTTAGTAATATGTATATGCGGCGCGCGAGCGGTGTGTGACACATAATAGTCGGTCAGTTGCCGGAGGCGAATCTCCGAATTTGAAGAGTGTAATATGTATGGGAGCGACAACCCCCTCCCTCTCTCCCGCTATGTGTTGTTTTTCTGTCCACTATATTATGTGACATGTGCACTATTATGACAGGCACATATATCCATGTGTCTGTCTGCATTATGTCCATACACGTATTATGTGGTTTCTTTCCTCCGAGGGTTTAGTCGGGATCAGGAAAGTAGGCGGCTGAGAGGCGGGCAGAAATTCAATGTGCACGCTGTACCAGACTTGTTAGCATGTACGCTTCCGAATCCGTGCAAAACTGATGAGCAGTGTGCGCGCTCCTACTGCTATGCAGTCATTGCGGGTTTTTTTTCTGACCCCACCCTCTATTACTGAACTGGACGAACAATTGAAGTGTGTAGAGCGGTAAACGCATCTGCGAGAACGCATAGTATTGTAAGTATCTCATGGGCATCCATACTGAAATTGTTTAGTATCCCGCATAAGCTGGAGAAGTTATAAACACAGGACTGTTCTTTTTTGTGCATTTTGCACCTTCCAAAACGCTCAATAGTGTTTTTGAAGTCTCGGAATGGATCTCATAATCGTGTTCAGCGCCCGAAATTACTCCATGGACAACGTTTGGGAGAAGCCACATTTCCCGAAATTTGAATAGAGTGATAGCGTGTTCGACCGGTACGGATTGTTGGCTTAGCGTTTACTCCGGCCGGACCTAGTGATACTTTGCGTTCCCCATAGGAGGTTGGTGCGAACTCGGTGCCATATGCTATAAGATATGTAGGTGCACCGAGTTTGCGCTAACCTTCAATGGGGAACGCAAAGTATCACTAGGATCCATGCCGACTGCACATACCAATTAAGGGGTTCTGAAAGCTTTCGAGAAGATTTTCAAGATTATACCAAAAATCCTTCCAGGAGTTATTTGGGGCGCTGATCACGGATCTGATGTTCGTTTGTCGAGTTTCCGAAGTTTTCGATTTAATCTGTTTAAAAATTCCCGTCGGGAAAATTTGAGGACAAAACGCGACTTTTGGCGATTTCCGGGATGCTGCTATGCGTATAGCAAAAAAAATTATCTAGAAGTTAGTCGGAGAACTACACATGAATCTGATGTCCGTTTATCGTTTTTTGACGGCTTGCGGTACATTGCAGTACGTATACTGTAGTCCGTTCAAGGTCCCAGAATTGACTCAAAATATTTCCAGGGGTACGAATACGAATTTGATGCCCGTTGGCCGATTTTTGAAATATTAAGGTGGGTTGTGCCCTGGCAAGGTACCCATCGTAGCCTACTGTAGATCTCTGACTATCGATAAACGGAACTCAGATTTGTTTTCAGTACCCTAATTAACACCTAAAGACAATTTTTGAGCCAATTTCGAGATTTTTTTAAAACACCCCAGAAAATGCCTGATGCCTTTACCTTTTCGGGAAGCTCGAAAAACGCCAATAACCTGTTGGATCCTGCACCTCGGGGCAGGATGCTGCGCAGTTTTACCATGGAGGCTCGGGAGATACAATAGAATTCGTTTTCGCAGATGCGTTTACCGCTCTAAACACTTCCCTTCTCAGAATTTTACGCTTTCTCGCGCATGAACTTTGTAGAAAAATGGAAGACTTTTTCTTATTCTTAACACTTTTTCTTTGACAAATTATTTCTCGTTATTCTGTTGCGACAATGTTCAAGTGTTTGTGGCCTGATCTAGTGCTTTTTCGCAAGCCAAAATTTTTGAAACAAGTGTTTGTAAGAGCGGGTAATGGCTGTCAGAAAGTGTTTCCTGTGGTGAAGTGTTTTTCCATTATTTCAAATGCATTGCCAACATTGTGCTTAGATTTGACGACTTTATTGAACTTTTCATGGCATTCAGTCGTATAGCCATATTGTCATGCATTGCGAGAAGAGTGAGAAGTAGTTGTGTATGTACGCATGTACTTGTGAATGGATGAAAAATGTTCGAGCGTCATTGAAGGGGACTGCGTGGAAGGTTTTTTGCAACTATGGAGTATTCAACGGCGGAAAAAGAGCATTCAGAATCTAAGTCTTTCTTGAGATTACTGTGTACATACATACTCCAGCATTGCTGGAAGTGTTTGCCTTTGCCGTTGAGTCCGGGCAATGGTTTATGTTTTTAAGTCTACGCCCTGAAGCTGCGCGAAGTGCACTGCGGGAAGTTACTCAGTTTAATACTAAGGTTCTAGCAAGCGCCTCGGGGCTCAAGACAGGCACTGTTAGGGGATTTTTTATTTTTGCCATTTTCCGCCTATTTTTTGAGCGTATTTTCGAATACTGCTGGCTCAGAAAAAAGCTTACCCAACGTTGCAGAGAACGATGCGGATTGTGGCGCCATTTTACCAATGCAGTTTTGTGGTAGGTTCCCTGAAACGGGACCTTGGTAAAATCTTTAGGTGAGCCCATGCTGCCTTTCGGACTTTTTTCTAAAGTCAATGATTTTATCTCTTACGATCTACTTCATGTTTTTGAACATTCTATGGACTTTTAATTTAGGTGGCAGTGTCAGTCACAATGATGCGCTTGTCTTTGATCCCAGATTTTTCTTGTAGTCAGACACTCGTATTTGTGATCCACCAGACCGCTGCCATAAAAGTGCCGAATTCGTTCCCCCCAAACGTCGGTTGTTTATCTCAAGACATCGCTCTCTGACGCTTTCTTTACGCCTGGTTTTCCCCGAAACACCCTCTGTTTCACCCGAAACACATGGCGTTTGCCCCGAGACAATCACAGACCGCAGCGGTCCGGCGGGATGCAACTACGAGTGTCTGAGTAGTACTCAAAGAAAATAATTGACAGCAGAGTCATAGTATTTTTTTCCACGTTAGTCATTGGCTCTGCTGTTTTTACGATATTTTTCTGATGTTTCAAGCTGTCTTATTTTTCGAAAAAAAATCCTGTCATGAACTTACCATTTGAATAACATTTCATGCGAGAACTTTTAGCTTTGGACGGAGTGCTTCCTTGGTTTGTCATGTGTAAGGCCCTAGTTATACATGGGCTTTTGGCTGGCACTGGTTTCTGCAGGACGTCGGCAATTGGTGATCTTTCGAAATTGACCAATTGCAGACGTGTCGCGTAAGCCAGGGGGCTAACACATGATTCGACATGCATCAAATTTTTGCTTGGGGAAAATTCGGTGTAGATTTCAAATCTTCGGGCTCAATCTCAGAACTGTTTCATTCACTTTTGAAGTGCTTTCTTCACTCAACAAAAACCAAGTTCGTCCAGGAAAGATTTTTGTTTTGCTGTTAATTTTAGGATTGCGTAAAACTTTATTGAACCATCTTCAAAAAACCTTAGTGGGAGTTGAAGTTCAGTTTTTGTGATATCCCTGTTTTATTTTGAATTGGATTTCCCTTTGCTTTAGTAATTTTTCACCTCGAGCTTAATAAATGACAAGTTTTTTTTTCAAAAGGGTTTTGGTGCTGCTAGCTTTATTCGAATCGTTGTTTAATTCGAGCATTCGGATATATGCTCTACTAGAATATTTGTTTCATTCAGAAATTTTAACTGTTCGCCTCGAGCTCTGGATTCTTTTGTGAATTTCAAATCACTCGGATTTCGAAAAATCGATGTTACTCGGAAAATATTAGAATAATACTAGTTCAGAATGAAGTTGAAATTCAAACTCCCGATTGTAGCCAATGTTCTGAATACCGAAGTATTTGATTTATTCAAAATTTAAATATTTAATTCATTCCGCAATTTGAAGGTTCACTTATTCTAATTTTTGATTTTTTCATGAAAATGAATTTATGCCTCATACGGGTATTTGATTCATTCGGAGTTTTGAGTTGTCGGCTTTTATCGCATATTTTTTTGATTTGTCGGCTTTTTCGCATATTTGATTTTTCCAGAAATTTGAAACATTCGGTTAATTCGAAGGTTCACTCTGAAAAACAGAATGTTTGATTCCACGAATATTTTGCCATGTTGACTAAACCTGAATGCTGGTTCACACAATTTTGGCTTAATCATATTTGAGTGTTGTTCGAGAAGCATTTGAGGATTGGAATTTTTTCTCAGACAGCTTTTAAATGTATTCACCCATTCAACGAAAGCAGACTAAAGATTTTGAAACACTCATTCGCTCGGAATTCTTAGAGGAGCCACATAAGAAAAAAAAACACCCAATCGGAATATTTTTGAGAGGAGATTTTGAAATGTTGCCGTAGCCGACTTTCAAGGTTTTATCTTATTCTTACTCGTTTTCTTGAAGTAGTACATACATACATAGCTCTAATTCCTATTTTATGGCGTATAAAATGTGGTGTGGAGGTTTTGATCCGGTTTCGAGTCCATCTATAATCTGGACCGAGTATTTTGCTGTCACCCTGTACTACATAGTTTACGATTTTCGATGTGAAGTTCGGGAGAGTGGAATCGGATTTAGAAGCCTATCTATACAAACAATTATAATCGGTCAGTCGTCAATCTGGGCGAGGAGCGAATATTGTTGATGACGATTTTCGCTGTTCGTTTACAAATATCCTCTCGGCTGCGAAAGTCGGCCAGCAGCAGCAGTAGCAGGCCGGAAAGCTGTAGTGATGGACTTATTGCTGTCATTACTAGTATATGTACACTTTCCAGAGATTGTCAGTCAGCTGGACTGAGAGAGAATGGGAGAAAGAGTGCAGATTCTTCGAATGTTCCGATAAACGTCGAGCTTTTTGTTGTTTATCGACGAAGTATGTAGGGAGGGGGGGGCGACGGTGTGGAACTGCGATAACGGGAAATAGTTGACGAAAGGTGATGGTGGTAGGGTGAGAAGAGTAAAAGGGGTGTGTTAAGGTAGGAAGGGGGCATTCGTATGTCGTCATCGTCATTTGACAAATGCATTCGTCGCCTTTATGGTTTTTTGGATGTCTCATGGTCAGCTCACGTGTGAATCTTAGCGAGCTTAACTGTCTGGGGGTAGTTTTTCTAGCGTTGTTTGAGGTGTACAGGTGAATCGGTAGGATGTTCGGCGGTACGTGCGGTGCTAGCGTGCACACGTGCGTGAAGGCATGCGTGCGTGTGTGACTGTAGGCGTGGCTATAGGCTAGTGAAAACCAATTCTTGTATAGTTTTAAGTCGCGGCGTTTTGAGGAAATATTGCTTTCCCAATGAAAGTCATTCTCTTCTCAAAGAGAAGTCAAATTTCGTAGATATGTTATATGTATATGTCGCAACTTCGAAGTATACTTTAGACTTGGTATTAAATTGAACTGCGTGGTTGCGCAACTCGGTTTTTTTTTCAATTTCCAATTATGTGGTTCATTTAGGGAACTGAATTTTTATGTTTCTGGATTGCTCGCTTTTTGCCGAGTGATCGATTTGCTCCTTTTTTTCTGTGAGTACCCTGCATTTCCTGGCTAAATTCACTCGGCTCTATCGCGTGCTTATGTTGTGTCTCCCTCAACTTCACGCGTATGCTGTGTCGCTATCCGTACACTCGCTGCGCACACGCACGCGGAGGGACTTAGAAGATTTCACTTTGAAACACGGGATATCTAGCGTATACGAAGAATAAAATTGTTTTGTTCTTCAAATATTTGGTTCGTTGTATGTAGACGCCAATCTGTTCAGTTTTTCGAATATAGTGCTTACTCGGAAAGCGATATTTTTTGGTTTTCGAAAATTTTGTTTTGCGGTGAAGTGAAATTGTTCATTTTCTGAATATCTGATTGATTTTGGGGAATAAATTGAACGCGGGTACGTGGGTAGTTTTACGAATGTTCCATTTATGCGGGAATTCAGATAATTAGTTATTCTGAATATATGGCTTATTGGAAAAAGCAGATTGATTGATTTTTTGAGAAATTTGATTCGTTCTGGAGCTGCGATCGTTCGTTTCTGCTGTACCTGGTTCAATCCGGAGAATAATTTATTTGGTGTCTCAAAAATTTAATTTATTCGGGATTACAAATTATCAGGTTCTTCGAATGTAATGTGCGCTCTCATTGACAATTTTTGGTTCTTCGAATATTCGAGTTTTTCGAGGCTCCAAAGTAATGTGTTTCTCAAATCCAGGGAGTCTAAAAAATGGGATGAAATTTTTTCTTTTTTTTTGCCGATTTCATGGCATTTCATGCTCTTTCGAATATCCAGCTAACTAAAGAAAAGTGCATCTGTGCTTGCATGTTTCGGAAAAATAGTCCAAGTTTCGAATCACCTCTATGTAATATTCAAAGAAATTGTGGGATATCCTAACCTCCACCGGTCTCGACGGGCAAGTCGGCGGTCCCCTCTCACCCATGTTATGACTGGCACAGCTTGGACATGACCCTGTCACCAGCCGCAGAAGCTGGCGGACTGACCGAGGGCGAAATCTGGTGCAATCCGCTGACGGCCCGCATTCTACCGTTTTCATGGTTTCCCATTGTCAATGATTAGGGAAAACGAGCCTCCAGCAACTCGTCCAACAGTCATTTGCTGTTCGAAACCAGGATATTCGCAGGGTTATAACTCTGCGCATAGTGCACTTAAAGCGAATACGGGAATGACAATGTGCTCAACACATACTTTTCTGCAGAATGAGCAAATGAGCTGGAACATTCTTTTTAGCGCCTTCAAGATGTTCCAGAGTTACCCTGCCCTAGTTTCTTATGAAAAAGGCCGGAGCTTCTCCGAGTGGCCAGCTATTTCAACCCATATTGTGTACCATCACCTGTGTAACAATGCCTTGTGTCCTGAGATCTCAGTCTGTATGTAGACGACTTGTTCTGGAGCTGGTGGGTGATTGTGTGCGTTAATGTACATATGTGTGTGTCTAAGTTGGCACACAGACCGCACCACCCATGCGGGCCAAACACACAGAACAGCCCAGTCAGTCAGCCGGGGCTAGAGCTTTGTTTATTCATGATTATATCCACTGGTCGTCGCCGACGACGTTTATTGGTCCCGTGATGCGCGCCAACATGAATGGAAGAAAGTGGAGGAGGAGCGTGAAGTCGATAGAAAGTGTCGAGTGATGTCTGGACCAGATGTCTCAACACGACTGGAAGTGTGTAGCTCCAGCCGGGTTGCTCCATTCGAGTGCGAATAATTCTCTTTTTTCTTTTGTTCTGGACTGGCAGTGGGGGTTTCGAACTCTCAAGATATCAGGTCTCCTCGAATAGTGTTATTTCTCGTTTGAAAAGTTCAAATTCCCTTTCTGTCGCTTGAAAATTGGTTTGAAAGGGATAGGGGTTCTTATGGAGGAAATGGGTTGGGGCGGGAATGGCAGTTGGAATAGCTTGGACAATTCTTAGAAACGCCCTCAACTAAAAAATGGTTTTTCTCCGGAAAATCTCTTGGAAAAGATCTCAAAGTGTCCCACTGTCTTGGATGTGCTCCGAGGCTGTTCCTAGTGCATACTTGAGGCTTCTTGAGGTTTACGTAAAACATTTCGAGCTTCCGGCATCTAACCAATTTTTCACGATGCACTAGAGTTGGGCATTCTACACTAGATTTCGAGTTGACCAGTAATTCGTGATTGTAAACTTGATCTTTTTAAAGATTCCAAATAATTGAATTCATCTATTGTTGCCGTGTTGAAGTTCCTGATTGGGTTAAAACTTCGAGCTAGCCCTCCAAGGCTATCGAATGGAAAAAAATGTACATTTGCAGCATAGGCATGACAGCATGGTTCAAATAAATTTCCGAAAAAGCAGTAAAATATTTGAATAATTCGAAATTATTAAAGTATTAGTATCTCTTTCGGTTTGCAATTTCGCTACCTGAGACTTGCCGAATATTTGAATTTTGTTTACGGTCCAATCTAATTATACCAAAGAAGAAAGTTGTGAATTATTCGAGTTTCGATTTGGCCTCACGTACTCTACGTATGTACATACTGTCGTTATCACAACGAAATTCTAGTCCGCAATCGCGGACCACCGCAGTTGAAGAGCGCAGCTAGAAGATAATTTTGCCAGGACCTTGTGATCCCAGCACGACTTCCCGTCGTCCTAGCATGATTTTGCGTGGCATGCGTGTCGCAATAGCGGTTGTTCGCAGTTACGGACCGGAGCTTCACTACGATAACGACGGTATGTATTATGAATTTGTTGAACATGAGACCGCATGGAATATTTATCACTAAAATATTTTCTTGATTCTCAACTTTTTTATATTTTCGTTACATAAGCACTTAATTTTCATTGATTTCAAAATTTGTACGAGGCTTTAGCTTTTTTTGCTGTTCATTTCGAAATAGAGTTTATTGTTTTCTGTTTAATTTCTTCTTCCTTTAACTTTTTGATTTCCTGAGGATTTCAATTTTCTCGTGCTTCCTATTATTCAATTTGTCATCCCGGAAGTTCGTGTCAGGATAATGGGGAGACTTGCAACCGTAACTAGTAAAGAAACGATTAAATTCGAAATACTTTCATACAGTCCGCACGGATCGTACCGATATTTTGCGTTCCTTGTTGTGCGTTGGCGCAAGCTCGGTTTGCATATGTTATAACATACGTGCACCTGGCTTGCGCTAACGCACAATGAGGAACACAAGGTATCAGTACGGTCCGTGCCGACTGTCTATCGATTATTCGAGTATCCGAGTGTCTAAATTGATTGGTCGTTTAGATTTTCTATTCCTTCTCAACAACACATACATAAGGCTTATTCGAGAACTTGAAATGTTCGGTATTCCGGATTTCCGATTCATGCGGCGAATCAAATTACATATAGCTTAGGTCGCTGTGTTTGAGCCGTTCGAAGCAAGACTCATAGGGCTTATCATGTCAAAATCTCCTTATCACTGATATATTTTACCATCACTGACCGCTCCGCTGCTTACTCCGCCCGGACTCATCCTAGCAAGCTAGGCTATATGTGCTTTCTCTAAAACTCAAAACATTCCAATTGTTGGTTTTTCTATCATCTTATTGCTTTAAAGTTTGAATACGCGGTTACCGAAAAATTGCCATTTACTAATCCTGATTGAAGTTACTGATTACTAGAAGACTTGAATTATTGCATGAATAGTACATACTCATTTGAGCCGAATAGAATATACTTATGCTCTCGAGTAGGTCAATTCATTTGAAACTTTTGAAAAGATTTTGCTCACATTATGCGCTAGTTGAATTTAGAAAACGCAATATTCGAACTATACGCGTATTTCACTGGAGTTTTAGATGAACAGAGCGTTTGATTGTTTTCAATCATCCGAAATCTTACGAATAGACAATATTCGAGGAATTTATTCGGCCGAAAAAAAGAAAACTTGAGGTATTTATTCGAAAAAATTTTTGAAATGCGAGGGTTTTTCATATTCTGTGGTATACTGTACTGAAATTTTCAGCGGATTTTAGAAAAGCGGACGGATACACTCAGTTTTTGCGCAATTTCATTTAAATGGAAAAGAGAAACTTGTTCTTCGAGAAGTTTAATTCTACTTCATTTTTCTATAAAATTTTTGAAAACAGCCCTGTGATGCTGAAAGTGTCCCCGTCTAAAATTTCAGACTAAGATTGACAGTTGTCCTATATCCAAGCTTCTGGAAGTCGCACGAAATCAAATTTTTGATAAAAAGCTGTTTTCGATCTGTCCATTTTCGGTCTCGTGGGTTGAACTGGCCGTGGAGTGCAATCCTAATTTGCGGTTTACGAGTTCGAGTTCAAAGGTCAAGCTCCATTGACGAAGTTTGTGCTGGTTGTCTCGTGTTCCCCAGGGTGAACATCTCGCCGCAATTTCGGTACATTCATGCCGGAACATGTCAGAAAATTGAGTTTATCCCGTGTGTGTCAACGTCACATGCGGTGATCGTGATTGACACGTCTAACTCGTCCTCGTCCTCGCTGCTGCTGCTGTTGTTGCTGTCCTCGTCATAGCGGTTGGCCTAAAATGCCCTGGTTCTGGAAGTGACCAACCACAACATCCCTCGGTCTACTGTTTAGGTCGGGTCGAGTTATCCATCTATCCCTGTCACCCCGTTTTCAGCATTTTGGTGGTCTAATTTCGCGCGTCGCGACCCGCCGTCCGCCCCGAATCATAATGGCTAGGTGGAGAGCAGATGGTGACTTGTTGCACATAGAGGTAGCGAGTTTTTTCGTCAAACTCTGTCACATCTGGTCGCTGATCGTAATCCCGTGTGTAAATCACAGAGACTAATCGTTGTCGTATAGCTGAGAGTGACCTTACTGGTAAGGTACTAGAATTAGAACAGTGGTGCTGGTGTACCGTCGTTTCCATTTGTTTGTGATTTTTCTAGCTTGGAAATTCTCAAAACGTTTGAAACTTCTGAGAGCGTGTCCGCAAATTGGATTGTGAAGCAAATTTTGTTCTCCATGCAGCAACTAACTCGATCTGTAAGAAAGGTTTCGGGGGCTACTTTGTAGAGGCTCTTCTCGCAGTGAATTTAGAGGGTCTTGTAGGGAATGGAAATTTTCTGTTCTCTCTCGTTGTTCTCGGATTAAAATCACGTATGTACTCAGGCAATCTCAAGTGTTGACTGTATGTAGGTCGATAGAATGCCATCTCATCAACCGCCTTCTGTTGATAATCGAGAATAGACGTTTCTGACGCGAAAGACCTGCCCGTTGCCTCGGGAGGACTGCCTGCTGTCGGCCCAATCACGTCTTGTTATGTGGCGTTTAGCACTATATGAGAGATTTTCACATCCTGTTGGACAGACTTTCCTAGATCAACCAGCCGTGTTCCGTTGTCTTTCAATTTCTGAGCTTTTGCTCCGGGATCGAGTGAACCGTGTGCACATTGAAAAATATAAAGAAGTGAGTCGTAGACGGGTTTGCTGATGCACTAGGTATGAGGCGTCTGGATTTTGTTGGAGACGGCTTGGCATCAGGGCTGAAGGGAATCCCAACTTCCGATCACAAGGTGTCTACCGGTTTTTGCGTTCCGATTTCCGACTTCCGGCCGGAAATGCACAACTTTCAGTAAACCTTCACAGAGAAGGGTTGCTAGTACACGTCGATGAATCTGATCTCTCATAGATTGGACTGACTTCTAGGATCGATTTGTTCGTTCTGATCTTCGGGTTAAAAATTTTTATTCCCGCTGTGTTGCATCTAGGTGGAGAGCGCAAAAAATAGCCTTATTTAGGCAGTGTTCGGCGCTGGTCGTGGAGGTTGCCGGGGGTGGGGATCTGAGCTGCGGAGCGGTGGAGGGAAGGGGGTCTGTGCTACTCCGGGAGACCAAGTGGACCATTCCGAATAGAGGTAAACACTGTCTAGGATCAGTTTTTTCGAGGGATTCGATTATACCTTGCACTTCATATGAAATTTTTCTCTTCTTTGAGTTTTAAAGGAAAAAATAACAGACCCGGTCACGCTCCTGGGGGGTTTGTCTGAGAGAATCGCCCAAATTTGACCAAATCACGCACCTGAGGGGCCTGGGAAATTCGCCGAGATTTCGACCAAATCACGCTTCTGGGCTGGGGGGTGTAAGTAGGATTGGCCTTCTCCACGCCTCGTGCGGTTCGCAGTAACTGAGTGTTATTCGGATTCTATGTGAAGTCGCTGGACAATTGAGAGGTGCCTGCCTATCGTAAGCAGGTAATAGGCAACCCACGCACTTTTGCTGTAAACTTATATGCCTATTGACATAAATCGGCTCACTTTGGATGGATCAAACTGCTGTCGACATCTTAGTTTTCCGAAGTTAACCATGAATTTCTACAGACGAAAGTAGATAAAGCCGCTAGTTGGGATTATGAACGTCATCAGAACTGTCTCGAAACTTTGCAGTTTTTTTGGACGCTACCTTTTGATAACCAATTTTTTTGCGCTATGAGCCTGTGTTCAACGCGATGTTTCTCAACGACTATTTCTGAACGTCCTGTCTTCCCCGATGTCGCTCCAAAGGCGTTCTGAGGTTTTTGTGAGGTGTTCCGAAGCATCGAATCTGTCCTGGAACGTGTTCTGAGGCTTACCTAAAAGGATACGCCTTTTTGCTAGGTGTTCTCCCCATCGCGTTGCCAAAGATTTACCAGTTTTTCTCGAGATTATCCACAAACCTGTCCCAATTCTGACAGACTCAAAGAATGTAAGCACATTTACAAAACAGGAGAGGTACAATTTGGAGAAGAAGCTAAGCTTTGCAACACCCCTTTGGAAAGATTCAGTGCTCTGTAACAACCTTCCGGATGAATTGAAATCACTGATTTACCGCTGGCCATGAAACTCACATTGACGAAAAATATGGAAACCCTACAACAATGTTTAGTAACAAGTTCGGTTGCAAATTTGCAAATGTTGAGCTCCGAAATTTCTCTCCGAAAGAAACAGTGAAGCTTCCAACAGCCTCAGAAACCTCGAGAATAGGGCTGAAAGTCTATGGGAACAGGTTTGTAGACACATTGGAAAAACTGGTAAACCTTTGAAGGCGCAATCATGAAAACACCACCAAAAAGGCGTATTCTTTCGAGAAAGCTTTGAAACACGTTTTGATGCTAATTCGACGCTTCGGAACATTTTAGAAAAACATCAGAACGTCACGGAGAAATATCAGGGAGAACTTGTCGTGGTTTGAAATTACTTCACACAGTACTTGCACTTAAAGTGTGTTTTAGGGTTTGACGATAAAGTTTTCCACTCATATATTGAAAATCTGGTGCAACATTCTCAAAATAGCATGGAATTGTCAAAGCTGAGAGATCGGATTCATCGATCTGCCTTCTCTGAGAGTTTTGGCCTAGAAATCGGCGTGAAATAGTCGCGAAATGTCTGCTTTCCGCGTAATAGCCGAGAATTAGCTGCCAAATAATGCTCGCCGCGAAACTGCTGGGAATTGATGCATTCCAGGGAAGAATACGATGCATTCTTAAGGGATGGTTCGAATGCTAACCCTACCATCGGCTCGATTGCTTGCGTTTGGGGTCTTTAGACCCCCTTTAGCCTCTGGAGGCCCCGTCCAACAGCTAGTGGCCCCATATGACGGCTCGAGAAGCCGTGTCGGTGTGCCGTCCACGTCTCTGTTATTTTCAGTTGATTCTCGTTGTTCTCGGTCATTGCTCCACTATTTCTCGGCTACTCCGCAAAAAATCCGAGAAATAACCGAGCAATAGCCCACCAGGAGCCGCTGCGGAGCTTGGTGGCCTAATTCTCGGTCAAAACTCTCAGAGTTTTTTGCCTACATTTTTGGAATCTGCATCCCTTTTTTGCCGTCTTCGGAATGGGGAACATGGGGGGCCAAGAACGTCTGAAACTAAGGGTTTTCAAACGAGGAAATCCGCTCTTACTTGGTGAATCGTTATATGTTTGGAGTGTTTGTAAAAGACATTTTTTCAAGACTGAATTAGAACTGGAATGAGCGGGATTCCGCGTTTCGCGTTCCGAAACTCGCAGTTTCGCGCGTTTTTGGGCCTTCCTCGCTCCGCTTTCCGAAAACCACACAAAGTGCTGCGCTAGGCGGAAAAATCGAGTCCAATTTAAGCGAATCACGTCCCCAAGCCGCCTGACAGTTGGACTCTTATTCCGAATCTGCGGGTTGCTTTCTGTGCTTTTACAGGTGCTGTACGGGTGGAGTTCGCACAGCAACAGCAGTGGCCCGGAGATCGGGAGAACGAGTCGAACTGTCAGCGGCTCCGATTTCTGTTCGGTGCAGCTCAACACCGAGAATCGTCTAAGAAGGCAGGAGAAGCCAATCTATAATTCAATATTTTTCCTGCGTCTCGCGTTGAGTAAATCGCACTGTTGTTTTTGTGCATTTCACACCAAATTTCCGGATCCTAGAAAACCGTCTGTGCCGGAATCCGAACTCGACTCTCAGTTTTTCATATTTTATTCGGCCCATCTCTTGCTATTAGGTCTCCACCGTATGTGCATAAGATCCATTCAGGTGTTTCACGTATTTTTTGGCCGGCGAGAGTTTTTCTGCTGAAAGAAAAACATCTATCCCATTATCCTTCCGTCTGTCTGGGTTGAGTCTGGGCTGTGCTCATTTCCCGAATGTTGGAATTAACTTATTTGGATGTCGATGGGCTTGCTGTGTCTGGTTGCAGATGTGCAGACAGGCAGCCCTTTCAGCTCATCTGCAGTGCATGAGTGTCAAGTCGTCACTCCACCCACTTTTATCACCCTCTCATGTTAAGGTAGATGGGGAAATGATTGACAGTTTGATGGGGCGCAGGGGGGAGTCGTTGCTGATATGGTCTCCACGTGTCTGCAGAGGCTCTCAGTTTCAGTCTTGTAAAAATGACACTGCCCGAATTACTTCTTTTTTTTTCTCCTGAATGGTGTGATTTTGAGTCAGCTGGCGTTCATTGTTGGTGGAAGAGTTGCAGCTTCTTTTCGCCGCCGTTTTACTTTTTCTTCTCGTCCTCCATTCGCTGTTTGGCGTGTTTGATGTATTTGGAAACGAGTTTCCTAAGCCATTTCTCTTTATCGATTTCAATTTTTTTTATACTTTTTCTCGCAGCACTTCTTTTTTGTGGCTGGCTGTGTAATGAGACGCAAACGTTCCGCCGAGGCTCCTCAAACAGCTGTTCTTCTTCTTCTCTCAGTGGGAGTTGGACGGGAGGAAACTTTGAGAGAGAGCGGGACTTTTGTAGATGTGATAGCCCCTCTACCTTGATTTTGAGTAGGGTCACGTTTTTTGCACTGCTATTTACTTCCTCTTCGATCTCCCTTAAGAGCAGCAGACACGCTCGAAAAAGTTGTTGTGATAACTACGTTACTGGGGTCATATGGCCTCTAGTAGAACGCTCACGCCGCTGGAAGCTTCAGAAACGAGTCCAAACGATTAAATTTGAGCAATATCTCGCCCAAAAATTTCGTTAACCACGCTCATGAGCTTCAACAACTCTGGCCCCAAATGCAAACTCGTTCAGATTGACTGTTCAAACACGGTTTTTTGGCTGGTTTTTGATGCTGCCAACCAGGTGAGCGTGATAGTACAGTCTGTCACCAATTTATCGAGGCCGGAGGGATAAAAAACTTGCTTGGCTTAGGGTAAAGGTCGATCACTTGCACGTATGCGGCAACAACAACGCCTCTTGCCACTGCGCCTTACGCGTTCATCGAGAAAAAAGCAAGATTTGAAGTTCTGCATTGGCTAAATATTCGAATCATTGATTGATCAAATGTTTGAACATTATTCAAATAATAATGGGATTGGGGATGTTGATCGAATCTACAGCGCAGGAGCGGTACGGTTGACACACGTGACGCGCGCATCGCCTTTGGAGCGCGTTAACCGTGCGCCAACTACTTTTCTTGTCAGAGGCCCCACGATTAACACTGCCTAACGACGACGCGCGCGCAGCGGTGTTCCGCCGCGTGCGTCACCTAAGCCAGCCGAACTCGTCCTGCGTTGTGGATTCGATCAGCAGTGGGTTGGAGTTCAAATCTTTGGTTCACTGTTCGGCTGAAAATCTATTTGTATCATTACCTTGATGACAGCGAATATCAGAAAGTATCAGAAAATCACTGCTGTGAGAATGGGTGGGTCCGAAGAGTTCAACCTTGTCCGTAGCCAAAGTCAGCGAATCACTATCCCTGAACCGATTCTCCCGAGTAACTCGTATAGCGAAGTCGTGGGGCGAAGAATTGACGCTAATAAGTTGTGACTAAGTGTCGGAAGTTTTTCTACCACAAGACAATTCGGAGCCGTTTTCATGCGTTTTCATATCAGTTTCCACTTTTGTCTTCAATGTGACGGCACAATTCAGTGATCCGCCTCTGACGCTCAGCCAGCCGTTTCATGTGTCCGTCTGTTCTGTGTCTATGCGACAGCGGTCGCGATTAAAAGCACCTGCTGAGAGTAGTAAAGATGGCGAGCGGCCACGATGGACCAACATTTCCCATCCAAAATCTGCCACGCAAGTTTGTAAATGATGCGCCACTTCTAAAATATGTGTTAGTGCCAGAGTTTGTCCTAAATGTCATGTCTATGGAGCTAATAATGCACACTTCTCCTACATGTGGCCTTTTCTACTTTTCTGTTTTATAGTGGTTATTCTCACTTCCTATCATTTCGAAAATGAAAACAAATACTAACAGAACATTTGGAATGTTTTCTCGGAGAATTCAGTCTAACTATTGTTTCAGAGAGTCGCCTTTGTAGGTTTTTCTTCGAAAATATTTCGCGACAGTGATTTGCTTCACCCTGAACATGAGCAATTTTAGCTAGAAATCCAAAATGAGTCTCATCTCGCTAAAAATGTCCAAATAAGGCTGTCCGCGCACTCGGCCAGCGGGCGTGTTGATCGACCGTCGCGATTTTGAGGCATTTTTCGGACCTGTGAATCGGTTGGCACGAATATAAGAGGAACAGCGAATAATGTCCAAGTCAACTACAGTTCACCTCCGCACTGCCATTCAGTCCGCAAAGTGCACGCTGGTTGCGAAATCGCGGTGCGCTTGCAAGTATCCTCAGGCAGAGATGCAGGATCACCCGGCCGTGGGATCACCCTGGCATCAAAGGCAAAAACCGCCCGGGTGATCCCACATCCCTGTCTGAGGATACTCGCAACCGCGCCGCAGCACGATTTCGCTTCAGCGTGCACTTTGCGGACTGAACGGCAGTGCGGAGGTGAACTATACATATAACTCAGTCTTAGGAAGGTTCGTCCGAAGAATGTGCTTGTGACCACCGTGCTCGACACGCTCGCCGACCGCGTGGACGGACAGTCTCATTCGGACAGACCTTATGTGCATGACATTCTTGTCAGATTAACTTATGTAAACTCCAACCCTCCTCAGCAACTCGGGTGATAGTTAAAAATTTTTATTTTCAATCATGTACTGCGGTATATGGATGTAGTTAACCAAAGACTAGACTTGGAACCGAAGCGAAAGATTACCTGAATAGTATCCAAGTATGCCGAGTGTTCATGAATCCGAATATCCATTCGTTAGCGGATTTGACATTGATTCTTTCCAAAACTCGATTTAGTCTCAATTGTTCGTTTTTTTCTAAAGTTTGCCTTTTTCGGATAAACCATTTTTTTCAATTTTTGGGATATTTGGCTAGAATACTCAAATCGTTGTGGGTTAATTTTGATTTTCCTCAAGTATTCCATTCACTGAGTGGTTAGGTAAAACTGTTCAATTCTCTGAAAGTTCGATTTTCCTCCTGAAAATTGTTCGGCATTCGAGTATACTGCTGTTGAAGAATCGTTGAGAAGTATCCTCTATTTTGGAGCCAAGTTTACGCTGTTCCTTCGCGCGCTTGTGCGGAGCAAGGGGCAGGGTTGAGCAGGTCTTTGTGGCGATTCTTGTGGCGGCTACGACCCCCACCCCTAATTTTCAATTCCCAAAGTTTTACGACCCCCTCAGGGGGAACCCTGGGACCAATTTTTTTTAGCTTTTTCTAGTGTCAAATTTTAGAGAGAAGCGAAAGTTGCTGTAATATTTTTAGGTTACAGTTCGGTCGCAGCTGACGTGTGGACGCGAAAGGATCATGTATTAAAAGTTTTACGACCCCCCTGTAAATTTTCATTTTTTCCAAAAATTACGACCCCCCGTTGTGGCCGTTCACAACACTGCTCAGCCCTGGCAAGGGGGAGAAAGCGAGACGTTGTGGGGGAGAAGTAAACGCGGCATGCACACGCAGACGCACTCCATAAACGGAAATAAATGCTACTCCGAAGCAGAGGATTTTTGTGAAATTTGATTAACCACCCGAAAATTGAGTAACTTCGCGAATACTTCACTGAATCGAATAAGTGAAGAGTTTCGCATCTACCACATTATCCGAAGTAAATTACTCGAATTTATTGGGAAACGTTTTTTAAAAATTATTTTGGAGTCTGGAAAATTCATAAAAACTGTTTTATTTGAACATTTCGAAAAATATATATTTGGTGAGTTGTTTTGATCAGAAGTTCAGGTCATATCTGAACGAAAATCCGTTCGTAAATTTTTTGAAGGAATAATTATGTAAGCGAAAAGGTGAGGAGTGGAGTTTAGGATTTATCAATTCTTTTAGGTACATATGAGCCACGTATTCGACTTGACCTCCATCAGACAAACTAGTGTCGAATTCCTAAGTCGGGTAGATAGATTTGACCGAACCCCCCCTCCCCCCCCCCCCGCCAATGAATCTTCTCTCCGAAGAATGAACAATGTGGGACAGAATTGTTCCCGATAGCTTTTTTATCCGCATGGAGTTTTGAGAAATCTTGACTGATTGTCATGTTCGCAGCTGATGACGATCCGTCCGTCCTGTGTCCTATATTTTTGTCCTAATATTGAAGGTTAGAGTAGTAACCGGTTATTATCTGGGTAAACACATTTGTTAAGATGGGTTTCATGTGGCGCTTGAGCTCCTTTCCCACTTCTACCGGTCTATAACTTGCTATTCCCTTCAGGCTTCGACCTATTGATCGACAAATAGGAGCCTGTATAATATTTTGTTGTGAGGAATAGTTCCTTCTTTTGAATTCATGAGAATAGAATATTCAATAGAAGTGTGCAACTCCGAAAGACGATGAGAATTGATGGGATTGTTTACATTTTGTTGACTCTGACTGTTACAGCGAGTAGTAACTTCTGTTTACTTTACTCTCAGATCATTTGATCAATTCGTAATCTTAGGAATCTCTAATTTAAGCCAGTTCTCTTTGTTTTGGTAGATTGCTATCTGTATGGACATGATTGCGGAAATTTTCGAAAAATGGCTGAATAATATGTGTTGAAAAAGAAACTGTTTTTTTTCGAGAGTCCCCACTAGAAACAGCAACGAATTTCCCGTTGATGAAGCGTCGTTGAAAGAGGCTTCACTCTCCCAGAATATTCCATGTATGAAATGGTGGAAGTTTGTCCGACCAGGCGGTCGGCGTGAGTGTCGAGCGTCCGTCGCGAATCGCATTTTTTTGGGCGAGCTCTCCCACACCAAAGGCTGACTAGGAAAGTTCTGGCGACGTTCGCGCGTCACGCATGCCGACCGCGTGGGCGGACAGTTCCTTTCAGACGCTTTTCGTAATTGAAAAAAACCGTTCCGGGGGTTTGGCCGTAATCCTACAACACGCCTTTGAACAAGCTCGCTGATTGGAGCCGCGAAATGTCTGTTGTTCGACTGCATTCCGCGATACAGAGTCCTATCTACACTCAACGCATACTTTGCGCGACGCGCTACAGCGACAGTGCATATCAGCCATATCGATTTTTGTTTGCGTCAATCGTCGCTGGAAGTATGGGCTAGGTCTTATGAGCGCTGACTTCATGGCGGTTGCATACTTTGGTTAATGAGATTTGTGAGCCTTGAGAGTTTTGAATCTTTCGACTGGTTTCGAATTTCCTATGGAATATCTTCAGTTGTCTTTTAGTGATGAAATTTCATGTCTACACTTCTTTCGGATCGCGCTTCACATGATGTATGCATCATGGACTTGAAAGAGACAGAAGACAAGAGATATATGGCCTCTATTTCGGAGTGAAGTTTACTCGGAAGGATCGCGTGCGTGTGTGCACGTATCCTGCGTCTTTTTCTCCCACACCCTTTCTCGCTGTCTCTATCCTACGCCCTGCATCCGCACGCGTAGGAAGAAAGCAAAGTTAAATCCGTTTTGTAGGGTAGAGAGGGACTAGCAAACACATAGCTAAATCTGTTTCGCATAATTTAAATTGCGTTCTGGAAAAGGGTATGTATACGTTTCACTGATATTCGTCCACAGATTTAAACCTTTTTATTGATTCTTGTTTTGATCAATAACGGTCGACTGTTATCGATTCTTGGTGGAATGATAGGAATTCGGCAACGATTTCAATATAATGATAAGCTATGTTTGAATATAACACTTCAGCGTATATATTGGAATCGGCCAATCTTTATTGCTTCAGCGCAGAGTAAAAATCAGCCAGTTCAAAGTGCACCCTACGACATGCCATTGAATCCTTGCTGATCAGGGTCTTATGCGGTCTGTACTCCTTAGAAGAGCTCCAAATGCTAGTGATATTTTTTACATATGGTAGACGCTGATAGGTTCGCCGGATCGGTGTTTTTTTTTGCGAAAAACAGCGACTGCGCCGCGTACATTGACATGCAAAGTGAGTTACGGTTTTTCTTTTTTCTTTCTTGTTCGCTTCGGCATCATTTTTATTTTTGACTCTTGTAATGTGTGTTACGGATAGGGCTTTTCTTAGTGTGAGAGAAGAATTTGCCATTTTTTCGATTTCAAAACAGAATTTTGAAAAAAAAACACTCCGAAGTCCTAACAAACGGCTAATTTCTTTCGCTCACTAAGAATTTTCGCAATAGTTAAACAGTCAGAAACAAAATAATGTCGAAACAAATAAGAAAAAAAAAGAAAGAAAACGTAACTTAACCAGAAAATCAGCTGTGCTGTCGATCGATAATGAAATCTGGCGTCTTCCACCGTACTTTTAGTGTGTGACCACAACCGCACCATGTCTTTTCAACATAGCGGTAAAACGTATTTGTAGCCGGACGAGAATGCGCGCGCTTGCAGGAAACAGGCTGTTCTTTGGTGTGTGTTAGGATTTGAGAAGGATCGGCAGTTTTCTTCGCACCTCTGGGGGCAGATTCAACCTTTGTCGCAATGCGAATCGATATCGATTTTGGCTGGAATAACGCGTTATCAATTATTGATTGTTTGCGAATCTGGGTTATGTGCATTTTTCCCTATTCTCTCGCAATCGCTGACTTCTGATTCGGCGAATTCTAATGTGTGCAGATCGTTTTACTGCTTCTATCGAACAATTTAAATGCACTTTTATGGAGCGTTAGAATGAGTTACTTGAAGATTCATTGCGTTCCTGTGACTCTTTGCCCAATTGTTTGTCTTGCCATCAAGTCCCAAGCTTGCGCAGTAAGCTGCGGGAAACCTGCAAGTAACTTGCTACAAGCTCGCATGCAACTTACTCGAAAGCTCCTGACTTTCGTGTGCCCGATGTAGGTCATCACTGCATTAGTAGCGTTTGTTTCTACGTTCTCGTTTGCGTTTCTGTGATTTAATCACTCGTGTACTCAAGTATGTCTGTGTGATATATGTTTATACTAGTATGGCTATTTCGCAGATAATCAATCGGTCCAGTGAATCAGCGCGCCACTTTCGGCGTTAACGTCCCGAAAGTGTTGTGATCGACAGTGGTCCTTTCACGATGAAGGACATCTCTTCGCTGCCCCCACCGGATGCCGTACAGTGTGACTGCTCTCTGCTCGCGACGCGATCGCCGCGACTCAAAGCGGCCGCGGTGAAGACGACGCCACGTCAGCCGCGTCCGCGATCGTTGTCACGATTTCTTGAAACGATCGTACGCAAAGTGTTTGATTCGCAACGCAAGGCGAAAGATGTGAGTGATTAGCTGGGTTTCTTCGTTTTTGGCAAAATTCGGTGCTGGATAGTAGCCTTCTATGCACGTGGGAAGTGGCAGAGCTGTGTACATAGTGTAGCCACCGCTAGCGGTTGCGTATGCGCTTCCGTCGATTGGTATGTTGAGGAGGGATGGGCGAACCAGCTGAGGGCGTTCCTGGAAGGTCAGATGGTGTGTCCGCGTACGCTACCGCTCGCGCTGGCTCTGCGATCCCCAACGCAGAGGACACTGTACTTGTACTGCTGACGAATTTACTTTACGGCTTTGACGAATTACATAGGTTCATCGATCCGCTTGAGAGATCAGATAGTTTCTGGTTCCAGAATATTTTGTGACAATTTTTTTACATTTATTTTATATTTATTTTTCACTTATGGAACCAATTGGTCTCATTCCCTCTCTTAGGGGTCGTTTGTACTTCCGCCGCCGAGCGGCAAGGTGCAATCCTACAATCCCGATCGTGCCGCGCGGCGTGACTAATATTACAGAAATGCACTGTGCTGCGCCGCTCCGCGACGTAAGTGTAAACGACGCCTTAAGGCCCTATTGAAGTTGAACCACGTGGCAGCATGCAATGAAGGAGAATCGATCGCACGGTGCCGTATGGTCGATACTCTTTCAGTGCGCGCTGCCGAACCTTGCAGCGGCGGGACTCTATTCGGACTCTTGGGCGCCATTTATACTTACAACTCGAAGCGGCGCTGCTGAGTGCAATCCTATAGTATCGTCCGTGCCGCGCTGCATGATCAATATAACAGAAATGCACTGTGCCGCGTCGCTCAGCGGCTTGAGTACAATCAACCCCTAGGCATATAACCACAGTTCTTGGTTTTAGCCATTTAGTTCCTTAAAAATTATTCAACCAGTTATTGATTCGATCGATGACAACTTTTCAAAGTGTTCAAAGGTTTTCTCAGTGGGAAAGGCAGCTCGCAAAGAGGGTTGAATTCACAGTGGTCAGCAATCGTGATGCGTCTTGTACTATAATGAAGCACTCCGATCGAAAAAAAGATGCTGTGATTAACTATGAACTGCCACAATGGCTCAGCGTCTGCATCTAAACCTACTGTCTGATGTAACATTTGTTAATACAAAGTGTTAATAATGTGTTGGTGTGACTGTTACGTAGCAGTGCGTGGTGCTGCGTTCAATCGCAGCGTCTGACTTTGTGAATTGCCTGCTCTCCTTGTACTGCATTTGCCGCTGAGGCAAAGTATGAGTTTGTCTTCGAACATTTTTCTAGCAATCAGGCCAGGATTCCGCTTGAACGTGTGCAACGTTTTATGATTTATTGGTTTCTTTATTGATTTCAAAACATGGTTTAAAAAATCCAAACCTCATGGTGACCACAGTTTTACCCATGATAAATTCCGGCTCAGGGTAGAGCGCTAGTGAAGAGCGAGCGTTGGAAATGATCACAACAACAGCTTAACTACTAAAGAGGTAGATCTAGCCGCGTCATAATTGCATTGGTGAAAAAGAGGGTTACTTTGCTTGAACGAGGTTACCCAAAGACGATTGTTTGTTTCGAAATTTCGCCCTGTGCTTGATTACGTGAGTGCTGAATGAGCAGCGGTGCAAGAGGTGGGGGTTACAAGAAATAGTATGTAAGCCCTTTGTGAGAGCCGTCTCTTTTAATTATTTCTGGCATAAACCGGATGAGCGTTCTATGGGGCTGCTGAGAGAGTCATATGTTATGAGAAATGTGGATTGTGTGGACGAGAATTATGTGGGAGTGAAACTGCACGGTGTAAAGGAAGGGAAGCTGGAATATGTACTTGTTAATGGGAAGGAAGGCAAATAGGAGCGGACAGAGTTCCATAGGTTAATGAGGGAGTTCAGTGCTGGTTGTTGACGTCTAGAGGGCTTCAAACTTTCACACATCACCCAAATGGGTGAAGCGATCATGTGGACGAATAGGGCGGGAAGTTCCGGAATAAAAAACTTGAAATTCACCGTACCTCTATTTATTCAAGAAATTTAAAAGATTTTTTTAGTTGTACTGGTTAGAACTCATCTGCGAGAACGAATTAAAATGTTAGTGTCTCTTTAGCCTCTATAGTAGAATCGCTTATTATCTCATCCGGAGCTGCTGGTTGCATGAAGTTATAAGCTGAAAACAGTCGTTGCGGTCCATGTTGTACCTTCCGGAACTCGCCGCACTCTTTCGAAAGTACGGAAAGAAACCCCATAATCGCTTTCAGCGCCCGGAACAAGCCTCCTGGGCAAAATATGGCTGAAAGCACATATTTCACACTTTTTTTCAGAGTGATAGCGTTTTCCACTTGTACGGATTTTTGGTTGGTCGTTTACTCGCATCATTCACGTGGATCTGAAAGCGGCCGAGAAAAATATTCGATATTTGACCTAAAAGGGTTATATGGGGGTGTTGATCGCGGATCTGGAGTCCGTTTGCGATTTTTGGAAACCTTAACTGGAGTGCCATGATAGATTTGTCTCAATTTTTGTTCTGGGTGTTATATAGAAAACTTAAAACGGATCTCAGGCACGTTTCTCAATTTTTAATGACAGGGTCATTAAACTGTTGACTGTTGCCAGACTGTTGTCCAAGGTTTGATGAAGCTGCGTTCACCTTGACGGTGACCAAATTTTTTTAGAAATGTTGAAAAATCTACTTACCGGTTAGTTAAATTTTTTTTTGGAAATTTTTTGGTCTGAAATTTGAAAAAAGTTTTCATAATTTTTATTCATTTTTTATCTGTAGAAAATACTAGACTATTTCTTGCAATCAACATTTATGCGTTCTTCGTTTTTGTTCCAAGATTTTTTAGTGTTTTCATTTTTGGCCCTAATTTTTTTCGTGCCCCTCCGAACTTCAAAATTGTCAAACACTTTACCTTCATCCCCACTGTCCAACCGCTTGACCCTGTTCAATAGACTACGTTAGATTAAGGTGGGTATGCGCTAGTTCGGTCAGTTTCCCAGGTTTGGCTCATGCTTTCTTTGCGGGGGTTATATGTGGTGGTGAACACGATTTCGATGTTAATTTGTCAGTTTTCGAAAAATTATGGTAGGAGCCGCGGACTCACAGTCGTAAAATCGTGAAAATCGGCTGTCCCATCGTAATCTATTTTATACTTCAGAATATCAGCAAACGAATTCCTTATGTCGAGCACCCTGAAAAACCTGCACAAGCTCTGGGGAATTTCTAGCGGGCTCTCGATTTCGATTATCACTAAAAGCGTAGCGGTGGGCCTCACTGAAATTATAACGTATGAGAAGGATGCCTCGACGGAAAGGCCACTATTCACCGCTGGTTATAAGCGAAATCGGGAGCCCTCTAGAGATGCTCCAGAGCTCACGTTCTTAGCGGAATCTGAATTTTTCGCAACAAAAAAAATTGTTGCATGGTTATTATACCTTGCCGCGAAGCGTTTAACAACGCCTATCACTCTCCTGGAGAGTAGTTTTGGAAGTCTGCGAACGGTATCTTGGGAATTCACGTCCAGAAGTAGTCCTAGAAAAGTACATTAACTTTGAATTGGTCATTTTGGCCGAAACGAGTTTCATTGTCAGGAGATCACATTTTCTCTGATTTCCGGTTGCGCTGCTTGCGATAGTTGTTACTGTCGGATTTGCGGAAGGTGGAAAAATTCTGCTTATTTGTGGCTGATAACTTCTTCCAGCTCCTGCTCTTTTTTTTTGCTAACAAGTTTTTCCTGAATTCTCATCACGATCTGCAGGTCGGCGTGGGTTAAAAGCACCTGAGGAATTCGTAACGTCATCGTGTACGAGTTGATCTGGTTGCTCTCAATATATAACGCTCACACACACACGCATGCTCATACGTACACAACAGGACCACCCAAGCAGCAACAGCGAAGACAACAGCAGTCATCCATCCGATCGCATCCAATCCCACACGCCCGTAAGCCTAGCCAGCAGGCATTCAGCAAGCCACCTGCGATTTCATGTGTCTCATCATTCTGTTCATCGATTGATGATTGTATATATTTTTACAAATATGTACAAATTACTGGCGTTCTGCTACTACACAGTGTGACGCACTGCCTGAGGTGTGCGCCATGCTACTGGAAATGTACCTGGATTTGAATAAGTGTCCAATGGAGGCGATGTTGGCCCCGCGAAGTTTACGTGTGTGGAAACTTTTAAGGCATAAATGTGTGAGTCTTTGGAGGGTTGTGTGTTTGGTAGTAAATAGGTACAATAAGAAAAAAATTGTGAAATCGATTTTTCCATCAGTTTTTAAAATTATTCTTGATATTTTAGTTCGCTCCGCACAAGCTCGACTTCAATGAGGCGCCAGTGACGAAGTGAGTGGAATTATCAAATTTCTGCCTGTGTTTTCATTTCTTCCGTGGTTAATAAGAGTTTTTGTTTAGGTTAAGCAGGCAGATTGGTGAGGTGCACTTGACGGAGCCGTTGAAGAATGCATCGCCTAGGTGAGCACTCTTCAGTGATGTTTGCCTTGGGAATATGTTAGGGCGAAGGTGACCACTTTTAGAGTGGAGTAGGTTGGATAGTCAGTTTTGATTGGCGGGTTTCGACTTTGAAACTAAAATTTTGCTCCTGACTATGGGAAATGAAGTCACAACGATTCGATTCGTCGTAGGGTAACACTAAAGGTTAACTCTTTTGTGTTCGAGTAGTTCAGTGGGATGGTTCGCCGCTCTCGTGGGCCGATCCAGGGGTTCGAGTTCCAGGATGAGAGTTAAGCTTTTGCATCTATTTGACATTCTCATACGACACTTGGAGTCGTTTTGTTTTTACGGAGTCGCTTCTAGCGTGTTCATATGCGCGCTGGAAAGCACTTTCGATTTCTTATTCAAAATCAGACGTTTCGGGTTATCTGACATCACCCACGCAACTTGAGGATGCCCCCTTGAAAGGTATGGCCTCCCGAAAACCGCTTGGGAGTCGAGCATCTAGCACTTTTTCTTATTGTTAGAATATTGATGCGACCGTCAAACATCATGGAAAAAGTTTATGGTACGAAGCCTACATGCAGGAAGTTAAAAAAAGGCAGCGACCACATCTCTTAATGCAGAAAAACCTCAAAAACCGTCTTGGTGCAAACTTCAAATCAGGGATGTGCGGCAATTGCCGTTTGCCGTTTGTCGTTTGCCGGTCATTTTTGGGACTTCTTTGCCGTTTGTCGTTTGCCGAAATTTTTGTTATCTTGCCGGCTAAACTCGGCAAAATATTGAAAGGAAACGCCGCCTATGCTCGCGGCCATGTAGGCACTGGGGGTAATCCGATTATCCCTTGTTCGCTTAACCGTTATCCGGGGTTTGACTTATCTGGGGTGTTAGTAAATGGGTTTGAAAACGATAGTTCCTTCGCGATAAGTTGAATGTAAACTGCAGCTAAACGCGAGCTTTATATTTGACGATTCTCAGGAAAGGGACCAGACATTGTTGAAACTACGCATCCGCTTGCCACTTTATGAGCCACTAGATTCACTTAGTGTAAAAAAAAAGATTCCCGAAAACTGGTTCATTCTGTATTTTTTAGAAAAAATATTGATTCAGAAAAAAATTTCTAATGATTTTTCGAACATTTCTCAGTTCGCGGGAAGTTCGCGCAGAAGTGCAACTAAACGCGAGCTGACAGTGAAATTGGAAGTAGTGCGTGAGTGGGGAAAGTATAGATAGCTTTTGAAGAAGTCCTCTGGAGGACGATCTATAAAGCTATCTATCTTTTTCTTTATTCGTATACAATTTCCGTTTTCACTGACAGCTCGCGTTAAGTTGACAGTAGATAGTCCAACTCCAATGTGGTGCTTTAGTTTCTGTTCCATAGTTTCGACAGATTTTAGTGTAGCTAAAAGAAGCAGGAAGCATTTGTGCGACACACGTGGGCAGGGACTCTGAAAAAGTATGCCGCGGCAATGCCAGGAAAGTACCGCGACCCTCAACTGTGCCGCGATAGTTTCACGGTAGTACCGCAGCAGCTCCGTGATAATTACTGTGCCGTGGAGAATCTGTTGTAGTGTCTAGAGGGTCGAGAACGCCGCGACATTGACGTGAAAGTACCGCTGCAGTTCCGTGTTGGAACCGCACGAACTCCGCGAGGATGCGTCAGCGAACCCGCGTCGACTACAATACCGCCCGCGACTTTGGGAAAAACGGCGTTTTCGGCGCTTTTTTCCGCCGCAAACCGCCGCTTTGTCATAACTTCGTTCAAAGTGGTCCGTTTGGGTTGCTAGGGGCATATTTAGAATCAGTATCGAGAGCCCTTCATTTTGAGCTCACACATGTCTTACCCTGCAAACAAGGCATATAGGGTTAACAGAATCAATCGAGTGTACGAAAACTGAAGCCGGGTATCAAATTGTTGTAAATATTTGACCTCATACCAACCGCATAGATCAAGGACGAGTTATATACAGGTACAATACACGCACAAATTTTCTCGAAAAAGCAGCAGACGTCGCGAAATCGCGACTTTTCGTCATAACTTGGCTCAAAGTGCTCTAACTGAGCTCTGGAGGACAAATTTCGAATCAGCATCGAGAGCTCTTTCTTTTGTCTTCTTACGGGCAAACAAGGCATATAGGGCCTACGCAATCAATCGAGTTGGCGAAAGGAGAAGTCAAGTGACTTGTGTTTTTTCGACGTAATGTCACGTCCAGCTAAACAGTGTAAACGATATAGAGGTGATTGAGCTGTCCGCGGCTGACGTTTTCTACAAGGTTTCAGATTTTCGCATTTTTAAACCCGAATATTTTTGCCATTTCCTGAGCCACAAGCCTCCTTCTGATTAGATTTGCAGGCAGTAGCAATGCTTCCCGTCGAATGTCTCTGATTCTCTTCATAATGAGAAACTCGGAGAGAATTTAGATCGCGGAAAGTGGTTCCTAGCTATGTCCAATGAGTGACGTGTGACTGCAGCCCTTCAAGGAGGCCAAGAAATACTGGTGGTGGCCTTTGCAGCTCCTCGCAGCGCACGATAAATATGAAATATCTGAAAACCAGTCGTTATTTTTTGCTATCCATCCTTTATAACCCGGATGGTTATTATCACAAAAATTTCTTTGTTTTCTGAGGCCCCGCTAGCCACGGTCAGCCAACGCAAGACATTTGGAATCTTCGTGATGAGGGCTTTCCAATAGTATAATGTTTATTAAGGTTCAAACTCAAACAAAAATATGCTGAGTCCGTCGCTCATATCCAAAGGAGTGACTTACTGCCGGTCCCTCGCTTTGCTCTCTGCTTCCCCGCACCCTCTTTTGAAGGTGTCGAAATCTTCGCGCTGCAGTGTCTCGCATGCATCGGGTTGCGGGGCAGCTCGCCCCCGACCCTACGTCTCTATCATTGCGGGGTTAGAGACCACACGAGGAGAGCGCAGACGCTCGAATAAGCGAGAAGGCAGGATGGCTGCCGCAACGCAATACAAAGCGGTGCGCTAGTTTGATTGGGGCTTGACTATGCATATCACGCAGCAGTGGTTCCTTCGTCGGATTGATTGATTAACGGTAACTGCATACATGAAGATAGCAATGAAAGTGATTTGAAGCAACAGAATCCGGAAAGGATAAAACTCCACCATGGTATTTGCTAAATCAGTTTTTTCTCCTGTTACAATAAAAATATTTTCAAAGGGTTTCTGGAACAATGTGTCTTTTAAATACTATTAAAATCGCGAAAACGTACCGAAGGATGATAGGTCAGTTGGGCTGGGACTTCTCAAGGATTACGGTAGGATCTGGTACGACTTGTTCGTTGGAATGTTCACCACGAGCTCACAGTGGTCTTCCGATTTGATGCTTCTTCACGACATGCCATAGGTCACCGCGAAGTGGTATAGTGGAATCGTGCGCGCGAAAGGTTTGAACGCAGCTGTTATCCTCATCAAATAGCTCGGAGTCCTGTATTACCTTGATTTATTTTTTCCGGTTACAAGGTTTCGAAACTATTTGAAAAAAAAGTCCAGCTGAAAGTGAGATACGTAAATTTCAACTGAAAACGGTTTGAAATCACTAAATACTCTTGGTTCGAATACAAGTGCTCACAATTTCAATTAGTCCGCACCATACTAACACAGGTACCATTTTCATCTATTGTATGCAAGTGTTCTCGGGTAAAAATGCAGAAACTTGCTCGAAATTAACTCTTCTGTGTTCAATTATGTGCGCTTGAGTCAAACGCGCTCCGATGTGAACGGCTGGTTGGCTGACTGCCAGGCGAGAGACGCCAGACACGCTGCGAAATCTTGCGAAATGAGTCACCGAGGTGAGTGGGGGCGAGATGCCCGTATCCCGCATGCATCGCTCAGTAAGCGAAGTACCCCTTTCCGGCAGCCGAAGTGAATTCGGGGTCCTAGCGGGAAGATGGCGTCGGTGGAAGCAGGAAGAGCGAGTGCGGGGTTGAAGGGATTTGGCAATATGGATGGTTCTTAGGTTACGAAGGACAAGAACTGGATCGGAGAGGAGTGAAACTTATGGGTGGTCTAATTGCTAAATATCGAGGGCTCGAATTTAATGAAATGTAGTGTACGGGTGGTTCTCAAATCTTCTCATCGATCTGACTGCCGCGTTGCATCACACGTTACGGTCGATGTCATGCAATGCCACTCCACGTGATGAGTCATTCACAGGCATTTATGAGCCACGCAAACGGAATCATTCAGGCTTTGATAGAATTCTATTTGAAATCCTTCTGAACCATTGTGAGAAATAACATAAATGGCTGAAATCTCGCAAAGGCCCGTTTTATCGTAGTAGCTGAGTCGTGGGCGGCTTCTTGCGAACGCGACGCCACCGCTAGTGCGGACTGCTGGGTCCAAAAGGAAGAATTTCTTCGTTTTTTTCTTCTTTAAACTCCAGTTCTCTGCTCCTTCGGACCGCCGCGCTGCAGCGCGGTCGAGCTTATGCAACAACGCTCCGCGCGATTTATCTTCTCAGTCGTGTATTAGTGGCCACTCAATTCACATCTAGCATGCATCAGTCAACATTGAGACTGAGCCACACGCGGCTTATCTCACACGCGACGCAACCGCTCGCGCGGACTTCTGGGTTCAAAAGAGAAAGCGCTAAGCGGGAAATGCCTCCAGACCGTTTGTTTCTGTTTTATGGGAGTCTGTCCTGAGCGCAGTTGAAATCCCGTACCTTTTGCGCCCGAGCTAGAGACTATTAGGGTGTAGCCGCAGCGACAAAACTGCTAAAAAGCGCTGTCAGTTCTTAGGGTTGTGAAAAATCGAGTTTTCCGGATTGGGCTGCCGCAGTGTTTATTCGAAGAAGGATAAGAAAGTAAAGTCGTAGGCTCAGGTCGATTGGTCCTGTTTGAGCTGAGAAAGTGACGTCAATGGTCTGGGACGTTTTTCAAAGCCAAATTCACCAAGGTGGCGCTAGGCGGGAAATGCCTTCAGACAGGTTGTTTCTGTTCTAGAAAAGTCTACACTGAGCTTAATTGAGATCGCGGGCAACTTGAGCCCGAGCGAAGGACGGTGACTGTGTCTGCAGAGGCGAAGAAACGGCTAAAAAAATATTAGTTTTCACTATCGACACCTCCCTAAATTGGTCTCACATACTTGTATATGACTCGTCCTTAATCTTTACGGTCGATATGGAGTCAAGTATTAGCACTAGTTTGATATCTAGCTTCAGTTTTCGTACACTCGATTGATTCTGTTAACCCTATATGCCTTGTTTGCGGGGTGAGACATCTGTGAGCTCAAAATGAAGAGCTCTCGATACTGATTCTAAATATGCCCCTAGCAACCCAAACGGACCACTTTGAACGAAGTTATGACAAAGCGGCGGTTTCCGGCGGAAAAAAGCGCCGAAAACGCCGTTTTTCCCAAAGTCGCGGGCGGTATTGTACGTATCACTATTATGGTATATGTGGTAAAACGAGATTGTTGCTGGTTCAATAGCCCAAATTTGACGTACATCCCGTATCTCCTAGGTCGCAATAACGGGTATACACTCTTTCCCTATCAGACAGAGGACGTAAGCACCGCAGATATGTATTTTTGTTCGTAGGCCCACCCAGTTGTATTATGACTCATTTCATATGAGTTACTCGCAGTCGGTCATATTTTCGTCACAGCGCAGCCACCGACCGCGGAGCCACAGTAGCACCATTGCGAAGCAGCAGCGGCACTACCGCGGAGCCGCGGCGGCACTACCGCGGAGCCGCGGTGGCACTACCGCGGAGGCGTGGCGGCACTACCGCGGAGCCGCGGCGGCACTACCGCGGAGTCGCGGCGGCACTACCGCGGAGCCGCGGCGGGACTAACACGGAGCCGCAGCGGCACAATTGAGGGACCGCTGCGACTCTGCGATAGTGCCGCTTCGGTGCCTCTAGGAAGCCGATCTTCCTCGTGAAGCCGCAGCGGCGATTTTTTTTCATTTCCGTGAGGACCCACATGTCTTGTTTATGTTCATGTGATGCTTTGAAATGGAACTAGTCCCTAGAATTGGAATTATTAGAATGTTGACATAAGTATTGAAAAGAAAAGAAAAAAAGTAGAGCGGCACATGTGAATAACTTTTGGGTTAATCTGAAGAATGAGGTTTTTTTGCCGTTTGCCGATTGCCGTTTGCCGTTTGCCGGCCGTTTTTGGGATTTTCTTGCCGATTGCCGTTTGCCGTAATCTGAAAATCGTTTGCCGTACATCCCTGCTTAAAATCCATTTCTACAGTGTACTTCGGGGAAAGGTCGCTAAAAGGCGCTTTTCGTTGGTTTTTTTGCCATTTGTGGCGAAAAAATTCAAAATTTAGAAAAGTTGTCCGTCTTTTACCGGATTTTGTTTTTCTGCGCGATTGATTTGCGATCCACCTCACGGTGTTCACAGACGTCTTTAGCAACTACGAACTTTTCAAATTTCACTCAGTGTCGGAGACCGTGCTTGCGCACTGATGTTAACACTTAAGAGACCGCGTGTCCACACTGCGTACCCACGCCATAAAACTATCAGTATTCTTTGAATTTCCAATGCGTCGAGTCCTTCTTAAATGCGAATAGTTTTTTTATAATGCAATCTATCTACATTCACAGTGGTCATGCATTTTGAGTGTTCCCGGTAATTTTTCTACCATCTCCGGTTATGGCACTTTTCGATTTTTCGAGCTTCTTTGGTCGAAGAGAAATTGTCCCAAATTTTGCTAAAGGGGGTTATTAAACGGATGGTTATTACGAAGTCGAGAGACAAACGTTTATTTCGTGACCAGCACGCCCAAAAAATTGCGAAAAGCGTTTCAAAGCACCTTGTGCATGTAAAGTTGAAATACCTTCCAAAATCAAGACACAACAGGCCCGTAAGAAAGCGATGGATCGTTGCTTCACCATGACCTTGTTCCAATTCTCTGTATATTCTCTGTACTCTCAGGTGAAGTGGAAACGGAATACTGGTTAGGTAAGTAAGAAAGCCTGCTCCGATCAAAATGGTTCCCAGCGGACCGCGTGTCCACACATGTTACCCACGGAAACGATATGCCGTGGAGCACACCGGTCGGCTGTGGAAATTCGCCGTGGAGCGCACCGGTCGGCTGTGGGAATTCGCCGTGGAGCAGGCGGTCCCTTAAAGGCAGTGGTCGCGCTCAAATAAGCTCGTCTTCTTTTCCTCTCTAAACCCTTTTCTGGGCATAGAGTAGTAGAACCTATGAGAAAAAATCGCGGAAAAAACGCTGTTCTGGGCCAAATTTGAAGCCTGAACTCTCTTGTCTTTTGATGGTGGACGAGTCCACCCCACATCATCGGCATCGATGATCTCTAATATCAAGAACATCAGCTGGCTTGAATCGAATTTCAATCAATGAAGCTTCGAATTTATGTACACATCTAGTCAAAAACATTGACTAAAGTGCTTTCATGCATTGCTCAACTGTTTTTATAAGGTAAATTTGCATGTATTTCTTCCTCTAAATGTCGATGATTTTCGACTGCTTGGCATGAGACTGTGATCTTTCTGTGCACGTGTGCACGAACTGGAAGTTTAGGGTCTTAATAACCCTAATTCTAGCCCGTTTTTCACCGCGCTACCTTCATAGTTTTTGAGCTGTTTTTGATCTAAGCTGATTTTTGTAGTTTTTTCGATAACGTTTTTCATCGTGACCACTGCCTTTAAGTGTTAATGCACTGCAGTGGCAAGCCGGCATCGATCGATATTATCAGATATTATCAATTATGCGAAATGCATAAGACACGTCTTATAAGAGAAGGACAACGGGTCACAAACGCTGTTTTCAAAAACATATGTACCAGTTGATGTTCTTCCAATGACTTTTTAAATCTATGTTTTAGCTGCTAAGGTGTTTTCTAAACCGAGTTAGGCGGGTTTCCTTAGTTGGGCGCTGAGAAACCCGCCAAGTCATTTTCAGGGTGTTCAAGAAAATTGTTTCGGATTGGGCTCAAAGCTTATTTCTGAAGGCTGTCTGGGGTCCTGAATACGAAATTTGGGTTTAATTGTCAATTTTCGGGAAATTTCGATAAGTTCGGGATAGAATCTGCGGGAAAAAAATTCGGGGCAAAATGCGACTTTGGGTGATTTCGAACAACGCAATGATCGGTTTGCCTAGAAACGTCCCTGTAGAGGTCCGTTTATTGATGTTCGATAGATGACGGTAAAATACGGTCGGTGTACGGTAGTTTGTTAAATGTCTCGGATTTGGCTGAAAACTTCCCCGTGGGGGTTTTCTGGGGGTGCTGAACACTCCAAATACTAAGTTAGCTTACGCTAATTGAAGAACATTATATGCCGCAACCTACATCAATATCGAGTAACAGGCCTCAGATACGCGTTCTGGACCCCAGATGATCCCCATAAATGGGTTCTGAGGCAAATCTGAAACAATTTTTCTGAAAACTCTTGAAATAGCGTGATGGGTGTACTCTTACTTTTCTGCACAATTGAGGAAATTCGCCATAACTTGGTTCACAGAACTCCACAGCAGCTACAAACAGAGATTTAGAAACCTCATCGCAAGTACATTAACTGGTATGAATTTCATCGGAAACGGCGTTTGTGACCACTTGTCCTTCTCTTGTTAGTAGTGTATGGTTCCATTCAACAGGTCCACTGCTGCATTCACTCGATAGTGGATGAAGTACGTAGGATGATGTGTAATTTGACCCAACCCGAAACACCCTGCGATTTTTCGGAGGTATCAATCAAATCCGTGTTGTTTGTTAGCCGATGAGCTCATGGGAAAACAGACACAACATATCCGTGAGTATAGCACTTTACTAGTTGCCTCGTGCAAGCCGTGTCTATTCTCGCAGTGGTTGTCTGCTGCTATTAACATTATGCTGTTCTGCTCCTATAATTTCCCCATATCGTTTCCTGACTATACGCCGGAACCAGTTAGTCTCACGTTGCCTCATCCATTCAGGTGCGAAATTTCTGATGAAAGTGCTCTGTCCTTGAACAAGGTGAAAGCGATCCGGTGGAAAATTATCGGTTATGAGTGTGCTAGGAATGGTTGCAAAACTGCATTCCTGACTAACAATTTTGGGTCTAATGGAGCACATTTCTCACTGAATTTATCATACGTAATCAATAATAATATTATTGAAATTTTAATGAAACAGATTCAGAAGGAATAGAACGTTCTCTGATTTCGATGGACGAGTTCCATGCCAGACAAAACTGTTTGCCGCTACATAGCTGTTTTGTACAGAAGCTTCCTTGCCCTGCTGTACCTGACTAGTGCTTGTTTTACCCGTGCGCGGAGGTTCTATAAAACCCTGTTTTGGATGTTGTACGTATAGCTCTGTGCACCAATAAATCGTATCCACAATGGCTCGGGGACTTGAAAAAGACAAAGAGGGGAACTTTGTGGAGCTCAAAATTTGGAGCATTTTCGACCAGAACTTCGTCCTAGGGTATTATTTGGGAAGCTTAACTCGAGTATGAGCTCCGATTTCAATTTTTTTCTGGGAAATTTTGGTAGGATGCTGTAGCTGGATGCTATTTTACTTACAGTATCCTGCCGAAATCTTTTGAAAAACTGAAAAGGAACTTCATAGTATTTGTGTCCAGCGCTACAAGTACATACATAACAGCTTTGAACAAAGTTTGAGATGAAAATGTTCAAAGTTTTGGAATCCAAAAAGTTATCTTTTTTTGCCGTTTTTGGAATCCGCTGAGGTAGTTAGGGAATTCTGAACACGAATTATTGATGCTCATTATTGATAGGTACAACGTCCGAAGCATGCTTTCCTAAAACCTAGGGGGAAGGGTAAGAGAAACCGTAGTGAGTGACTTGAGCAACCGATCACTCTTGGTGTTGAGAATCAGTGCCTTACCTTACTTTTGTTTTGTTTACTTTTGTTTCAAATTCAGAACGAATCATGGAAACCGGACCGGGTTTTCGATTTTCGAATATTTTCTTCTTCCAATCACCGAAAAATGCATAAGAAAGCTGAAAAACCGGTAGCTGTAGATCTACAGTTTTTGGTAGCGCGACGCTGGTATGGGGTGAGAGGTCATTCGATCAATTGCTATGGCCCTCACTGTATAGAATGATGACATGGACGATGAAGTAAAAAATGCAGTAGTTCAGTATTTTTCTGAGTTTTCGGATTGGTGCGTTCTCAATCGTAGGACTCCCATCATAGTTGGGCGATACTTAGACGCAGTCCGTCCTAGGTCGTACCTAGTCCCGCCTGGATCGTTCATGAGCCAGCCTAGACCGTGCTCTACGGGCCAGCAATGGTATCAATGGTAATATTGGTCCTACTTCGATTAGGGTTAGACAAGGATGGACTACAGATGTCCTAGGAGGGACTAACAAGGACCAATTTTTGTCTTCGTGCTGCGCGTTTTACTTGCATAACGATCGGGTGGACTACGGACTATCGCTCAAGAGTCTCCTATTTGGTCTGGAAGTAGTTTTTTTTTAGAAGGAAGTGGTATTGGTAATGTTCTTAGAGTCGTTCAATGTTGAATTATTGTTTGCGGTCAACAGTGGAATGTTTGATTTTCTTTTTCGTCTCGCAGTAGGATCATTAATTCAAGTCCAAAGAAATTTTGGAGGACGTGTTACACTGGAATTTGGCGTCAACTTCCCAACTTCCCAGTTTACAAAGTTGTCAGTGTTCAAAGTTGATACTGCTGTAAACAGTTGGAGTTATTGAGAATGGAGAAAGTTTTTTTGCTGAACTATGGCATGAATGTAATTTTTTTTAAAATAAGCAATGATCTCTACAAGTCCATTTTTGTGCATTTTTTCATTTTGAACTTTGTAGAGTCAATGGTCATGCGAAGCTTAGCAATCTTTCGATCAATGATTCGAGGGTGAGTTACATTAGATTTAATCTACTGAATCGCTTGATTCTCTAGAAGGTGTGCATTTCAGAAACAACCCGATCTCGATTCGTCGTCGGGGACATCGGACGGCTCGCTGAATGCCACCCATGGCACGAAAAATCTGGAGGAGAGTGTGTCAATGTTAGTTTTCACTTCGTCTGTAATGCATATTTTCTGAATCATTGGAAAAAGCTGTTTTTAGGAAAATTTTGCGATTTTCTCTTTTTTGCCTTGTTGTGGAATTTTTTTACATATATTACATTTTTGTTATTTATTTATTTATTATTGGCTTCGCCTACATTAGTCCCATTAGGTTGAGTGAGAACCAGTATGTGGTCCGGTTCCTACCTCAATGCTGTCTGACGGGTTAAAAACGAATGTGCCACATGTTGAAGTTGAGGTGATGGATCGAAGGGTCCGTGCTTGAGTGCACAAAAAGGGAGTTTATTGCAGTCCGAAACAACAAGACATTCCATTCGGGACCATTTCGACTGACGGCAACCGGATCCGAAGGCGTCATTGTTAAAAGTCACGTGCGGGAGAGGGTACCGACTTGTCTCTTTTTGTGCACTCAGGCACGGACGCGACGCAAAGTCCTTATCGATTGGAGCTATTCAAACCAGAGATCAGCGAAATTCCGACTTCCGGTTTCCGATTTCTTCAAAACGAAGAAGGCGAAAGAAAATCGAGAGCACCTACCAAATTACAGTTGTCTGACTTTCCGAATTATGAATCCTGCTGATTTTTGTTCCGATTTCCGAAGTTTGTTTCCTCAATATGTGATCCGTGTTGCTGGTCTTCCATAGAGCGTTTGGCTTGGTTCTAAGACTTAATTCGTGAAACAGGCCTTTGTGAACCACCTAGCATCATTTTACAATAATTTCTGTTTACGACTAAGAAGAGAATGATCATGCCGGGTTGCCAGAATTACCCATACAGCCATGTTTTTCTGTCGACATCCCTCCGGGTTGTCGTAGGAACCCCCTATTTGCTGCTTGAGTAAAAGTGAAAAAATGATATGAGGCATTCTCTTAAATGAGGTCGAAGTGGCAGAAATGACGAGCGCTGTACCATCGCTTCCTTCGTTTCTCCCCGGCAAGCAGAGTTAGCCGAGTGGTCGAAGGCGCCGATTCCCAACCGGCTGCTCCTGGGTTCGATCCCCTGTGCTGCGATAACCTTTGGCCTGAACTTTTCAATTTCAGCAACCTTACGCGGTATGCCTATGGTAGTTCATCTACAATAATCGCCATAGGAAAGAAGAACAGCCATTGAGAAAAAGAAAACTGTTTTTTTTGTCTCAAATTTTAAATTGTATGGTGCATTCCGTGGACGTATTCAATAAATAAATGAAGCAAGTAGAACAGGAAAACGAAATTCTATAATAGACTACTTTTATGACACTTTATCGATCACGCAGTCCCTCGAGCAGATAAAAAATCAGCACGCAATAGCTGCTCAGGCCGAAAAAAATCTAGTAGATTCCCAAAAATTTTTGCTATTTTACCAACAAAATCTACCAGAAAACGGATACAGATTAACCGAAATTTACACCTAAAGTTTTCGAAATTCTTCGGAATTCTACTAGAATCTACCATAAATCTGCAGTATTTCGGCCTGCGGAATTCTGTCGTTTTTTGCCGAAATTCGTTGGTAATCTGGCGAAACGTACTTTTTTCGACCAGTATGACTTGCAACCGGCTATCCTATCACGAGGGCGAGTTGAACACACGCGCCAGTGCCTTTTTTCGTCAGTTTGCAGTTCTTGTCTCGCTTTTGAGTATTTTTTACTGAAGCTAAGCTATTTGTATACATATTTGGATTGATGCACATGCTTTTTTTAGCATGAGAACAAATAGCCTCAGTTTGAAAGAATTACCCAAAAACGAGATAAAGACAGCAGTTTGACGAAAAAAGGCAGTGGCGCGTGCTTTCAACTCGCGCTCATGATCGGATTGCCAGTTGCGAGCCGTACTGGTCGAAGAAAGTGCGTTTCGCCAGATTGCCGGACTAAATCCCCACATGCAGCAACCAAAGTAGAATGAGCATTTATCCTGATCAGTAAATAACAACAGGTGAATATGAATAGATGCACACTATCATTCCATAGTAATAAAGGAGAGTGGTGTCCGTCCGTCCGCCCGTCAGTCAGTCCTTCAGTTTACGGTGTGCATTCTGTAATTGCAGACTTTTTTGTTTTACAAGGGTTAAGCCCGAAACAACCGAACGGGACGTCGTAGAAAGTCAGTGGGACCTCAGCGGGAGTGCGCCGGACGCCGAAGAAAATGTGCGAGACCCATGTAAGGGCGCCGGACGTCGAAAAATGTGTGGGACCCCTCAGGCAGTGCGCCTGGCGATGGGGGACCCATTTAACAGTGCGCCGGACGCATAAGAAAGTTCGCGGGACCCCTTCAGGAGCGCGCCGGACGCCATAAAAAGTGTACGGGACCCATGTAGGAGTGATCCGGACGCCATTGAAAGTGTTCGGGACCCATGTAGGAGTGCGCCGGACGTCATATTAAAGGCACTGTTCGCGATAAACTTCATCCTCGAATTTTCCATGACAAACGCTTCTCGTGGCTCTCAGAAGCAGAACAGCGTCGGAAAAACGGTACGAAAAGCTACCCAGGAGCCGTAAAACGGCTTCGAAAAGTGGGAAAACCCCGCCATTGTGGGCAAGTCCCGCCTCTCCCCGCCCCTCGACGTGAACAAAGGAACACTCGAAATCGTGAGTTGAGCGATGGTTTCCGATCAAAAGCCCCGTTCTTCCCTTCATTCTCAACTTCTCTCTTTACTCAGGTCAGCTCGCTCACATTGGCTGCAAAAGACGGAAGTTACAAGCCTCGGACAACTCGTCCACCATTTTCCCTAGCTCAATTTTTGAGGTACCATAACTCCATTCCCAGAAGGCCTTGTAAGATTCCAGAAGCATCATTGGAATCAGAATGGGACCGGTTTCAAGATAGGCAAAAAAACGGAAAAGCGATTTTTATCGCGAACAGTGCCTTTAAGTGTGCGGGACCCATGTAAGAGTACGCCGGATGCCAGAGAAAGTGTACGGGACCCATGTAAGAGTGCGCCGGACGTCATAAAAGTGTGCGGGACCCATGTAAGAGTGCGCCGAAAGCCGTAGAAAGTGTACGGGACCCATGTAAGAGTGCGCCGGACGTCATATTAAGTGAGCGGGACCCATGTAAGAGTGCGCCGGACGCCATAGAAAGTGTACGGGGCGCATGTGGGAGTGCGCCCGACGCCATAGACGCCATGCAATCATTGACACGACGTCGGAGCAAGTTATGACGGGTCAAAACGTGTTGGTTTCGCCGTACATTTTGTACTGAAGAGGCGGAACTGACGGTTGTTCACCGCAGATTCCCTCGCACTGCAGCACTCTTATAACGTGCCATAATCGTCCGGCAGACTGTGAAAGGCTTGAGGCCCCGGTCAGAGTTGGTGCTATTTGCATCTTTAACCCCCCAACACCCCCCAACACCCACCCGGTCGATACGTATGATTACAATGATGGAGTGAGGTTGAGAAAATCACTCGGTGTATCCAACTACATATGACGATGATTACGTGGCCGACAGGATTGCACCGGTTCAGAGAAATAGTGAAGAAGAGTATAGTGAAGAAACGGAGGTAGCAATGTCGATAGCTTTCTAGTGATACGCAATGTTTTATCATTGACCCGCCTACCCGGTGGTTTTCTTATTCGCCGTCATCCACGTATTGCATGGATATCGACCGCGTCGGATACACCGAGTGATTTTCTGAACCTCCATCATTTCAATCATACGTATCGACCGGGTGGGTGTTGGGGGTGTTGGAGGGATACACCGAGTGATCTTCTCAACCTTACCCCATCACTTTGTTCATACGTATCGATCGGGTGGGTGATGGGGGGGGGTGTTGGAGGGATACACCGGGTGATTTTCGCATCCCATTTCCAATGCTTTGTGTGTGTATCGACCGGGCTGGATACGTCGGCTCATCCAACTATGACCGGGGCCTGAAAGACACAGTCCAACCTCGGAGGCAGTGTTCACGATGATTTTCGTTCCCGACTTCTCCACTCCAAACAATGCGTTGGCAACCAAGTGTTACCAAAATTACGAAAAAACGGCTGGAAACGCACTAAAACGTCTTTTTTCAGTGACATTATTTCCTGGCCTGGACTAGTTGTCCGATTGGATGAAACATGTTACCGGTGGTTGTCACCGGTGAAGAATGGGGCTAATCAAAAATGGGGGAATGTTTTAGGCATAACAGTATTAGTTAGGGTCCGAAAGAGAGAGCGGAGCAACAGTAAGTAGAGTATTGCAAAAAACGGGTCCACAAGAGATTTCATTGTCACAACGAAGAGTTCCACTGAGAGTAAAAAGGTGAGGTTAGAGTAAAGCCCCATTCATAGCTGGTCGCTTCGACTTCAAGTCGAAGCGATCAACGATACTGCCGCGATATGAAATCGCTTCGTCCAGCGATTTACAATCGTTCGGGCGGACGTTATTTCGCGTGAATTAGACGGACAATTGCAGACCAAGCCGCGAGAATGAGAAAAAAGCTTTTTTTCTCGGCATTCCTACTTATCTTTTCACATTGTTGCCCTTAATTCTTAGATTAAAGAGTTTTGCACAGTTTTCAAACAAAAAAATTGTTAAAAAAGACGACTAGGTGGACTTTGCTTGAACAGCAACATAAAACTAAAGCTAAAATTTCTAGTTGCTCGAAGCCGGCATGAAGTGTAATTTTTCGGTAGCCTCATTACGTTTTCTTATCTCTGTCATCGTAAGTGTAGGATTAATACTAGTTTTCCCCTTTCACATGCCGTATTTTATACGTTAAAGCTGTGACGTCTGCAACTTCGCACCACATACGCAAGGTTGTGACGAAAGATTGCGGACTAGTCGCTTCGACTAGACGAAAACACTTACCTGGCCGGTTGGAAACAAGTGATGAAATGAAATGGATTCGGCAAACAGCTTTCTCTCATTCCATTTGATATTGGCTGATAAAACAAGTTTGATCAATCTTCGGCAGATAAGAACTTATTTTCATCCTCTTCCTTCACCACGATAGTACATCGTCCACTCCTTGCTTAGTCGCCTCACTGAAAGACTGCCCGCAGCACGCTCGCTTGCCACTTCATCCATTGATCTTGCACGTGCCCATCGATGGCGCGGCATGCGAGCTGGCTACGTGTATGGGCTAATGCGCACGGAGTTCCCTATACGTTCCCGAGATAATCCGCTCTGATTCCACTGAAAACTTGTCGGTAACCAATCCGCCTATCGGCAAGCTGCGCAAAGAGTGCGCCGACTAGGTTCCCAGGGGAAGATAAGATTAGTCCACCTAGCACAAATACCTTTTCTTCGGAAAGCTTCCAATAAACCGCTATGCAGCAGCTCGCAGTGTCTGCGGTCAAGCAGGCAATCATGTTGCCACGAACGTATATAACAAGGTGTACTTGTAACATTTAAATTAACCCTCTGTACACTCCTGGTTGGGTCCCGCTCACTTTTCCCGGCGCTTGGCGCATTCCCAGCTGGGTCCCGCCCACATTCTACAGCGCCTTGTACATGAATCCCGCCCACTTTCCCAGGCGGTCTGCGCCCTCCCAATTGTGTCCCACACTTTTTCCCCGGCGCTCTGCTCGTTCACAGTCTGGTTCCGCCCGCTTTTTCCGGCGCTTGCCGCTTTTCCAATTGGGTACCGCCCACTTTGCCAGGCGCTCTGCGCCCCCCCCCAGTTGTGCCCTTTTCTCCTTCTCCGGCACTCTACTCACTCCCAGTTGGGTCCCCCCCACTTTCCCCTGCGATCTGCCCATTCCCACATGGGTCCCACACACCTACTCCATCGCTTGGCGCACTTCTAGTTGGGTCCCGTACACGTTACCCGGTGCTTGGCGCACTCCCAATAGTGTCCCGCACACGTACTCTGGCGATCTGCTCACTTCCACTTGGGTCCCACACACTTACTCTGGCGTTTGGCGCATTCCCAGTTGGGTCCCGTCAACTTTTCACGGCGTTCTGCGAACTCCCAGTTGGGTCCAGCGCACTTTTCCCGGCGCTCGGCGCACTCCCAGTTGGGTCCAACACTTTTCTCGGCGCTCGGCGCACTCCCAGTTGGGTCCAGCGCACTTTTCACGGCGATCTGCTCACTCCGACTTGTGTCCCGCACACGTACTCCGACACTTAGCGCATTTCCAGACGGGTGGCGCCCACTTTCCCTGGCGCTCTACTCACTCACAGCTGGGTTTCCGCACACACCCCTTTCCGTCCTGCACACAACGCAATAATCTGTGTTTGGAAGGAGGTGATTTTTGGAGATTCAGGACAATTACGAGAGTTTTTCCACTATTTTGCGTAAAAAATGATTTCACTGAAAATCGCTTGAATTCTGGCCGATTACCAGTGATTAGATGATTTTTAGTAAATTTTTGTAGTAAAGAATGAGCAGAAAAAAGGGCATCAGAATTTAGTGGTAATGCATTGGTAATGCGGTGGTAAACGGACGCATTTACCATTAGGTAGAGGAAAAACGTTGATAAAACAGCAAAAGTCACCCGGCCTGAGTGCACTATCAGTGAAGATCGCTCAAAGTCATTTCGGCTCTATGTTTTGCTGCTACTGTAATAGAATTTTTCTTGTTCACCCAAATCTTCGAAAAGTACCATTGGTATTAATTTTTCTCACCGTGTTTTCCTCTCCGAAGGATTCGTTCCTTTTTCCTGTGACAAATTTCTCGGTAGATTCTCATGAATACTATCAAAAAGCACCCCTGAGGACGAACTGTGTATTTCAAGGCACAATTCAACCTCGGGTACAAAGTTTGAGATTGCCACATAGTTGTGAGGTAGAACCACCCCACATAACACCTGCGAAGTGCGAGCTCTCAATTCCTCTGAATAAGCAGGATATAGAAAGAAACCACTCTTGCGCTACCACGGCAAGAAGCCACTTTGCCACGCCCCTTAGACGCGTTTTCGAGCTCAACAGTGGCAAGATGAGCGAGGGTTTTCGATCGAATGCCCTGTTCTTCCCTTCATTCTTAGCCACTTCTTCCATTCAGGTCTGCTCCCACATATCGATTACGAATGACGGAGGTTGCAAGCTTAGGACAACTCGTCCATCATGCAGTTTCCGCTCAATTTTAGGCTGTTTTGATGGGACATAACTCCGTTACCGGGGGATTTTGTGCGATTTTTAGAGAAATCAATGGAACCAGCGTGAGGCCGCCTTCGAGGTGGGCGAAAAATCTTGGAAGACGTTCTCAGGGTGTAATGTGCCTTTGAACGCCTAATAGTGGTAGTTGTCCTGTCATTTCTGTAGCTTTTCACCGGAGTATAAGCGGGGCCGACGACGTTTCCGTTTAGTCCTTTGTTGATCAAATCTGGTCAAAAACCGTTAGACCATTAATGTATGAACCTTATGGGTTGTTTTTGATTTTTTTAAATCAATGTAATGCCCAATCGATTAGGGCGCTATTTTCTTTCGGAAGGTGTTTAGGTTGGTGATTGATGTGCAAATAGATTAGTATTGATTGGGATGTGATGATTTTGCCTGTCTTTTTCAGACTTCACGACGAGAGCCTCCATGATGTTATTGGCAAGTCGTTCACCCTTGATGTTATGGGAAGATCGTTTGGTGCTCCGAAGCCGCCGCAGATTAACTATCCAAGGTTAGCAGATCTCCCTCCGTACTTCACCTGCTGTGGTTATTTTCGAGTGCGTATATCGAAACATGTGTTTTTGCAGGTTTCATTTTCCACAAGGCGTTCCCGTGCCGACGGTGGAGAACGATGCGGCGTTGCGTCGAGTGTGTGTCGTTTTTCACGAACTTCCGAATGAACAGGTGCTGCTTTTTTTGACATCAATGCCAGCAACCAACTCACTCGTTCTCCTCGTCCTCCTCCACGAGATATACAGCACAAACAATGTTATTGACGATGTGTCTGGGAGATCGAGTGTGAGAGGAGGAGAGAGAGAGGACATCACGTATAGTGCAGATTTTTTTTCTGGTTTATCTCCGCGCTGCGTGAAAATGCAGCTTTACATTGTGATAACAGAGGAGGAAAAGTGTAATATGTGGAGTAAATTGTGGTATATAGCGTGGGAGACTAATGAGATTCCACCGTCGAATGTAATTGAAATATAGAGGTTTTGATAGATGATCTCGCGCAGATGTGGCCTGCCGCTTTATCCCAAGCGTGACAGTTTGTAGCGGAGCGATTGCTAGAGAATTGGATTCGATTGAATATAGGGATTTCAATATAGATGCTTCTTCCTCTCCTGTTAAGTCCTTGTGGCACTAATGCAGGAGTCGTGGCCACATCCAACACGCTATCCTATGTTTGTGACTTCTGGAATTTGGAAAAGTTCTGGAATTTCGTTATTCTTACTGAAACCATGTCTTCACAACATTGGCAGTTTTTCACACTAACAAGGCCTCCGTCGTAGTCGGTCGAAGGTTGGGCTGAGCGTCCTCTTCCGTTTCCAGTGAGTATGCGACGTCCTGCGCCGCTCTGATGTGTCGGCTGCATGCCACTCGATTATGCAGGCGTACTCCAGCCGGCTGAAACCGGCCACAACGGGGATATTTTCCACCTCAGTATGCGATGCATTGCATGCGTATCAACCAGGACGGCCACAGCTGGATCAGGACGGCCCAGGCGGGCTCAGCCCGGCTATATCGCGGGGATTTTTCGATCATGTGAAGCAATATATTACGTGCGTATTGACCGGGACGACCACGGACGGCGCAGACGTGCTCACAAGGGGAAGTATAAAAAGCGTAGTTCGGATCTGCCAAAACGACTAGTATCGTTAGTATCTCTTCTGGCTCAATAGTAAAAATGCGCAGTATCCCGCCCCGAGCTGCAGGTTCAAAAAAGTTATGAGCATTTTGTAATCCTCGCGAGAAGGCAAGGACCCCTCAGGCATTTTTTTTGGGAGCTTCAAAAAAGTTTTTCGGGTTTAGCTCAAGAGTTTGATGTAGGGGTAATCTAGGGTGGTGAAGACGAATCTGAAATCCATCTGTCGAATTTTTAAGGTTCACTGTAAGTTACATAAGGTAACATGTCATTTAGGGGTCAAAACCCACCTTAGTATTTTGAAAATCTACAAACGGACGTTAAATTCGTATTCTCCATCCCGAATAACCCCCGTACACAAATTCTGAGTAAAATCTGAGATTTTGACCAAACTACCGTTTACCCACTGTAATCTACCGTAATCAGCAAAAAAGTCGGTAAACGGACTCCAGATTCGTGTTTAGAACTCCAAATAACACTCAGAAAATGATTATGAGACTTATCTATCGTAGAAAACCGGAAATCTCGGAAGTGGCGTTTTTCCCTCAAAAATTTCCCCGGTTGGGAAGCTGCAAACGAAATTAGCCGGAAACTTTGGAAAATCGACTAATAAACCACAGATCGTGATCAGCGCTCCAAAAAAACCTCCTGGGACGATTTTAGGTCACATCTGGAACATTTTTTGAAAAGCTCCCAGAGCCCTCTAATTGCTATAAATGAACGCCCAACCGAAAATCCGTACAAGTCCAAAACACTATCAGTCTGGACAAAGTATGGAAAATGTGCCTTCACCAAAACTCTGCCTATGGGGGTAGTTTTGGGCGCTGAACACATTTATGAGGTCCGTTTCCGGATGTTCCGAAGACTAACGCGCTCTTTGGAAGGCGCAAAAAGCACAAAAAATGACCTATTCATACTTGTAACTTCTTGGAACCTGCAGCTCGGGGCGGGATACTGCGCAGTTCTACTATTGAGCCACAAGAGATACTAACGACACTAGTCGTTTGGGTAGAAAAGACCTGCGCTTTGTATGCTTCCTTTGTCAGTCCGGCCACAACTGTTGGTTATGTGGCTGCGCTTCGCTATACATATGTACTGTATAATGATCTTGATTTTGTATTGTTAACTGGTTCTCCTCGCCTATTCTCTGAATAACGTTTCAGATCTGAAGGAAGTTTGATTTGGAAGTCAGTTAATGAAAAAGCGCGCTCACAACGAAAGCAATGCGTCTCCGTTTCTGCAGGCCGTTTTGGTCCGTGCTACTCTCTGCGATGTCGTGCGAGTGATTTTGTTAACATGCGCGCGCGTCCACACTTCCGACATTAGTGTCAGCCAAGGACAGTATTACTACTCCACAATAAATAGTAACGAGTTAGGTGCTCTGAAGGTAACGCGCCAAAAGTTATGCGATTTTTCACCGCATTAGATGCATTTTTGTGCAGCAGTCGCGGGTCACGCTGTTGAGGCCAGGCGCTAAATTCATTTAATGCTTCAGGCGTCGTTTCCTGGGCTGGGATTCATAAACGCAAAACGTGGGCTACAGTTGGCTTTCCCCCAAAGACTGCGTGCTGTTTCCGCGGCAAACCCAACTGTAGCCCACGGTTTGCCGTCCATGAATCCCAGCCCTGGTCTACATCTGAGCGAAACAGCCCAGCTTAACTTTTAGGGCATCGTACACATTCTAGCGGCAGATCACCACGGCGATGTGCAATTCAGCCAAAGTCGTCAATGTACGCGGACGCAGTCATGGAACCGCGCTGCCTTAAAAGTGCAGGCGACGTGGCGGCTGCTGAGCGACGGTGGTAATCTGACGCGAATTCTCTAATGACAGGCTTGTGGACCCAGCGGACAAGAAATGAGGAGTCGTGAAAGAATTTAGCCGCCTAGGCGTGAAGCGTAGGACGGAAGCCCGCTGCGTTCAGGGGCCTATGGTATGTAGATGCGCCTCAGTAATGACGTAAGCGCAGGTCAAAGTCCGAGTGGTGCGACTTGCCACGTCGCCTTTTTTCTGATGCCCGGAAGCATGAACGACGCCCAACGTTGATCATGCGGGCACGATCAGGTCAGGACAGAATGTTATGGATAAGCAATTGATTGCGCCGCTGAGCGGAGGAACTATGAACGATTCTTCAGAGGGCCCAGTATTTACCATGTCGAGCATGTCGCCGTTTAGTCTGAACTGCTCAAATTAGACTATATCAAGAATTTCTGGAAAAGGGTTCGAAAATTTAGGTACCCTGTTTCCTCCCTGTTTTTAGATTTAGGTAGTTTTTACTTTTTCAGTGTTCACTTGCCGATATGCCACGAGTATGTGAAGCCGCTAATCTCCCATTATACTGGAAGCACCCTATTTTTATGTCATTAACGAAAGGCGAGGTAAGGTGCAGCGGATTATGCCTTCGGTTTTGGATGCGTGATCTTATTTTGTAAGCCTAAATATGTGTATATAAAGTAAAACTGATGTTTTCAGCGCCCCCATGCTATCCTGAAGGACTTTACAGCTTGGTGGAAGGCCATGACTGGAGTGGCGCACGATGAGGCTGCACGGTATGGATTATGTACTACCGACGCGAGATTGTTTGACGATTCGGTCTATTTTGTCGATGACAGAAACACATAGACACGCAGACTGCAACAAGATATAGAGACTGCGCAGACTCGTGGAGGAGCAGACTGCGGGGGAAGACACCGAACCGACAAACAATTTTGATTCGACTATATTTGGTTCTTTACCTATTTCATTCCACACATTCGCGTTTGACGCTGATGCAGAGGCGCATGACGCATTGGTGCCGATTCTGAATGTCCATGTGAACCTGAAATCGAGAAATATTCGGCTGCAGCAATAATTCACTCAGGTTGTAGGCGCAGCTGCAGGTTGAGTTTAAGAGTGTTTTCGTAGTGACAGCTGTCACTTGATCTAGTGCTAGCGGCGGTTTACGTCTGCACTATAAACCAGATTGCTGGCTGAGCTATTCTAGGATTTATATCAGTTGGTATGGAAGGGTGTAGAGGAGTTGTTGTGATCCAAGTAGACTAAGTCGTGTGCTTGTACTTCATTTAGATTTAGAAAACTCAATCCGTTTGATGAGAGGAACAGATTCAGGGAGATCGAGGAGTTGAGAAAGTTAAGAGTCTGAAAAAAATTGATCATAAGTTCCATGGCAAACGCAATATCCTCATCAGGGTGCATTCCTACTTAAATTTTGGGCCGTCTTCCTAATTGGCTTAGGTTAAAGTGGAAAGATGAGGTCAAATGAGCACGCAGGAAATCTTGTCTGAAGTTGCATTAATTTTCTCTTGATAGAGTTACCATCCCTGTGCAACTTAGGACGTGGGCGAAATAGTTCCGCCGTCGTGAATATTTTTCGTTTCTGTATGAGAGGCCGAGAAATTCTGATTGGCCGAGAAATAGCCGCGGAAAAGCCCAACAGGCTCTGCAGCGGCTGCTGGTGGGCTACTTTCCGGCTATTTCGCGGCTATTTCTCGGCTTTTCATGGAACGGACAAGAAGTAGCCGAGAAATAGCCGAGATATAATCGAGGATTAACGAGAAGTAAACAAAAGTAACCAAGACGCAACCGTGGCCCCCTTGAGCCACGGCCTGGGTACGCCAGCGGTTGGGCGGGGCTTCCAGAAGCAGAACGAGGTCCAAATACCTCAAACTTGGGTAATAGAACCGATGGAGGTGTTAAAATCTGAATCATACCTCTGGAATGAAAACTACCTGGAGATCATTATTTCTCGGCTTTTTCGCGGCTATTTCGCGGCGAGCATTATTTGGCGGCTATTTATCGGTGAGCATTATCTAGCGGCTATTTCTCGGCTATTTCACGGCTATTTCGTGGCGAGCATTTTTTGGCGGCTATTTGGCCGCCATCACGCGGCAAGGAGGCATTTAGCGACTATTACGCGGCAAGGAGGCATTTAGCGACTACTTCGCTGCTATTTCTCGCCCAAAACTCTCAGAGTTAATGCCAACGGATATCGGTCGAGGTTGTGTCGCGCGTCGTTCCGCTTTCGAAGCGTACCATCGACCCTAAGCGCGGAAGAAGCATGAACCCAGACTAGATCTGCTAAAGAACATTTCGGCTCCAAAGTTCAAAATGCTGCCTGTTTCAGGTTCATCTATACCCTAAGCTATGGTAGCCGAAGTTATCTTACACGTGAAGATCTCTATGGTATGGTTATGGACATTATGCACACGCATCCGGGTCTTGAGTTTTGTCGTGAAGCTGTAGATTTCCATGACAAATACTGTGATGTGGTGAGTATTCTATTCTCAAGGCGTAAACTGACGAATAATAGAACTTTGAGCAAAATTGGTGGTCATGTGTACCTGCTGATCGATTATCGATTTTCGTGCTGACGCGACGTAGGATGCTGGCATCGCTGTGATTATTGATGTATCGGCGATCGTAGATATTTGTTACGTTGAGGAATGAGTTCTTGTGTTTTATTGGATTCTGCGCCCTTCAATTCGCTAGTTTTGTCGACACTATTAATCGTTCGGAAGGAAATCATTTGCTCTTTTTCGAATGTGTAGTTGGCTTTCCTTCAGAGTTTATTTTGCATCCGTTTTCGGATCTATGGTGCGGTGGGCCAAGAAGAGGCTCCGCTTTATTGGGCCAAAAATTTACGAAAAAAAGGTCGATCTGAAAGTTCAGCTATCAAATCTTATATGTAGGGCGAGAATTTTTCTTTCTGATGACCTATAACAGGTTGCCGAAATTCGCAAAATCTTCTGCGCAATTTCAAGGACTGGAGATAAAGCGCAGGCACTTTTTTTTCAATTTTTTGGTCAAAAAAATTAGTTTACCTTCTCTTTGGATATCGATATTTATTAGGAAGAGTAGCACTTATGCCAGGTATCTGATCAATCAAGTGTTATTCACTGTTTCTGATGCCTACTTAGGCGCTATTTATACTCCTCAATGCCAGCGCGTGACGCGAGGGCGATGCGTCCGAGTATGAATGGCCTGGCACTACGCCCCTCGCGGACCGTGCATGATGCCCGCTCCGCCATGGCGGCGAGGGCCGTCACGACCTTTGAATCATTTTTGTTTTTTTTTCAATGATAATTTTTTATTCCGTTTTATAATAATTAAACAGATTTCACTTGCTGGGCAAAGTTATGGACCACTAATCTGCTCTGCCATACCGTCGCCGCTGGAGTATTCATAGTCTCCGTAAGCGCCTGACGCACGTAGAAAGTATTCATAATCCAAAGCCACTCCTGCTCTTAACGTGCGTGGCGCGCTGGCGTTGAGGAGTATGAGTAGCGCCTTACCGATTCGGCTCGGTCAATCCGCCAAAAACTCTTTGCCGGGTGTTGAGGAAGTGACGAAGCCAGGCTTTGAGATTGGCTTTGTTGGCGAAGGAGTTCTAGAAATCATGGAGGTTCCTTGTAGGTTTTCCATTTCAATAAACTTCTTGGGTCAGTAAAGCTGCACCCCTTTTTGCTCCTTCACTTTAGTGGTCCAAGAGTCGGTAAAAATTAAAGTCTCATAGAAAACAGCGTTAGCTTTTCTGTAAAGTAAAAATTCCTTTTCGAACGGCTTATAACATGTCGCTGACATTTCCAGATTTCAGAGCGCACTTCCCAGTTAGAAAATACAAGAACTCATTCCGCGAAATAATATATTCTCTGTTTCGACAGCAAATTTATTCAGTTCCTTTGCGTGCTTGCGCGGAGCGTGGAGATAGGCAGCGAGGAAGTACGGAGGGTTAAAGCGACGCAGGATAGGCGCGCAGACGCACGCGATAACCGGCAGCGAATTTCGTCTCGAAATGGAGGATATGTGCCACCGCTCCTGAAAAACGCCCCAAATTGTGAACGGGCTTTTTACCCTGAAATGATTTCAGGTTATTGCCAGAATTATGTGGAACCTTGGTTGCGTTTGGAAGGGTAGAATTACATCTGATTGCCTTCGAAAGTCAGATCTACTGGAACGCATACGTCAGCTTCAGGAGGATTGTGATATCAATCGATGTGTACGGTATTTCAGGTGGGTGACTGAAAGGGCTCTGACAATTTCTGATTATTTATCCCCTCTATTGCAATTAGCGAACGATCCAAGTTGACCACGAGTCTGGCTGTTAGTCCTGCATTTCTTCAAGAATTATTTGCTGGACTCCCTTGCTACAGTCCGAGACGCTACCGTCACCTTAGTCTCTGCTGCGATTCTACCGCGACTTTGCCGCGATTCTCCCGCAATTCGTCAATAGTAGTATCCCCGCTACTCTTCCGTAATTGGCTATTGGTAGATTTTTATCAATACGGCGGTGATTCACCTGTATTCTTCCGCGTTAGCTCCGCGAGTGTACCGCGATTGCCCCGATTCTCTCCCTAAAGTCGCAGGGCAGTCGCGGGGATTCGAGGCAATAACGCCCAGAGTGGTTTCATAACCATACTTCGTTGTGGCAAATATCTAAATTTCTATCTATTTTTCAGTTATGAGCACTTCTATGTGATCTACTGTAAATTCTGGGAAATCGATACGAATCATGATCAAATAATTAGTAAAGCTGATATGAAGATGCACAAGGATGGTGGTATGTCTAGAAAATTCTTAGAATTTTCGATCAAATCACTATTAAAAAAGTCAAAAAAATTCACTTCCAGCAATTACTACTCCCGTGCTGAATCGTATTTTCTCTCGTGCTGTGCGTACCACGAAAAAGGATACGATGAATCTCATTGATTTTACTAACTTTTTATTAGCTGAGGAGGACAAGACACATCCGACAAGGTAGGTTCACTGTGACATAGAGAGAATATTTCTTGAAGACCAGAGGAGAAATTTGTTAAGTATGAGCTATGGCGTGCCGATTTCGAATTCGCGATTCTAAAAAAAACGCTTTGAAATCCCAAGAAAAAGCGGAAATGTGTGCAATAATACAGTTTTTCCCGATTTTCGGCATTCCGATTCCCGGAATTGAACCCACAGTTGCGATTTTTCCAGCTTGGAGTACTGGTTCCGAGTTTTGGATGAGGATGGTGATGGACTGATATCGATGTACGAAATGGAACGATTCCATCAGCCAGTTATAAATAGATTAACTGAGGAGGGCATTGATTCGATGTCGTTCAAGGATGTGGCTTGTCAGGTTTGTAGGGCTCATCGTTTCTTCGGCGTTTTTTTTATTTTCAGCCTTCTGGATTAAGTGATGAGTTCGCCAGTTATGAAACCGGTTTTACACCAGGTTCATCAGGTAACTGTGTCAGTAGTTCAGGGTGGCGCAAATTTGTATTCAGTTCCGAAACTCATTAGAAGTTGCTTCAGACTTCCAGCGAAATTTTAAAGGACAGTGTTTCGTAGTGGTAGATGTACGACAAAACATAAACATTTCGTGCTCAATATTCCCTGAATGCCTCAGCGATTTTCAAAAAAGGTCGTTTTATTAGGTGTGCAATGAGAAAAAGGGCACCCAAAAATTAATATTTATGTAGGTGGTTTAGGAAGATCGCTCACTATTCGGCTCAAGGCTGTCTTCCATAAGTAATTTTGAGTGCTGATTACGACTCAGAGTTTCGATCAGTGATTTTCGAAAAATTTCGGTTACTTTGGTCGGAATCTTTCCATAGGGATGAAAGGGGGGGGAGGGGTGGATTTTCAGGTCCAAAGACGGCTCTTGGCAGTTCACGAAATACTGCGATGAATTGGCTCAGATTTTCTGTCCGCGGGCTGCTTGGAGCGCCTAACGCGAATGTTAGGCTCGATTTTTGATATTTTACGGTAGGGTACGGTGGGTATACGGTAGTCAGGTCACTGTCTCAGAATTGGCTCAAAACTATTCTGAAGTGTTATCTGAGATGGAGAACACGAATTTGGCGTTCATTTGTCAATTTTCGCAATGCTAAATTGAGGTAAGGTTACGCCATCTTAATTGCTATGTGCCTACCGTGACCGACAGTAACCTTCAGGTCCCCGTCATAGTTGGACAATGGTCCGTACTCCCACCCGATCGATATGCAAATAAAACACGCGAAACTAGGACAAAATTTTATCTCTGGTAGTCCCCCTCACTCAGATATTTGTGGGGAAGTTCCCGAGGACAATAGACCTGATTTGGTCTTATTACGTCTCGCTCCTCTCCCCTCGACCGAGTAATAAGACCAAATCAGGTCTATTGTCCTCGGGAACTTCCCCACAAATATCTGAGTGAGGGGAACTACCAGAGAAAAAATCCTCGAATTATGCACAACGATTGACGTTGGAAACAGTCAATTGCGGGGGGAGAACAACGAAAGTTCTCCTCACGGTTGTTACCTTGGCCTCCTCCCGAACATGATGAACGCGAAAACAAAGCCGCAGTGTATACGATGATGCAAACGGGCTAGTCGCGAGGTGGTCTCGCACTTCGCAAGTTGAGGGGGCAGACCTGCCACTCAAGAACTACGTAAGGCATCTATGTTTAGATTCCAGAGGGTGTCTGGATTCTTCTCTATAACCTCTCGTCAGAGATGAATATTTTTGGACCGACTGCAGTTTTCCGGAACAGGAGACTGTCGAAAACAGCGGGTTCTAGCAAGCTGATTTTTGAGCAATCATTGAACAATGGGAAGATCTGCAGACGGAAGGCTGCGGGAAGACCTGCAGTCGGGAGAACAAGAAAACTCCTGCTGTGCGAACTTCTTCTTCTACTCTGCTGTCGAGAGGTCCCCTTCGCCTCCCCCCAATTCGGGGGAAGTTCCCCAGTTGTTTCGAGGGAATTTCTGCTGTCGTTCTCGGGAACTTTCCCACGAGTATCTGAATAGGTCGTCCGTAGTGCCTACCTGTCTCCCCCCAATCGAAGTTGGATCAATGATACTATAACAGCATTGCGGCATACCGATGAGCGCTGCCGGTGCTGGCGCATGAGTGACCTACATAGGTGCGACTACGACAACCTAGGGCGACTGCGTGGGACTATTTTCTAACTATGAGGGGGCCCCAGACTAGCGGCTAACGGACTCCAGATTCATGTTCAGAACCCCCAAGTAACCCCCCCCCCCCTGTGGAAAATCTGCACTGTCTGGAATAAAGTTTTCCTGAACACCCGGAAAATTCCCCGATGCCTGTACGCAAAGCTTTGGAAATGTTCTCTATTTGTGATTCCCTGAGGTGTTTAGGGAAATTTGAGCACGGATTATCCATGTTCTGTCACAACAGTACACTATCAAAACGCGGGTTTGTGAAGTCTTTCAGGAAGGTAAGAGGACTTCCTAGTCAGAAATGTTTTCTGTAGCATAGAAACGATTGAAGTCTAAGCATTGTTAGTGGTAATACCGGGAGTAAGTGGAGCTATCGAACATTCAAAAACGTTTACCAGTTGTTCGGGCGCTCCGTCGGTTCACAATCAGTCCGGGGTACATCCGATAATGCGTTTATGCAAAGGGTGATTCCGGGCCGAATGTGGTTGGACCGCGTACTTGTTGCTGTTGGGCCCGCTAGCGGTACATACTCGGACCGTGTGGCGTTTCCTGACGAGCATGGTTGACTGGGGAATTTCAAGACTGTTTTTTTTTCAACGTTCCGTTTTTCCGTTGCAGATATCAATTCAATATTGAGAAATTCGATTTTCATTTAGTCTCAAGTTTCTCCACGTCTAGGTTTACGTATGATTATTTTCGGAATCTTCTGTTATTTGTTTTTCAGATGTTCGACATGATTTGTCCAGTGAATGGCACGTCATTCCGATTAGCGGATTTGAAGAAGTCACCTTTAAGCGTACGACTGTTGAATGCACTTGTAAACTGGCGCAAGTTCTACAACCAAGAAGTCACTGAAGGTTGGTTTTGAGTTGTGCAACTTGTACGATTGAAGCTAGCTGAAGAGGGAGCCGCTCGCAACCGCATGCAGCTGCGTGGAGCGCGTGGAAGCTTAGGGATTTTCCTTCAGATTGTAAATAGCTGTAACTTCAGGTTCGGAAAGAGTTCTAGATGAGACAGGCAGAGAATTGACCGATTGGGAACGTTTCTGTTCGGAAGAATACGAGACGATGATGGAGAACGAGGAGGAAGTTGACGAAAACTTGTGAGTTCATTGAATTTTCGGTGTTGAAATTTCGTAGAAATATTTCCATAGAGAGATGTCGCTAAACAGTTTTTTACTGCTCCAATTGTTTTTGAATGCTATTGATTTGATGAAATTAAGTTTTCTTCGAGGTTTTGATTGAGCTCGAGACGGGTTTACTCGATTTTCCCCTCTACTCATGTTTTGGAAAGGCACATTTTCTTACTACAAGGAATTATTTTATGACAATTGAGTTTGAGAAGGTCAAAATGTGAACCACCGAATTATGTACATATTCAAGCTTTCGCGGGTGTTATATAGATTATAAAGGCTTTTTCGCTTTTGTGAATTCCAGTGATTTCGAGTTGCTGCTTTTTCGAATCCTCGAAATTTGATTGGGCTCAAATTTTTTCGATTGAGCCTATGCCAACTCTTATTTTTTCCGAACCAGAAAAGTTTCTGTCCTTTTGTGCATTTGATTTGTGGAGAAACTCGATTGCTGAGATTTCTGAGTTTTCAACTTTGGAGTGTTTGCCTGACAAAATGTAATTTTTCGAACCTACCTTAAGTTTTTGATCAATGAGACTTCGTCCTCGATTTTTCTGACTCTTTTTTCGATAACGAGGTTTTTTCGTTTTTGAGAAGTTGTAATCTCGATCCAGGTCGAATCGGGGTGATATATAACATACCTGCACCCAGTTGACGCACAAAAAGGAACGCAAAGTATCAGTTCGATCCGTGTCGACAGTATATTTAGTTCGCTGTACAAGGTAGGAGCAAACTCGGTGCTCGTATGTTGTAACATTTCTTTCCAATTCTCAAAAACTCCCCTCCCCCTCGTTGTCCCTCCGGACTTGGTCGAGCCTTCGACTGATCCTGAAGGCAAAGGGGGCAAGAAGTGGTTTTGTGGGCGCAAATGTTAAGGCATCTTTCATAGTCCTTACCGCAAGCGCAACACGCGCGTGACGCGCCGAAATCGCAGTGGACTATGAAATTTCTCATCGCGCGATACCCGCGGGCATAGCTTCGTTGAGGTGGAGACAGCGGTCCGAGAGGTGAAGTTTCTTGGATAGGTTGACGAACAAAAAGGTGAAGGTTGTTTTCTCATCCTGAATTGAAGAATGAACATCATTTTTACCACCTTAAAATTTCGGTCTTTTCGTCTTTTTTGTGCCTTCAACTTCAGTAGGTTACCTGATTTTTATCTTCGGAGAAGGATAGTAAGCAAAAAAAGTTTTTTTTAGAAACTCCCGTGAAATTCTTTGACGAGAAGTTTTTTGAGGATCTACCGCGCTTTAGAAGTCTGAACCAAGTTCGGCTTGCAAACTGCCAGTTTTCCCCCTAAAACTTTTTTCCCTCCGAAATAACCCTTTGGTGAATGTAGTTTTTGGTATTCGTATGAAATTCTGCATCGAATAGCTTTTTCAGGTTCAAAAAATTCGTTCTCACTCTTCCAGCCCATTTCGGTTTATAAAGTTCATTTTTTGTGCCTAAGTTTTCGGTTTTTCGTTCATATCTTTTTTACGCTAAGAAATGGACCTTTGGTGAAAGCTGTTTCCGGAATCCCCATAGAATTCTACCTCGACTAGTGTTTGCAGTTTGGAAAAGTATTTTCTTAATCCTTCAGCCTTATTCATTTTACGAAACACCAGTTTTTCGTCTATAACTCTACCCGTTGAAAATAAGGTTGTGGTGAATTATTAGAATCCACTTAAAATTCTGCGTCGAATGATTTATTGGGTTCCTAACTTTACTTGCCCTATAAGCCAGCCAGGTTGGTGGAGCCGAGCTCCATTGTTGGCTCCAGGGAGACTCTAAGTCGTATATCTACACCATAGAGGCGAGAGCACCCTATGAAGATTACAATGGAGCTCGGCTCCACCGACCTAACTGGATCATGGAGCAAGCAAAGTTAGGAACCCGATATTTCGTCCGACGCAGAATTTTACGAAGATTTCAAAAACAACCTTCACCACAATCCTATCAGTCCTTCATCATCAACGGTCATCATCAATCCTTGATCAACGGTTAAAGAGTTATAGGTGAAAAACCGGTGTTTCGTAAAACGAATTAGGTTGAAGGATCAAGAGAATATTCTTCCAACCTGGGAACACTACATAGTCGACGTGATATGTGGTTTCTAAAACAACCTTCAATCTCTATACCCAAAAAAGTTATGAACCAAAAACCTGCAATGACACCCATCCAATCTTGGAATTGACACGCATGAATGTCGGGTCACTTTCATTTTGTTTTCGGGGCGTTTCCCCAGTCATCACCGGTTTTCCCAATGGTGAAGGTTCCCCTACACCTGCCCAAAGGTGAAGGTTGGTGGAGTACCTGGCTCCACCCAACAAAGCTATGCCCGCGGGACGCACGTGCCGCCCATCCAGCACCACCATACCGGCGCCGCCCAAACCGCCGTGACAATCCTTGCTTCTCGATTTGAGTCCACTCCAAGATAAATCATTCTGGGACTACCCTAATACGCGAATCCGAGCCTGGAATTTTTGTGCATGTCACAGTTAATCCCGACTTTAACCCGTGCCGCCATGGCGGTGCCGCCGAGAATTTCATTGTGGCTTCCCGCTCGTCCCGCGCGTGGCGCGCGGTTAAAAGTTCCGTAGTCCAGGGATTGTCCTGCGCGTCACGCGCGTGCCGCGCTTGTGGTGATGACTATGAAAGATGCCTAACAATCGCTCCACAATTCCCCTTTGATGCCTTAATAGGTCCGACAGTCGCCCACAAAAAATCCATTGGAGTCCAGGTACAACCGGGCCCAATAGAAGTTCCGAAATGCCTGAGCCGAGATAAATATAAAAATATTTCTCCCGCTAACCATTACGTCCTCCAAATACCTTTGGTGCGCTACTGTAGCTCAATCACGGTCCTGGACAACGGCCTGCTTGACTCTGCATTGCCCAGTCGTAATCTTAGAGCCTCTGCGGCTCCTTTCGATGAAGAAAAATGCGGCAAAATGTTTGAGCATTTAGTTGTATGCCGGTTACTATTTTTCCTCCAAAACCAACACGCCATTTTCAGCAGCGTGAACTTGGACGACGATGAGCCGCGATTCAACAATGTTTCGGTCTAGACTCGCGGGCCAATGCTCCTTTTCTTCAGTCAGTGTCTCCTGTTGCAATGCGGCTTTCATGCGTACTTTTCGCGTAGGCGTTATGGTTAGAAATATAAAATAAAAATAGAACACCGGTTAACGGCTAGTCAAACTGCAACAGGCGTACGCATATCACGAATACGGTTCCTATCATTCAGGTACTTTGAAAATAGTCTGTGTCATCCCCGTCTTTTTTGTTTTTTTTTGCTTCTCTTCACTGTTTCTTATCTTTAGTTTTTTCTTCTTTTTTGTCTCATAGTTTTCCACATACTCTGTTTGTCGAATGGTGCACTAACTGATTTCTTGTCAGCAGAGATACTATATTATTTTGCATGCATGTATATGTGTTTTGCCTGTTTCTTTCTCTCAAATGTCATTCGTGTACGTTTTAGATGAAGAACATATGCTCAATTTGCCTTCATACTTGTTAAGTGCGGTTTTAACTAATTATTTATTGTTTTCACCCTCCCGAAAAGTAACTGAACTGTGTAAAATTCACGAGTGAATTTGCTCACTGATAAGATAGTGTTTATGCTACTGTCCTTTTCACAATGAGCACGATTATCACCTAGTTGCTTGCTGAAACGGTGGGTGGTGGTCGTAATATGTGCAACCTGCAAAAAGGGCGGGGGAGGAGCTAAAGGCTGCGATTGGCGGTAGTAGTAGGTGTATCCTCCAATCGCGACACTTTGCTCCTCCCCGCCCTTTTTGTGGTTTCGACACGCCACGAACACCATTCTGAAACAGCGGTTGTCTGAAACTGGTAATGGAAGTTCGCTCCGAGAAGGACAGTTTTTTCTCTTGTTTACCCGCCGCCAAAGTTTATGCTAGAGAGTCGAATGAGCGGGCCACGATTATATGAATGCGTTGTTTTGTTATCGATAAAAGTTTTACTGTATTAAGTGTACTTGTATTATTTGCTTTGAGCAGACGTTCATGTGCATAATCACTGTGAAGAAGTCGACAAACTATCAAGTTTGGAGTTTTCATTCTAATTTCCGGTGACCCTCGTGGTGGTGGGGTACCAAGGGTGGTCCGGATTTTTTTACTCGAATTCGTGGCAATTTTCTTCGGAGTTCATTCAAATCATAAGTACCAGCCATTTTTCAAGATACTAGTGCTGATCGTGGATATTGGGTAGATTCTATATCAGGCACAGTTAGTTCCGTGGCTTGCTGCTCCAAGAAAAGAAAGCATTTAAATCTCACCTGCGGCTGGTGCGGGCGGTCCAAATCTCATCGGCGGCTGTCGGGATGGTAAGCTGATCAGCTGTGCTGCGCGTGAGATTTAAAGGCCAGGTCCGGTCAGATTTCGATACCACCGAAATTGGGGTTAGATAGATTGGGCTGGTCTAGCTGGACACCGTCCAAAATTTTCACAAACTCTAAGTTCGTATTTCAGGAGAGAACAGCCCGAAAGTCAGGGATTACGGTAATCACAGCATGATGATCATGGCCGGAATGACCGATAATTACACAGCACTTTTGAGGAATGCGTGGACAACGGCTAAAATATGGACGATGACCACACTTTTCTGACTTTTCTGGATCAACGGCTCACGGAAGTGGCTTCAATAACTTGAAGAACACCGGTTTTAACGCAGTTTTCGCATGTTCCTTCGGACTACCTGTACTATGAGCACAGATTCAGCGGAAAATCTCAGAATCAAAATTCTGCCCGGACCCTGCCTTTGAATGTTTTTTTCCTGTTTAAGCAAGCCACGGACCTAATTGTAGACCGGTTTGTTTCAATTGACTGACGCGTTTCAACAATTTGGTGCAAGGCGGAATAAGATGGATGATTCGTCAAAAGCTCTGCTGCGAAAATTGCATTTTTAGTGAGTGACTGCATATTTCTACCTTTTTTCATTTTAACGCAGTGATGCATAGAAATCCTTCTTGTGGATTGACTTTGATATAGTTGGTGTCGAAGAGTGAAACAAATCATAATTTTTTTTGCTCTGAACCTTCACTAAAAGAGGAGAACCATTTGTTTCACTTTTTTCCAATTTTTACTCAAATTCTTGATCTAACTTCTCGATTATGGCAGTTTCTTCAATGGAGTTCGAGAAAGTGATATAAAAATTCAACAAAAAGATGACGATTATGCTCAGAAATCCGCTTGAGTGTGCCGATTTTGGTTCTTTTTTTTTCTGGAAGATTTCGGTTTTATTTTTTCATTTCCACGAAGAGATACAATTACGTACTGTCGTTATCGAGATTATGTTCCGGTCTGCAGTTGCGGACATCCGCTCTCGTAGCACGCGGTTCGAAGATAATTGTGCCGTGATTTCGTGGTTCCCCACGATTATATGTGGTCTCAGCTCTCGTGTGCGGCAGCAGTGGAGGTATATCCTCTGTTTCCGATTGTGATTCATTTCCGTTCGTCGCATGAAAAATTTTCGAACTCAAATTTCAAGATCAAGTTATTATCTGTAAAGGTTTCTTACCTATGAGTGTTCTCATACTTACAATGGAAAGCACAGTCACATAACCCGCGAAGCTTACGGAGCGATATTTATTGAAGTAGCCTGATTGGTGTCACAGGCAGGAAGGCAGGAAATTGAAGCGAACTCCAGAGGTCAATCCCCAACGACGTGGCACGTGTCATGTCGTGCACCATGCGGTTCGCTGGGCGGGAGTCAACAACGCGGCAGTGCTGGTAGCGCTACCCACGTATTGTTCGCGTAATAATTCCAGTCTGATGAAAGGACGAGGCTGCGACTGTAGATCACCCCTCGTGAATCGAAACCCCATTCTCCAGTGAGGCCGCCAACCCCGCACGGCCACCCGCCTGGTCCATGCGTCAGACTAAGACCATATGTAAGGTATGGTCGGATAAGACTGTCCGCCTACGCGGCCGGCGCGTGTGACGAGTGGCCATCGCGGAAGCATTTTCGGGAGAGTCTCCCAACGGCTGCGAACAGCTGACTGAGATATTACTCGCTTCACGTCTGACATTTCTGGTAATCGAATTACAAGTTCAAAAAGTGCCTTTACAACAGCCTCTCCACACGCTCGCCGATCGCGTGGGCGGGCAGTCTCATTACAACGGACCAGGGGTGTGCGTAAATGAAATTTCGAATTTCGTAAATGGTAAAACGTAATTACGACAAAACCACCGTAAATCGTAAACCGTAAATCGTAAATGGCAAAGAATATCAATAACCACTGGAATTATTAATACTATGGTGACACAAGAGAAACTACCTAATGCCAACCGTTTCGCGTACCAAGTACATATTAGGTTGCGTTCAGTATTTGGCAGCTAAACACGTATAAGGGGTACTTTCTCGCTGTCATGAGCGACAAACATGAAATCCAGTACAAATCGCGGCGGGACCCGCATCGGAGCAACGGCATCGGTTCTCGTAGGAACAGTTATGGCGCGTGAGCCGCAGCGACGTGTGGCGGAGGGCTGACATACTGCAAATACGCCGAAGCCTATCGCTGCCGCCGTCCAGCGTACTGCGAATACGACAGGTTCAAAGGGCGGGAGCTCCGCGAAAGGCGATCGCTGAAGCTGTGCAGAGCGACGCGACCGTGTCTCGTAAAGTACACCATACCCCTACTGGGACCGTCTTACCCGTAATTCTCTGCTTTCCCTTATCACCCATTCCACTACTTCTTCCCAGGTCTTAAAGGCATAGCCCAACGTCAGAATCGAATATTAGCTTTCCTGCTTATCTTGAAGAAAATTAAACGCTGATCACAAAAGTGTCTCCAGATTCGCTTAGAACTCACTACAAACGAAGTTATGGCCCCTCAAAGATTCTGAATCTGAACAGCGAGAAGTTCGCAGACGAGTTGTCTCGAGCCTGTTTTATCTCGTGATTCGCAGCTATCGTTTTAAAGCAGGTCACAAAATAAAGCCAGACTGAAAACAAATGGAAGAACATAGATTTGGAACAAAGTCGATCGCGCTCCTCTTCACTATTGAGACCGGAAGCTTGTCGGTGGGCGTTACCGATTTTTTCTTTCATGGGGGCGGAGTCGACTTTTTCCTTGCTTTCTCTCGCTTATTTGAGCGAATTGAGATTTCGCGCTTGGCAGGGTTGGTATACCCGGCGGCCGGGGTATAATATCAAAAATTTCTCTCGAGCTTGGACTGTGCCTTTAAGAAATCCGCCTGTCCGATTGAGCTGTCAGCATATCTGCTTTGGGCAACAAGGACACAGTTATACTCAGCATATCTGCTGGGCAACAGGGACCCGGAAAACGCTAACGCCGCTGTAAGCGTATCAAACAAGCCAAAATGACCGTAAATGTTTGAGCAATTCTCAACGGCCGAGATTTGAGAACTCCCATTTGCTAAGCGGAACCGCAGCACCGATTATACTGATCGGTAAGGATCGCACTGATATGTACTTCGAGTTCCTACTGAAGAAGTTGGCTCAAACTCGGTGCACGTAAAAAAGGCACCGAGCTTGCGCCGATCTTCAGTACAGATCGCAAAGTATCAGTCCGGTCCGTGGCAACATCTATATTATCTTCAGAAACGCACAGATATCGGTCACCCATCACAAGTTATTTTTTTAATATCCACTAAATCACTTGCAGAATCGCCAGCTTTATGGTGACTAATACTGTAGATTATTAAAGAAACTTTCTGAGTGTCCGTTTACTGCGGACGAAGAGAAGTTAGCTGGCGGAAACAGTTTTGAGCTTCAAACTTCTGGAGGTAAGAACAGACGCTCCTCTTGTTGATTTTGGACTCTCAGTAGACGCTAATCTACTCAAGGGCGGGCCAGGAGCACTATTCAGAAAAAACAATTTTTGAATAGATTGAGGACAGCTTCGCTCGATGTCTTGACGCTAAATCTAGTTATATTAATCAGGACAGTTGATGCTTCATGAAATGACTCAAAAACAGGAGTTCATCGATTAAGACTGCTTTCAGATTGCATTGCGTAGTAGGCGCCAGCTAGTGAGACGTGCGCGGCGGCACAACGCGGATCTGTTATCCAGCGCCTCCGACTCCGACCGTGTGTCCCGCGTGATAATGATAGGAATTGCACGTCAAAAAGAATGATAATAGAAGGATCATGCCGTAGTCACACGCCTATGTTGGTCCCATCTTCTTGACCAAAAAGCATTAGTATACGCAAAGTGGGATTAGGGCAGGTCAATCTGGAAATGTCTGGTGATTCACCTTCATTTGCATGTATTTTTATTTATTGAAAAGCTACGATTTACGGTCCAAAATGCTCGTAAATCGTAAACCGTAATTACGCACCCGTGGTACGGACTATACGGTGGTGTTCCATAAATTATGGGCGCAGGTATCGAAGTGTTTTCCGAACACTGAATCGAAATTCAACTATAACAAACAAGGACAAGTTCATACATAGTGTTGTGCACACAACACAACTACCAGATCCCAAAATGTCCGCCATCTTCTCCGGACACTAGGTGGCTTGAAAGGGATGGCAGCATTCTCGCAAATAGTCGTCATCCATCTCAACTCAGAATTTCCGAAGTGCAGCTTCCAGAGTCCAACATTGCAAAACGAGATTCCCAGACATTTGAGCTGATCTCTTGTAGCATTGAGAAGTCAAGAAGATTCAGGTCACGTGAGCAAGATGACCGATCTTCGTGCGAGATGAAGTCAGGAAGCACGGGACGACATCACACTTGAAGGCACTTCACACCATTATGCGCTCACTAGAAGTCATGTAGGAACCAGCGAGGTTTGATGGCGGAGTTGAAAAATGTCCAGGGCTTCAAAATATTTTTGCGGATGGCTGGCTTGAGAACTTTCGTGTCAGCATGAAAACAAGGAGATTTTCGCCGTCGCCAGTGATTTTTCCCAAAACCGTAACAGAAGTCGGACGAACTGCCCTTCCAATAACTTTTGCTCGCTATAGGGCTGCCTCGAAACTTCTGGTGACAAAATAATCGTTTTGGAGGTTTATTATCGGCTCAATCGTAAGGAAGTTATCACCTGAGAACACAGTGGGCGCGGTGCGAGACTCCTGCAAAACGACGCAAAGGCTTCGTGCCTTTCTCAACTGTTTGCAGCTTGTTGTCTGCTAAGAGTAGTTCAGATTTTTCCAAACGATGCTTGCAAGGGGTCGTCACGTCTATGATTCTCAGCATGCCTGTCGACGTATGATTCATATCTTCATCCGTTTTTCTTGATGACCGTCGCGATTTCGATCGATCCGGTTTCGAATCTTCTTAAAATTTCTTGAGGTGGAAACACTAGCTTTTATACATCTGCCGACTTTGGTCAAACTTGCAACAAGCCGAGCGAGACGGCTGTTAGCCTTCCAGATAGTTTTTGAAAGCAATGAGAGCGGACCGGCGACGCTTCCTGAAGCGTGTCCTTCATTGTGCATTGTGATGACGGCACTGAGCATCCGATGAGCCTCAATTATGCTGTTTTCGAAAACAATATCAATAAAGTTGTGAAGGAAACACAGAGCCAACATATGAAAGTACATAACAACTCGAAAAGCCAGGAAATCGTTTGCCGAAATTCCCGCAGGAGGTGAAGTGATGCAGCGCGTCCTTAACATTGGAACACCCTGTAGATTGCTGCCCCAACATTAAAATTTGATTCACGAGCGCAATGCTACCGTGGGCAGAGCTACCGAACGGTTACACCTAAGAACGTTTTCTGCTTATCGACGGCGCTACAATACCGGCCATAACTTCTGTCCCAAAGCGCGTCGGCGACGCGAAATCGCGCCGAAAACGCCGTTTCCGTTCGGAGTGGACTTTTTGAGAACCTGAAAAAACCATCCGATTCCTCTCCATCAGGAGATTATGAGTATATGTTCGAACTTGAGAAAAACTCAAGTCTTCACATAGTTATGGCCTATTTTCCCTAAAAGAAGTCAAAATCTTTGGAAGTGGTTATTCTACGAATCTGGAAACACCGTTCGCTTCCACTCGTCGTCCTGATTCCAAAAATATTATCATGTTTAGAAAAATGTTACATCTTGACATAGTTATGGCATATTTCGCCCACCCTAAGAGTAGGAATGCTCTATCAACAGCGAAACTTGAACGTGAGCATCACCAGTATATTTGTATCGTAATTCTGACTTCTAAGCTGTCTCTGTACCTTCAAAAGTTTGAGCTTTGACTCTTAATCTTCCTTTGTTTTATATGAACTCGGTTTTGGCGATGGTCTCCCTTCAATTTCTTGGTTTTCCGCGCTCTCCACGCTATTGCTCTTCTCTCTCTGACGCACTCCTCGCTGCCTGTACTGCCTCGCTCGAAGACAGTCCCCCAAAACCGAATAGAATTCGAGGAACGGAGAGGGACTGGAGAGTCAGTGTTATGAAAGCCCGGTATCTGAAAGGCCAAAGGTTGAAATGGGAGAGAAGTAAACATCATGAGTGTTCTCTGAGATATTGCTATAGCGAGACGGAACGCTTGTCGGCGGAAAGCAGTTATCTGAAGAGGTGGTCCGTATTGAATCAGCATCAATAGAGAATCGGAACAGGAGTCAGCGTTATGGGTGGTTTGTCCCTGGTTTACTAAATTCTATTCTCACACTACGGTGAGTAATTCAGTGGCTATAGACCACCCAGCCAGCGCGCGGTCGCGGCGGTCACAGCATTGATTTTTCAGCACAAAGGTCCTGCTACAACTCCTCGCCTTACTCCTGTTTTCACCTCGAAAGCTGACGTAAACCCGACTGGCGTACGATCTGCTGGTCTTGTTTCTTTGTTCATGTCCTCGATTAGTCGAACATACTTTTCCGAGAGTCCATCGGCTCGCAGACCGTTGAGCAATCGACCACGATAAGGAGAGTCAAATGTGGCTCTAAAGTCCAAAAAAGCAAGCTGCAATGGCTTCGAATCCCTCTGCCACGATTCAATTACTCTTCCCACGTCGAACACTTGGTCGATGGTGGATCTTCCAGATCGAAAACCGGCGTGCTCCTCTTTGGTCGTTTCCTCACGATGTTTGATGAGTCGCTCGAGAATGATACTTTCCAAAACAGGGTTCGGCGTGAGGTGTGATGTATCTCAAAGGGAGGGGGGGTCGGACCCGTCGACAACCGGTGGGATGGGGGTCGGACCTTCGGTCAATCAAAAACCAAGATGGACTTCTATCAGGGCGGGGGGGGGTTAAGAGCCATACCGTAAGTATAAAAAATTACGGCAAACAGAGACGGCAAAATGAGATCACAATACGAGGTCAGAATAAAACTGGAGATCATACTGAGAGAGCAAAATGAGACGGGAGATTAAAAAAGAAACTGAATAGTGAGAAACAACTGCGAAAAAAAAACAAATGAGGCAAGATATGAAGTGGAGATGTAAAAATAAGGCAGGAACACACAAGAAGAGCTTAGAATTCACTGGTGATAAAACATGCAAGACAATAGACGACAGCAGCATGGCAATCGTTAATGACTCTAATATGGAGGAGTCGTGGCCAGGTAAGGTGTGTCACAAAAATCCTCCTGGATCTGTCAGCAGCAGCGGTGTTGAGTATTCGCTGTCATCGAGGTCATTATAAGCGGACTATCCTGTAAGCGAAATGACACAGATGTTCTGGAATTTCGTAATCTTGAATGCATTTTTAGGCGATTTAGGATTCACAAGTTCGATCCCGCTAAAGGTAAAAAATTTCGCAATTCTGAGAAATAATGGATAGTTGACTGTTTGAGAAGAGCATTGATCATTGTTATATCTCTTGCAATTTACTCCAAAAAATTGACTCGTGTCCAAGATGCCATATCGCCTGAAGCATAGGATTTTATGCCCTGAGGGCACATAGGTGCGGTTGCGGTCATGAAAACCACATTTAGTTATTGGCTATCTGGTTGTGAAAACGCACCCAACATTTCATGGACGCAGCTTTAAGCCGAACAGCGCTACATAGGGTGGGGTCCATGAAAAAATCGATAGCTGTGAAATATTTACAAGTATCTAAAGGCAGTGTTTGCGATAGGAATCGTTTTTCTGCTTTTCCACCTAACTTGAAGACGGTCCCATGCTGATTCCAATGATGTTTTTGAAATCGTACAAGACCTTCTAGTAACGGAGTTATGGTCCCTCAAAAATTGAGCTAAGGAAACGGTGGACGAGTTGTCCGAGGCTTGTAGCTTCCGTCTTCTGCAGCCGATGTATGCGAGCTGACCTGAGTGAGGAGAGAACTTGAGAATGAAGGGAAGAACGGGGATAATGACTGGAAATCATCGCTCATCTCTCGAACTCGAGCTTTCATTTGTTCACGTCGGTTGGCGTGGAAAGTGCATCTGGGGGTGACGATCTGACGGGTGTCCAACTTTGGGCCCGTAGGGGACCGTTCCGAGCTCATTTTTCTTAGTTTTTTCAACGTTAGGGTTGCGCTAGGCCCCGAAGCTGCCGATATCCACCAAAAAATCAGGCATGGTTTTTATCGTGGACACTGCCTTTAACGAAATTTGAATTATGGAGTTTCGCGTTGCTACAACGTGCGGAAAACCTAGTCACCGACCAAAGTAATCAATTTGATTTTTTCAAAAGGTTAGAAACGGTATTTGTATGTATTTAGGTGTGATACTATCGATTGTATCACACCTAGAAAATGGGTCTTCAAAGACCATTTTCATCCGGTTAAAAAATGAAATCAATTGCTTGGGCCCGTGACTAGATTCTCCGCACGTTGAAGCAACGCGAAACTCCCTAATTCAGATTTTGTTAAATACTTGTAAATAATTCACAGCTATCGATTTTTTCATGGACACCACCCTATGCAGCGCTGTTCGGCTTAGAGCTGCGTTCATAACATTTTTGGGTGCGTTATCAAATCCGGACAGGCAATTGCGAGGTGTGGTTCCCATGTCCGCAGCCGCACTTATGTGCCCTCAGGGCACTAATGTTCAACCATTCAACAAACATTTGGTGCCTTTGTCGCAGGAGAGTTGTTTTTGTCTGCTTTCGTGGAAAACATTTATTTATTGCATTATCAGGATTAATTGATACAATCGATCATCAGTGTAGTCTTGATCTAAAAATTCGTTCACTGTAAAAAATTAAGAAGTGAGGACCTCCCACCCACCGGTCGTCGCCATCACTTTTTCCCAGGGGGGGGGCTGAGCAAATTGCTTGACTTGGATGGGGGGTCGGACCAATGTTGGGTTGTATCACACCTCGAGCCGTGGCCTGTTCCAAAACCTTGTACATGACACGCAGTAGAGGAATCCCCCTATAGTTCTCGGGATCCGTGACGGATAACTTCTTGTGAAGAGGTACGCTGATGGCATGTCTCCACGAATCGGGTATCTTTACGCTCATCCATATGGCACGGATAGTTTTGGTCATTTCACAAATCCCAGACGGAGGGAGAGCTTTCAGCATTTCAGCAGTGATGTTGTCATCTCCACCTGCCTTTCCATTCTTCATTTTCCGGACACAATCCAAAACTTCAGACTCAGTCGGCGGTTCCTCACTGACATCGTAATGAGCTCTCTGAACATGCGGGAGCTCGGGTACTGATGGTGCTGGACGATTTAGTAGTGAACCGAAGTAATCCTTCCATATTGGCAGCGTCGCATCACCAACTGCAACTCCATTGGTAGTATACATTCCATCCGATGGCCAAAATCGCGTCGGATCGGATTTTCGGATACTCCCGATTTTGCAAAACCGACTCATCGGATAAAACGGATACTGGCCCGAACGAGAATTTCGGATAACGGATCCTATCCGAAACGAGAATTTTTGACCGGATCGGATATCGGATATCCGACCGGATAAAATCGGATCCACCGGATGATTCGGATGAAAAAACGGATAGGAAAAATTTTCAGTAGTACCGAAGAGTCAACTCCGTGTATTAAAGCAAATACAATTCTAAAGCCAAATATAATCTTCATATATTATTCGTTGAAACAAACAAAACACCGGTTTTGGGAAATTTTAAAGCAATAGTTGACATGAGAAGTTGGACCGGTACTAGTAAACCTTCAGGGCTGGAATTCACGAAACGTTAACCACGTTTCAGCCATGGTTTGAGGCTAATCGATTTGCACACGATGTGCATAGCCATGGCTACGCTAGCCATGGTTGAAACGTGGTTAGCGTTTCGTGGATTCCACCCCAGATTGGAAAAAAAATTACAACAAACTATCGTGGTGACCATAAAACAAGACATATTTGGAGATCTTAGACTGATATGGTAGCTTTAATCATACAGCGCATTTAAAGGCAGCATACACGCTCGCAAAAGTTGTTGAGATAACTACATTAGTGTGGTTGTACGGGCCCTAGAAGAGCCCTCACGAAGTTGAAAGAGTTGAAAACGAGTTAAAATGACCGTATTTGAGCCGTATTGAGTCACAAAATCATCCTTTCTCCGCCCAGCGATACGGGCTCCTCCCCTCAATACCAATGTTCAATGCTCGATTACGGTCATCTTGGCTCATTTTTTTCGCTTCTATCGTCTTAAGCGTTCGAGAAAGGGCCGTACGAATACATCAGCGTTGTTATCCCAACGAATTTGTCGCTAGCTCCGCTATTTCAGCCAATGCGGTAAAACTCGTCCACTTCTGGGCCAGTATAGAACGAACCGTTATATCTTCATTTCAGTCGATTTTTTTCCGGTTTTTCGTTATCTCTGAATATTAACAGCTTCGGACCTACGATTCATTCCATAACATTGATATCATTTTTGAGCGTGTATGCTGCCTTTAAAGACACCGTTCAGTCGACTATTTCGGTGTCTTCTTCCGACAAATCTTCCTCTCCGAAAGTGGATCGTCACTATCCAAGTCAGCTTTATCATAATCGGATTTGACCTCACTGCGCCCATACTTTTCGATGACTACATGTCAGTACAGAGAAAATTTAGAGGTCTGACAATTGGAAAGTATTGTAGCGAATCCTAGGCAATTGAATATTTGAGCCCGCATTCCTCGCAACGGAGTCGGCCGCGGCACGCTGCTGCTCGCTTAGGAATTTCAACAGTGGAAACCAGAAACCTTCCAAGGTAACCAAAATGAGGCGTAAGCAAAATGCTCTGGCCGTACACAGCACGAAACATAGAAAAGTTCGAGCACAAGCTCCAGGAATCATTTCGGCTGCTCTTTTCAATGTTAGCGTCCGGAGAGAGGCGGTTGACTTCACAACACCCAGAGTTTCCCTCCCCTTTCAAAATACGAATAGTTAGTGACCCAGAGGTTTGATATTTTTTACAAAGTTGTTTTGCTAAGTGGGCTTGTTTGACAGATATACGACTAACATCTGAAAAGACTTCTCGCTTATTTGAGCGAATTGAGATTTCGCGCTTGGCAGGGTTGGTATACCCGGCGGCCGGGGTATAATATCAAAAATTTCTCTCGAGCTTGGACTGTGCCTTTAAGAAATCCGCCTGTCCGATTGAGCTGTCAGCATATCTGCTGGGCAACAAGGACACAGTTATACTCAGCATATCTGCTGGGCAACAGGGACCCGAAACGCTAACGCCGCTGTAAGCGTAAAACAAGCCAAAATGACCGTATTTGAGCAATTCTCAACGGCCGAATTTGAGAACTCCCATTTGCTAGCGGAACCGCAGCACCGATTATACAGTCGGTAAGGATCGCACTGATATGTACTTCGAGTTCCCTACTGAAAGTTGGCTCAAACTCGGTGCACGTAAAAAAAGGCACCGAGCTTGCGCCGATCTTCAGTACAGATCGCAAAGTATCAGTCCGGTCCGTGGCAACTCTATATTATCTAGAGCACAGTATCGGTCACCCATCACAAGTTATTTTTTTAATATCCACTAAATCACTTGCAGAATCGCAGCTTTATGGTGACAATACTGTAGATTATTAAAGAAACTTTCTGAGTGTCCGTTTACTGCGGACGAAGAGAAGTTAGCTGGCGGAAACAGTTTTGAGCTTCAAACTTCTGGGGTAAGAACAGACGCTCCTCTTGTTGATTTTTTGGACTCTCAGTAGACGTAATCTACTCAAGGGCGGGCCAGGAGCACTATTCAAAACAATTTTTGAATAGATTAGACAGCTTCGCTCGATGTCTTGACGCTAATCTAGTTATATTAATCAGGACAGTTGATCTTCATGAAATGACTCAAAAACAGAGTTCATCGTTAAGACTGCTTTCAGATTGCATTGCGTAGTAGGCGCCAGCTAGTGAGACGTGCGCGGCGCACAACGCGGATCTGTTATCCAGCGCCTCCGACTCCGACCGTGTGTCCCGCGTGATAATGATAGAATTACGTCAAAGAATGATAATAGGATCATGCCGTAGTCACACGCCTATGTTGGTCCCATCTCTTGACCAAAAACATTAGTATACGCAAAGTGGGATTAGGGCAGGTCAATTGGAAATGTCTGGTGATTCACCTTCATTGCATGTATTTTTATTTACGAAAAGCTACGATTTACGGTCCAAAATGTCGTAAATCGTAAACCGTAATTACGCACCCGTGGTACGGACTATACAGTGGTGTTCCATAATTATGGGCGCAGGTATCGAAGTGTTTTCCGAACACTGAATCGAAATTCAACTATAACAAACAAGGACAAGTTCATACATAGTGTTGTGCACACAACACAACTACCAGATCCCAAAATGTCCGCCATCTTCTCGGACACTAGGTGGCTTCGAAAGGGATGGCAGCATTCTCGCAAATAGTCGTCATCCATCTCAACTCAGAATTTCCGAAGTGCAGCTTCCAGAGAGTCCAACATTGCAAAACGAGATTCCCAGACATTTGAGCTGATCTCTTGTAGCATTGAGAAGTCAAGAAGATTCAGGTCACGTGAGCAAGATGACCGATCTTCGTGCGAGATGAAGTCAGGAAGCACGGGACGACATCACACTTGAAGGCACTTCACACCATTATGCGCTCACTAGAAGTCATGTAGGAACCAGCGAGGTTTGATGGCGGAGTTGAAAAATGTCCAGGGCTTCAAAATATTTTTGCGGATGGCTGGCTTGAGAACTTTCGTGTCAGCATGAAAACAAGGAGATTTTCGCCGTCGCCAGTGATTTTTCCCAAAACCGTAACAGAAGTCGGACGAACTGCCCTTCCAATAACTTTTGCTCGCTATAGGGCTGCCTCGAAACTTCTGGTGACAAAATAATCGTTTTGGAGGTTTATTATCGGCTCAATCGTAAGGAAGTTATCACCTGAGAACACAGTGGGCGCGGTGCGAGACTCCTGCAAAACGACGCAAAGGCTTCGTGCCTTTCTCAACTGTTTGCAGCTTGTTGTCTGCTAAGAGTAGTTCAGATTTTTCCAAACGATGCTTGCAAGGGGTCGTCACGTCTATGATTCTCAGCATGCCTGTCGACGTATGATTCATATCTTCATCCGTTTTTCTTGATGACCGTCGCGATTTCGATCGATCCGGTTTCGAATCTTCTTAAAATTTCTTGAGGTGGAAACACTAACTTTTATACATCTGCCGACTTTGGTCAAACTTGCAACAAGCCGAGCGAGACGGCTGTTAGCCTTCCAGATAGTTTTTGAAAGCAATGAGAGCGGATCGGCGACGCTTCCTGAAGCGTGTCCTTCATTGTGCATTGTGATGACGGCACTGAGCATCCGATGAGCCTCAATTATGCTGTTTTCGAAAACAATATCAATAAAGTTGTGAAGGAAACACAGAGCCAACATATGAAAGTACATAACAACTCGAAAAGCCAGGAAATCGTTTGCCGAAATTCCCGCAGGAGGTGAAGTGATGCAGCGCGTCCTTAACATTGGAACACCCTGTAGATTGCTGCCCCAACATTAAAATTTGATTCACGAGCGCAATGCTACCGTGGGCAGAGCTACCGAACGGTTACACCTAAGAACGTTTTCTGCTTATCGACGGCGCTACAATACCGGCCATAACTTCTGTCCCAAAGCGCGTCGGCGACGCGAAATCGCGCCGAAAACGCCGTTTCCGTTCGGAGTGGACTTTTTGAGAACCTGAAAAAACCATCCGATTCCTCTCGATGAGGAGATTGCGAGTATATGTTCGAACTTGAGAAAAACTCAAGTCTTCACATAGTTATGGCCTATTTTCCCTAAAAGAAGTCAAAATCTTTGGAAGTGGTTATTCTACGAATCTGGAAACACCGTTCGCTTCCACTCGTCGTCCTGATTCCAAAAATATTATCATGTTTAGAAAAATGTTACATCTTGACATAGTTATGGCATATTTCGCCCACCCAAAGAGTAGGAATGCTCTATCAACAGCGAAACTTGAACGTGAGCATCACCAGTATATTTGTATCGTAATTCTGACTTCTAAGCTGTCTCTGTACCTTCAAAAGTTTGAGCTTTGACTCTTAATCTTCCTTTGTTTTATATGAACTCGGTTTTGGCGATGGTCTCCCTTCAATTTCTTGGTTTTCCGCGCTCTCCACGCTATTGCTCTTCTCTCTCTGACGCACTCCTCGCTGCCTGTACTGCCTCGCTCGAAGACAGTCCCCAAAACCGAATAGAATTCGAGGAACGAGAGGGACTGGAGAGTCAGTGTTATGAAAGCCCGGTATCTGAAAGGCCAAAGGTTGAAATGGGAGAGAAGTAAACATCATGAGTGTTCTCTGAGATATTGCTATAGCGAGACGGAACGCTTGTCGGCGGAAAGCAGTTATCTGAAGAGGTGGTCCGTATTGAATCAGCATCAATAGAGAATCGGAACAGGAGTCAGCGTTATGGGTGGTTTGTCCCTGGTTTACTAAATTCTATTCTCACACTACGGTGAGTAATTCAGTGGCTATAGACCACCCAGCCAGCGCGCGGTCGCGGCGGTCACAGCATTGATTTTTCAGCACAAAGGTCCTGCTACAACTCCTCGCCTTACTCCTGTTTTCACCTCGAAAGCTGACGTAAACCCGACTGGCGTACGATCTGCTGGTCTTGTTTCTTTGTTCATGTCCTCGATTAGTCGAACATACTTTTCCGAGAGTCCATCGGCTCGCAGACCGTTGAGCAATCGACCACGATAAGGAGAGTCAAATGTGGCTCTAAAGTCCAAAAAAGCAAGCTGCAATGGCTTCGAACCCTCTGCCACGATTCAATTACTCTTCCCACGTCGAACACTTGGTCGATGGTGGATCTTCCAGATCGAAAACCGGCGTGCTCCTCTTTGGTCGTTTCCTCACGATGTTTGATGAGTCGCTCGAGAATGATACTTTCCAAAACAGGGTTCGGCGTGAGGTGTGATGTATCTCAAAGGGAGGGGGGGTCGGACCCGTCGACAACCGGTGGGATGGGGGTCGGACCTTCGGTCAATCAAAAACCAAGATGGACTTCTATCAGGGCGGGGGTTAAGAGCCATACCGTAAGTATAAAAAATTACGGCAAACAGAGACGGCAAATGAGATCACAATACGAGGTCAGAATAAAACTGAGATCATACTGAGAGAGCAAATGAGACGGGAGATTAAAAGAAACTGAATAGTGAGAAACAACTGCGAAAAATAAATGAGGCAAGATATGAAGTGGAGATGTAAAAATAAGGCAGGAACACACAAGAAGAGCTTAGAATTCACTGGTGATAAAACATGCAAGACAATAGACGACAGCAGCATGGCAATCGTTAATGACTCTAATATGGAGGAGTCGTGGCCAGGTAAGGTGTGTCACAAAAATCCTCCTGGATCTGTCAGCAGCAGCGGTGTTGAGTATTCGCTGTCATCGAGGTCATTATAAGCGGACTATCCTGTAAGCGAAATGACACAGATGTTCTGGAATTTCGTAATCTTGAATGCATTTTTAGGCGATTTAGGATTCACAAGTTCGATCCCGCTAAAGGTAAAAAATTTCGCAATTCTGAGAAATAATGGATAGTTGACTGTTTGAGAAGAGCATTGATCATTGTTATATCTCTTGCAATTTACTCCAAAAAATTGACTCGTGTCCAAGATGCGATATCGCCTGAAGCATAGGATTTTATGCCCTGAGGGCACATAGGTGCGGTTGCGGTCATGAAAACCACATTTAGTTATTGGCTATCTGGTTGTGAAAACGCACCCAACATTTCATGGACGCAGCTTTAAGCCGAACAGCGCTACATAGGGTGGGGTCCATGAAAAAATCGATAGCTGTGAAATATTTACAAGTACTTCTAAAGGCAGTGTTATGCGATAGGAATCGTTTTCTGCTTTTCCACCTAACTTGAAGACGGTCCCATGCTGATTCCAATGATGTTTTTAAGGAAATCCGTACAAGACCTTCTAGTAACGGAGTTATGGTCCACTCAAAAAATTGAGCTAAAGGAAACGGTGGACTGGAGTTGTCCGAGGCTTGTAGCTTCCGTCTTCTGCAGCCGATGTATGCGAGCTGACCTGAGTAGAGGAGAGAAGCTTGAGAATGAAGGGAAGAACAGGGATAATGACTGGAAATCATCGTCATCTCTCGAACTCGAGCTTTCATTTGTTCACGTCGGTTGGCGTGGAAAGTGCATCTGGGGGTGACGATCTGACGGGTGTCCAACTTTGGGCCCGTAAAGGGACCGTTCTGAGCTCATTTTTTCTTAGTTTTTGCCAACGTTAGGGTTGCGCTAGGCCCCGAAGCTGCCGATATCCACCAAAAAATCAGGCATGGGTTTTTATCGTGGACACTGCCTTTAACAGGAAATTTGGATTATGGAGTTTCAGCGTTGCTACAACGTGCGGGAAAACCTAGTCACCGACCAAAGTAATCAATTTGATTTTTCAAAGGTTAGAAACGGTATTTGTATGTATTTAGGTGTGTGATACTTATCGATTGTATCACACCTAGAAAATGGGTCTATTCAAAGACCATTTTCATCCGGTTAAAAAATGAAATCAATTGCTTGGGCCCGTGACTAGATTCTCCGCACGTTGAAGCAACGCGAAACTCTGAATTCAGATTTTGTTAAATACTTGTAAATAATTCACACGGCTATCGATTTTCATGGACACCACCCTATGCAGCGCTGTTCGGCTTAGAGCTGCGTTCATAACATTTTTGGGTGCGTTATCAAATCCGGACGAGCAATTGCGAGTGTCGGTTCCCATGTCCGCAGCCGCATACCTATGTGCCCTCAGGGCACTAATGTTCCAACCATTCAACAAACATTTGGTGCGCTTTGTCGCAGGAGGTTGTTTTTGTCTGCTTTCGTGGAAAACATTTATTTATTGCATTATCAGGATTAATTGATACAATCGATCATCAGTGTAGTCTTGATCTAAAAATTCGTTCACTGTAAAAAATTAAAAGTGAGGACCTCCCACCCACCGGTCGTCGCCATCACTTTTTCCCAGGGGGGGGGCTGAGCAAATTGCTTGACTTGGATGGGGGGTCGGACCAATGTTGGGTTGTATCACACCTCGAGCCGTGGCCTGTTCCAAAACCTTGTACATGACACGCACGGTAGAGGGGAATCCCCTATAGTTCTCGGGATCCGTGACGGATAACTTCTTGTGAAGAGAGGTACGCTGATGGCATGTCTCTTCCACGAAGATCGGGTATCTTCTACGCTCATCCATATGCTGGCACGGATAGTTTGGTCATTTCACAAATCCCAGACGAGAAGGAGAGCTTTCCAGCATTTCAGCAGTGATGTTGTCATCTCCACCTGCCTTTCCATTCTTCATTTTCCGGACACAATCCAAAACTTCAGACTCAGTCGGCGGTTCCTCACTTTGACATCGTAATGGAAGCTCTCCTGAACATGCGGGAGCTCGGGTACTGATGGTGCTGGACGATTTAGTAGTGAACCGAAGTAATCCTTCCATATTGGCAGCGTCGCATCACCAACTGCAACTCCATTGGTAGTATACATTCCATCCGATGGCCAAAATCGCGTCGAGATCCGGATTTTCCGGATACTCCCGATTTTGCAAAACCGACTCATCGGATAAAACGGATACTGGCGAACGAGAATTTCGGATAACGGATCCTATCCCGGAAACGAGAATTTTGACCGGATCGGATATCGGATATCCGACCGGATAAATCAGATCCACCGGATGGATTCGGATGAAAAACGGATAGGAAAAATTTTCAGTAGTACCGAAAGAAGTCAACTCCGTGTATTAAAGCAAATACAATTCTAAAGCCAAATATAATCTTCATATATTATTCGTTGAAACAAACAAAACACCGGTTTTGGGAAATTTTAAAGCAATAGTTGACATGAGAAGTTGGACCGTGTACTAGCATTAAACCTTCAGGGACTGGAGATTCACGAAACGTTAACCACGTTTCAGCCATGGTTTTGAGGCTAATCGATTTGCACACGATGTGCATAGCCATGCCCAGCTACGCTAGCCCATGGTTGAAACGTGGTTAGCGTTTCGTGGATTCCACCCCAGATTGGAAAAAAATTACAACAAACTATCGTGGTGACCATAAAACAAGACATATTTGCGGAGATCTTAGACTGATATGGTAGCTTTAATCATACAGCGCATTTAAAGGCAGCATACACGCTCGCAAAAGTTGTTGAGATAACTACATTAGTGTGGTTGTACGGGCCTAGAAAGAGCCCTCCCACGAAGTTGAAAAAGAGTTGAAAACAGAGTTAAAATGACCGTATTTGAGCCGTATTGAGTCCACAAAAAATCATCCTTTCTCCGCCCAGCTGATACGGGCTCCCTCCCCTCAATACCAATGTTCAATGCTCGATTACAGTCATCTTGGCTCCCATTTTTTCGCTTCTATCGTCTTAAGCGCGTTCGAGAAAGGGCCGTACGAATACATCAGCGTTGTTATCCCAACGGGTTTGTCGCTAGCTCCGCTATTTCAGCCAATGCGGTAAAACTCGTCCACTTCTGGGCCAGATATAGAACGAACCGTTATATCTTCATTTCAGTCGATTTTTTCCGGTTTTTCGTTATCTCTGAGATATTAACAGCTTCGGACCTACGATTCATTCCATAACATTGATATCATTTTTGAGCGTGTATGCTGCCTTTAAAGACACCGTTCAGTCTGACTATTTCGGTGTCTTCTTCCGACAAATCTTCACTCTCCGAAAGTGGATCGTCACTATCCAAGTCCAGCTTTATCGCCAGTAATCAGCGGATTTGACCTCACTGCGCCCATACTTTTCGATGACTACATGTCAGTACAGAGAAAATTAGAGGTCTGACGATTGGAAAGTATTGCTAGCGAATCCTAGGCAATTGAATATTTGAGCCCGCATTCCTCGCCCAACGGAGTCGGCCGCGGCACTATCTGCTGCTCGCTTAGGAATTTCAACCAGTGGAAACCAGAAACGGCTTCCAAGGTAACCAAAATGAGGCGTAAGCAAAAATGCTCCTGGCCGTACACAGCACGAAACATAGAAAAGTTCGAGCACAAGCTCAGGAATCATTTCGGCTGCTCTTTTCAATGTTAGCGTCCGGAAGAAGAGGCGGTTGACTTCCCACAACACCAGAAGTTTTCCTCTCCTTTCAAAATACAGAATAGTTAGTGACTAGAGGTTTGATATTTTTTACACAAGTTGTTTTGCTAAGTGGGCTTGTTTGACAGATATACGACTAACATCTGAAAGACTTAGCGTTCCCCATTGGAGGTTGGCGCAAACTCGGTGCAAATATGTTATAGCATATGGCACCGAGTTTGCACGCCAACCTTCGGCGCGCAACAGTGAGCGCGAGGTCTCTTCAGGGATCCATTCCGACGTTACCTAAGCTGGCGAGCGGGTACGAAGTCAACTCATAGAATCGTGACGAAGGATGACACGCTTCGGCTCTCCGCCACTGAATGGAAGATTGGGATTTTGTCAGATTCAAGTACAGGCGTAAAACATCCTTCCTGGTTCCTCTCTACAGTACCTCGCACTTTTTTGCAAAAAAAGCGTTTTGAGACCTTTTTACTTGCGCTCTTAAAACGCCGCATCGCGGATAAATCACTTTAAAATCGACGGAATGAGTTTTCCGGTAGTTTTCGTGCTCACTCTCAGTGAGGGCAGAATGCAATGGTACGTGTAGAAAGTCTTAGTAGTAAAAGCACGTGCTGCTGCAGCCAAGTCACGCTACAATATTCTGCGTGCAATTGCTGGCACCGCCTGGGAGCCAACACAAAGGAAGTTCTGCGTAAAACGTATAGGAACCATGGTACTGCATGTTTCAGAAACCTCCGAGCACTCGCGTAGAGAGACCACAGATGGCTGAGTATACACGTTTTATGACAGAATAGTGACTGCTCCAGCCCAATCCCGTATATGGCGGTTGTGCACTCCTGCTTGTCGATGATAGTGAAGCTTATCTGCTCAGGCGTACTCGAACCATCCTAGCAGGTCTTCGATACGATCATTCACCTACGTGAAGGCCTACGCACAGAGGATTGACCAGTCAGTCCCCGATAAATGCCCTGATTGTCAACGTGTTTGGGACACTTGATTCATTGCATCTATCTTCATGTCCGGTGAGACCTTCAACTGGCCTGTCTGCTCTATATTTATGGTACACAAGCCTTGTGAGGTTGCCAACTTTCTGCGCCTCTGATGGGATGGCACCTTTAATGGCTGAGAAGAAGAATAGTAGATGAAAGAATCTTCTGGATTTTCGGAATTTCAATTTTGGCGACAACTTAATGCGTCAAAATACATGTGCGCGCGCGTAAATCACAGGCGCACATCACCGTCATTGCGTCGTTGCGCGTCGATGGAGATTGATTTCGAATTTCGGACAAGGCAGAAACAGGTGGGCAGTGGGTCAGAATTACCTTCAGGGCGCTGATTGTTGAATTGAGTAAAATTAACGCAAATCTATTTGGTTTTTATCCGAGAATTATCCGATTTTCATTCGAAATTATCCGATTTTCATCCGAGAATTATCCGATTTTCATCCGATTTCGATCCGATCGATTATCCGTTTTCAACCGTTTTTCTATCCGATTATCCGGTTTCTGATCGGATCCCTTCAATTTCACTTTTTTGGATATGTCGGATTATTTCCGGATATCGTGTTTTTCCGTCTGATCCGGATTTTCCGGATCAATCCGAAATCTAACCATTTTGACGTCGGATCGGATTTCGGATAATTATCCGATCGGATTATCCACCCGGATATCGAAACCGACTCCGTCGGATGGAATGTATAATGGTGGTAGTGTTGAGGACAGCAGAACATCTCTCTTCATCTTGCCGCTTGCTGTTGTCGTAACAACGTGTAAGGCTTTCCTCCGGATTCTTCTCCTTCAAGCCTTGTCGAACTCATAGCTCTACACGTCCACTCTCGTTCGCGGTCACTTTGAATCTGCCGACGCAACTTCGCCTCCTCAGACGCGTCTCTCATCCACGAAAGTTTCCTGCAGTTCGGAGAAGATCATACTCTGTTGTAAGTAGATATTGTTTCCTCTGAGACGTAGAGCGAGAAGGCTTCTTCCTGGAGCTGTACAGCGCCGGGAGTGCCTCTTTCGAAGCGTCCTGGATGCACTTGACGAAAGGTCAAGTCCGCATCGCAAAGTTTCTTCTTAGTCGTACTCCGATGTGAATAAGACGCGTAAACGCGTTGTCGAAAAATTCCTTCTGCGCTCTTCATATCTGGATGACTTTGTCATGTCGTTAATCCTCTGCTGGAGGGGCTGAGCCCTCGCTTCCTCTTATGAATCCTCGCAGTGAAGTTCAACAGAACAGGACGGTGATCCCGAAACGAATGCGACATCCACACAACTCTGCAGATGCTTCAGAGTCCGATTACTGGAATATTCCTCATCCAGAACCAATGGTCGATCTCTTGTAAAAAAGCGTTGTCATCCTTCCGCTAGCAGCTGCTCTTAACACTAGAAATAGCTGGGTTGGTCTCTTTGCCACATGGCTGATAGGCGCGGGCGATGATTCCATCTTGAATGTCGATGCAATAATCAGACCACTGCGTTCTAAAAGTCGACAGAGCGGTAGCCATTGTCCGATGTTTGCTCCACTGGGATGAACATTTTACCGAGCACTTCGGATTCCTGATCAAGTCACGGGTCTATCCTTGAGGCGGGTTTCCGCAAAGCAGCAAAGGGTGCATGGAAATAGCCTCAGAAGTCTGATAGCGCAGTTTGGATATCACTCGACAGCGATCGACACCAGGTGGCGAATTGTGGCTTGTGGCCAAAGACCCATGACTTCCTAGGTACGGATCCCAAGGTGTTATGGACCAGAGGCCTTAGTGTGCCGGACGGCGACACTTTATGTAATGTGTGGGATACTTTCGCGATATAGTTGTGCTACGCTATATCGCTCGAACGTTCCTGTGTACACTCAAACGTCTGCTGTCTAGTAGAAGCAGAGGGGGCACCAAATGACAGGTACCAACAGACTTGTATACACACCCTCTTATATATATATATATATATATATATATATATATATATATAGAGAGAGAGATATATATATATATATATATATATATATATATATATATATATATATATATATATATATATATATATATATATATATATATATAGTATATATATATATATATATATATATATATAGGATATATATATATATATATATATATATATATATGACTTGACTTAATCGGTTGGCTTTCGCCCACGCGGTCATTCCGCACCTTCACCGAGGTGTGCTGTCCCAGTAGTCAGCCGTGTCCATTTTTCACGGTCTTCAGCCACAATTTGAAATTACGATTCCAACCCAGCTGTCACTATTCCATTTCCTGCGAAACGGAACACTGCGCCTGAACTGTCTTTCGATGCCGAGTGACTCTAAATCCTCTTTAACCACATCCGTCCAGAACTTTCGACTACGCCCAGGTGGCCGTTTCCAGACAGGATTTGGAAGCATTTTTAAAGCGTGTTGTAATGAGACGATCCGGCGTTCTTTTCTTAGTATATTCTCGAGCAGTCGAAGTCGACTTTCCATTACTGGGTTGAGATGGCGTTAGGAGATGCTGGCACCTCCCCTCGTGTCAAGCGTTGATGTACTGCGTCGATTTCCTTGTAAAGGTCTGCGCTATGGCATACACGCGGCCAGAAATATCCAAGCAAACGCCTAAAAGCTTTCCTCTCGTGCAATCCAACCTTTCCATCTGCGTTTTCGGTGCTGCCCACGCCTCCGATCCGTACATCATCAAAGATAGAAGAATAGCGGATAGGTAGACGCGCAACTCTGACTTCCTTCGCGATGGTGGTAGATCACAAACACCTAAGAGAATTGAATGCAGACGTAGCTTTCGCAATATCGTTGGTACGAATATCCGCTGCATAACTACCATCGTTCTTCAGCAAACAGCCCAAATAACAGAAATCGTCCACTGCTCAGATACAAGTCCGTCCACACAAACTCCAGCTGAAGGCCTCTGAGAGACCCACATCTGCTTGCATTTGTCGGGACGAAGACGAAGTCCATAGGCTGCGGCATACTTCGAAACGAGGCCCTACAATCCTTTGCAGTTTTGCGTTGTTTTCAGCGAATAACACAATGTCGTCGGCGTACTCCAGGTCGACAAGGAGCGTCCTGATGGTGTTAGGATCACATCCGCAGGAAACTGTTCTGCAACTCTACGCATGATAAGCCATCAACGGCGAAGCTGAAAGAAAAAGCACCCGCAACGGCTCCTTGCCTTACTCCCGTTTTCACCTCGGCGCCGACGTAAATCTGACAGGTGTACGAACCGCTGTTGTTGTAACTCTTTGTTCATGTCCTCGATTAACCGAACATACTTTTCCGGGACTGATCTGTTTCGTGCAGAGCATTGAGCAATCGATCACGATGAAAGGGAAAGTCGAACGCGGCTTCAAAGTCCAAAAAGCAAGCTGTAATGGCTTTGAAAACCGCTGCTACTGATCTGAATTACTCTTCTCACGACGAACACTTGGTCGATGGTCGTGACTTCCAGGTCGAAAACCGGCTTGCTCATCTCTGGTCGTTCCTTCACGATGCTTGATAAGTCGCTCGGAGAATGATACGTTCTAAAACCTTGTACATGACACGAAGTAGAGATTCCTCTGTAGTTCTTAGGATCCGTGACGGATAGCGCTTGTGTAGAGGTACGATGATCGCATGTCTCCACGAATCGGGTATCCTTTCGCTCATCCATATGGCACGGATGGTGTTGGTCATTTGACGAATCCCAGACGGAGGCAGCGAGCTTTCAGCATTTCAAGAAGAGTGATGTTGGGTCATCTCCACCTGCCTTTCCACTTTTCATTTTCCGGACACAATCCAAAACTTCAGACTCAGTCGGCGGTTCCTCACTGACATCGTGGTAATGTGCTCTCTGAACATGCGGGAGTTTGCAGCAATTGATGGCGCTGGACGATTCAGTAGTGAACTGAAGCAATCCTTCCATATTGGCAGCGTCGCATCACCAACCCTGCAACTCCATTGGTAGTGTTCAAGACAGGAGAACATCTCTTCATCTTCCCGGCTATACAGTCGCAGGCAACGTGTAGGCTTTCCTTCGGATTCTTCTCCTCCCAAGCCTTCCTGAACTCCTTAGCTTCACACGTCCACTCAAGCCTGCGCGGTCACTTTGAAGCTGCCGACGCAACTTCCTCCTCAGACGCTTCTCCTCCACGAAGTTTCCTGCAGTTCGAGAGCACATGCTCTGTTGTAGGTAGATGTTGCTTCTTCTGAGACGTAGGCGAACTTCTTCTTTTCTAGGCTGTACAACTGAAAGTGCCTCTTTCGAAGCGTCCTGATTGCACTTGACGTTATCCCGCGTCGCAAAGTTTCTTCTTTAGTCCGCAATCTTGATGTGAATAATAGAAACGCGCTGGTCGAAAATTCCTTCTGCACTCTTTCATCTCTGAGACTCGTCATGTCAACTTTCCGGAGAGGTTGAGCCCTCGCTTCCTCTTATGAATCCTCGCAGTGAAGTTCAACAGAACAGGACGGTGATCCGAATCGAATGCGACATCCCACACAGCTTCTAGATCTTCGAATGTCCGATACTGGAATATTCCTCGTCAGGACATAGTCAAGCTGTAGTTTCAAAGCGTCATCTTCCGCCTCCGCTGCTCTTCTGGAGATAGCCTGGCTGGTCCCTGCCAAGTGGTTACGATGGCGGCGATGGATTCCTCTTGAATGTTGATGCAATAATCAGACCAATTGCAGCCCACAAAGTCGACAAGGCGGTAGCCATTGTCCGATGTTTGCTCCACTGGTAGAACCATTTACCGAGTACTTCGGATTCCTGATCAAGTCCCATCTTCGCATTTGCGTCAATCCCCACGATGACAGCATGTTGATTAAAGGCATTCCTGGCCAGCAACGTATTGAGTTCCTCATAAAAACGCTTCCTTCGAATTCAGGAAATCTTCGGCGGTTTCAGTGGGCGCATGAGCACTCACTATCCACAGATTGAATCCTTCTGTGATCCCGCAGTCGTACTGGAATGCATTCCTGACACGACGCGTTGAAGGCCGAACTCCTTGACCATACCATTGAAATCCTTCCTTACAGCTATTGCACAGCCTCCCCACTCTCCTATCGTCAGCGTTACCGCAGTAGATGGTGTACTCTCCGACGCTGATGACGGGTCTATCTCTGTAGGCGGGTTTCCTGCAAAGCAGCAAACGGTGTATGGAAATAGCTCAGAAGATTGGACAGCGCAGATAGTTGGATATCACTCGACAATGACCGGCAATTCAGGGTGGCGAAATTGTGGATTGTGGCCGAAGGCTCCTTGACTCCCTATGTACAAGGCCTAAGATGTTCTGGACAAGAGGCCTTGGTGTGCCGGACGGCGACACCTTTATGCAATGTATGGGGTACTTTCGCGATATAGTTTTGCACGCTATATCGCTCGAACGTTCCCTGTTAACACTCAAACGTCTGCTGGGTTCAGTAGAAGCAGGGGCACCAACGAGCAGGTACCAACAGAATTGTGTGCACACTCCCATAATCTTATGAGAGGCCAATAATAAGATTAGGTTTTCTCTGCGTTTCTAACTTTATTTCGGCCTGAACGTCTGCCACCCGACAGTACACGAAGTACTCAAGCAAAGGAACGAAAATATTTTTTGAATACTCGCAATGAACTCTGAAGAAGACATTTGGAGAAGAAATTTCAAAATATTAACAAAAGTTGGCTGAAATTGTTGGAAATCCGTAGTACGCAGGGCTGGAAAACAATCGTTCAAATTGTCAGCGCATGGATTTAGCACCAGAGCGCGAATTGTCGCAGGGAATGACGCTGCTGGTAGGCTCCACTCGAAATTCGCGCTGGGTAGGTTGCTACCATTTGGGGCAAGTTCCGTGAATAGCACCATACGCTCTCAACTTCGAGTGGGAAGCTAAATAGATATTTTTATCCACCCTATCAGTGCTAAATCTCATTGACTTTTCCGGTCCCTTGTGACCCTCCCTTGCGGTTGCCAGGACCTTCCCTTCTTGTAGGTCAGTTTAAACCCTGAAAGGCAGTGTTCACGATAAAAAATGTGTTCCAGTTTCCACTGGGATTGGGTAGTGGAGTGGCAAACTGTAACATTGACGTCGAGAGAACGCATGAAAACGAGCCAGGAAGAGCCCCAAGAGAGCCCGAAGTTGCCACTTCGAGCGCAAGGCAAACCTCAAAAGCGCAACACACGCCCACCGATGTCAACAAATGAATGCTCGAGATCGTGAGATGAGCGATGGTTTCCAATCAAAAGCCCCGTTCTTCCCTTCATTCACAACCTCTCTCTCTACTCAGGTCAGCTCGAATAGGTCCGGCATGCAAAAGGCGGAAGCTTACAAACCTTCGGAAAACTTCGCCCACCATGTGTTCTAGCTCAATCTTTGAGGGACCATAACTCCGTTTCCAGAAGGTCTTGTACGATATCAGAGACATGATTGGATTCAGCATGGGGCCGTTTTCAAGATACGCGGAAAACAGACAAACGATTTTCATCATGAACACTGCCTTTAACCACACTCCCATCTTGAAGTCACACTTTGTACAGGAACGACCTGCATACTTTTTCATCCCAATGCTTTTGAAACAAAAACAGTTCGAAAGGGTTGTAGTGGGGGACAACTGCGTTCTAACCATGCGAACAAGCGTGAAAATGGGTGCATTCAAACTTATGCAAGCTACTGTGCACATGCACATAAAGACGCGTTAAGGGAATTTCTACGTGGTGATTGAAGTAGTTCGATATATAAATAACCAGCGGCGTCGCCGGCTGACGCCGGCCTCTGCCGCTGGGGTCCGGCTACGCCGGCCCATTTGCCGGCTTCGCCGGCATCTTAAGTATAAGGCGAATGAATCGAACTCCGCTAATTTCTATGTGAGATGGCGTTCGAAGTTCTCACGCTATGCCGGCCATCGCCGGCCTCTGTTGCTGGAGTACGGTTGCGCCAGCACGTGAGCTGGTTTCGACGAAAACGCTCGGAGGAATCATAGAAATTACCAAACTATTTCAAACCATGCAAACCCCTGCTAACCTCCTTTCTTATGCAGTTGCACACCGACCCTTCACCTAGCTTTTTAAAAGAGGTCCTAAAGTGGTAGTTCATTTATATTCAATTCTGTAAAGATAAAGACAACCAAGCTGTTTGAGATCTAGTAAACGCTTACCTCCATGACCAACCGACACCCTGCTACCTTTATTGTGCCAAATGAAGTATAATGATGTTTGTGTTTTCTGGATGCATATTTTGATTAACTCACATTTCCATCAGTATATAAACCCGATTTAGAAAAAGGTTGGTGCATATAAACAGCTAAGCAGTTGAAATGAGTGGTTAAGGGGAGGGGACGTGAAGAAAGGGGTGGTATACACCTCTTTATAGATGCACAAAACGATTTTTGAAGCTCTTGTCGTCAACCCACTTCTGCTGGTCCCGCACACTTTCTACGGCGTCCGGCGCACTCTACCTTGGGTCCCGCACACACTTTTTCGGCGTCCTCTGCACTCCTACTTTGGGTCCCGCACACTTTCTACGGCGGTCTCTACGTACTTCCACTTGGGTCCCGCACATTTGCAATACGGCGGTCCTACGCCACTTCCACCACCTGGGTCCCGCACACACTTTCTTTTCGGCGTCCTGCGCACTCCCACTTGGGTCCACGCACACACCTTTTTCGGGCGTCCTGCGCACCTCCCACTTGGGTCCCGCACACATCTCTTTCGCGCGTCTTTGCGCACCTCCCACTTGGGTCCCGCACGCACTTTCTACCGCGTCCTACGCACTTTCCACTTGGGTCCCGCACACTTTCTTTCGGCGTCCTGCGCACTCCCACTTTGATCCCGCACATTTTCTTATGGCGTCCGGCGCACTCTATCACTCGGGTCCCGCACACTTTCTTACCCGTCGTCCGGCGCCCTCTCTACCCAAGGTCCCGCACACTTTCTACGGCGTCCGGCGCCCCCACCTAAGGTCCACGCCGCGTCAGCGCCACTCTACCTAAGGTCCCGCACACACTTGCAGCGTCCTGGCTGCATTCCCACCTTGGGTCCCTGCACATTTCATTTACGGCGCGTCCTACGCAATCTTCCACTTGGGTCCCACACACCCTTTTTTTCAGGGCGTCCGGCGCCACTCTACCTTGGGTCCCGCACACTTTCTTACGGCGTCCTACGCCACTTCCACTTGGGTCCCACACACTTTCATACTATGATTCTTGCCGCGCTCTTGAGCACGTACCTGTATAAGGTAGCCCTGTCTTTGAAAAGTCAAGCCGAATAAACGGTCAAACAAACACACAGAGAAACGCACACATACATAAACACACACACGCACACACAAATTTACCAAAATATATATTATAAATAATAGTTCTCATTGAACTCTCGCAGCAAAATCTGGCCAAACTTGTTTGTGTGATCTTTTCGTTCTGAAGTGGAGCATCACTAACAAGGGACCGCTTTAAACGAAAAATGGAGTTTCGAAAAACGGTCTTCTGATAGTTGTAGTGGGCGTAAAAAGAAACAAATAAAGATTTTGAAATTCTACTCACTCCACACTGGTAGATGAAAAACCACCAAAACAATGGGTTGCGGTAGGTAAAATGCACCCCAACCTGACGAAATCAGCTGAAAAACAGGGGCCGAATGCATCAACAGGCCGGGTTGGGGCAGGGCAGGGCAGTCTGCGCCTTCGAAGAAGTCTGTAAATCATAGAATCAATCGTGCCCCTGCTGCCCTAGCTAGGAGGATGGGGCAGCTAGAGCAGCGAAAAGCACTGCTGGGGCACGATTGATTAGATGATCTACTGCCCTCGTACTGTGATCGTCAAAGATGCAGACTGCCCTGGCCCTGCCCCAACCCGGCGCGTTGATGCATCCGGCCCCAGGAAACGGACCTCAGATTCGTATTCAGCGCCCCAAATTACACCCTCGGGCGGAGTTTGGGCCAAAAAAATTCGACCTATGAACCCCCAAAATGTCACTTACTACCTCATGGGGCTCCAAAGGTCGAAAAAAAATTTAAGACCCAAACTTAGCTCTCGGAGGTTATTTGAAGTGCTCATGACGAATCTGAGGTCAGTTTATCGATTTTCGACAGATTACGGTAGATTACGGTGGGTATACGGTAGTTGGGTCAAAGTCTCAGATTTGACTCAAAATTTCCGAACGGGGGTTCTTCGGGGTGCTGAATACGAATTTGATGTTCAATTGCCAATTTTCAAATTATTAAGGTAGGTTTAGGCGCTTTATTCCATGACAACTCCCGTAATCTACAGTAAACCTCAGCACTCCGACAAACGATCTCTAGATTCGTGTTCAGCACCCTAGATTACCCTACCCCTGCATACAAGTTTTGAGCCGAATCCAAAAAAAAATTCCAAACCACCCTCAAAATCCCCTCATGGGTACCCTTGCCTTGCCGCGAGGCTTGGAAAAACGCCTTTAATTTTTTTAGAGTGTTTTTTTTTCGGAGAAGCTTTTTCGAGAGTTCTGTTCTACTCAAAATTTTGTAATTGATAACGAAACACTTGTCTTGAGTCTTTGATGCGTAAAAAGTATCAGGTTGCTTCAATGGATTTTAAAATTTAGGCAAACCCACTTCTGTTTATACCAATTATTTCTGTTGGAAAAAGATTGGTCATTGATCAAGGAAGAAGTCTACGAAGTTTCATTTTGTCCGAACTGTTTTCCAGCGTCATATATCAAAATAGGTACTCTAAAGTGTCTCTCCAAATTAAGGATGGTTTTTTCTGTGGCATATGTGGGGGAGAAGGGTAAAGGTATTCTTGATATTCTAGCAATTGTCGAAACCTTGGAATTTCCAGTTTCTAACATTGATGAGAACCGTTTTCGGTTTATTCACGTTATCTCTGCGATATAAGAAAAGAGGTATAAAAAACAAGAGACACTGTTAAAACTCAAAAGAAGTAAGGCGAACACATCTCAATATCATTTTTATCAGCCATAATGCACTAATGATCCCACTGTAATCGAACCATCTATCAACTGCTTCGTAATCCAACGCCTAACCGGCTCAGCCATAATGTAGTGCTAGCACTCCCCGACTATCCCACTGCAATGACCGGTGGTTTGCATGCAACGAACATTCTTCAGGGGATCAAAAAACAAGTCATAACTTAAGAACCTAGCTAGATTCCATCTTCAAACTATTCGGAGAAACTTTTTAGATGATTTCAAGGGCACTCTATAGGTGACATTTGTTTTACATCCCCACGATCCAGCGTTCTGGTTTCTTTCTTTTTTTATCGTTTTTGGTCCACCCGTGAGGACTGTGTGAAATTTTGAAATCTCAAATTGTTTCTTTCTAACTCCCCTACAAACCCCAAAAAGACCGTTTTTCAAAACTCCATTTTTCGTTCAAAGTGTTCCCTTGTAAGAGCACAAATGAAGTTCAATAAATTATCACGCTCCAAATCAGAAGGCGAGAAAACTGGGTAATATGATGAAGTGCACAGGAATGTTAGACTGGGATCTTGTGGAATGCCGTGCGGAGTTTTTCAGAGTTGCGATTCTGCTGTGAGAAAAAAAGTTGGATGACATGCGGATCGTATTCGTTAATACTCCATCTTCGGTTGAGTGATGTAGGGTGGTGTTCATTTTCCGCGTAAGACAGTCTCATATTTTTCTCAGCTGTTCCTCATGGAGACCAGGGGTCGGATTCCTCAACGATAAGCCATCGTTTGAAAGTTACCGGAGTTGCGAGATAGTGCAAAGAGCCTTAAGGCGTGCAGAGTGTTGTGTTCGAGATAAAACTCGCCCTCAATACGCATGCTTATCGGTGCTGCATCCGGCTCCAAGCTGGAACGACGTTTCTGCGTTAAAACCCGAAAATTGTCAATCGAAATGAAGAAAGGACGATTCTTTCTGCCCATATTGTTTCGAAAATGGACCAGTTATAGTCAACAGCAATGGAAGTAGGACCTGATAAGGTTGCGGCCTCATCCTAAAATACGGTAGATTGTTAGTGGTATCATTCATTTTCCCGAAACAGCTGTGATAGATCGGTAAGTCTGCGTTTTGACCGATACGAATACATCTGTGGAAGCAATGAAAACAGGTGAAAATGTGAGAATAGAAACAACAACCCACTGACCAATCTCAGTTATTTAGAAAAAATGAGGGATAACACACTCAGAGTACAATATATAGGAAGAGTCCGCAACCTTACCAGGTCCTACTCCCATAGCTGTAGACTCTACACGGTACTGGTTGAAATAGGGAAGCTAGCGACAAATTGGTTGGTATGACGAGCTAATACACTCACGAGGCCTTTACCAAAAAAACGAGTCAAAATGACCGATTCGATAGTTGAGTATGAGAGGGGTTTGTATTGAGGGGCGGAGCCCGTCATGGGTGGGCGGAGAAAATATGATATGGCGACTTGATACGGCTTGAATACGGTCATTTAAACTCGTTTTTTGGGACTTGCAACTGCGTGAGGGTCCTAGTGGAAGCCGAACGACTTCGTTAACGTACATACATAGATATCTCAACCACTTTTGCGAGTGTGCATGCTGGGCAGTGTTCACAACTTCAGAAAACAGCAAAAATCTGTTTAGTTCGAAAGCAGCAGACGAGCTGGGAATGTCGCGCTGCGAGAAACACGCTAGCGCTAAAGATAATGTAATTAAAGGCATTGGTCACGATCATAAACGCTTGTCTTCATTTACTCTCTAAACCCTTTTCTGGGTTTCGAGTAGTAGGACCCAATAGAAACAATCGCGACAAAACTGCTGTTTGGGCCAAATTTGAAACCTGAACGTTCGTCTTTTGATGGTGGACGAGCCCACTACACATCATCGGCATCGATGATCTCCAATATCAAAAACATCAGCTAGCTTGAAATTGAATTTCAATCATTGAACATTGACTAATCTAGTCAAAAACATTGGCTGAAATGCTTGCTTTCATTGTTAAACTGTTTTTATTCGGTGAATTTGCATTTATTTCTTTCTCTGAATGTCGATGATTTTTGACTGCTCGGCATGAGACTGCGATCTTTTTGAGCGGGGCTGTGCATGTGTGCACGAACTGACGTCTTCGGACCTTAGAAACTCTAGTTCTAGCCCGTTCTTCACCGCTCTATCTCAATAGCTTTTCAGCTGTTTTCGATCTAAGCTGATTTTTGTAGTTATTTAAATGACGTTTTTCATCGCGACCACTGCCTTTAAGGCACAAAAATGTCAATTCGTGCACAAATGACAGCACCGAATAGAAAGTGGAATTTGCTGCTGTGCCTGCTGGGGAAGTGGAAAATTAGCTGCAGTAAGGGCATATTGTTACGATGTACGGACAGCCCTAGCAAGGCCGGACACGGCCTGAGCAAGGCTAGCCACTTCCCTTTCCCTTCAGACTGAAACGGTTGGTTTTCTCTGAAGCGTAGTGCTTTGCGCAGGCGGAGGCTCAGACCCAAAACGCCCCTTTTCCACTAAGAAGGGTGGGGCCCGAAACGCAAACCTGCTCCGTTCCCCCCTTCCTGCTACTCCGTTTGCCAGAGTGGTCAAAGTTCTGCGACGTACGCAGCAACTAATAAAGTAGTTTAAGAGTATACAGAAACAATTTTGCTACTGCGAGCCAAAATAAGACTTCATTAAGAAGAGCTGGACAGAAACAGAAACTCATGAATTGGTCAGAACTCATATTTAATCGTGAACACTGCCAGTAAGAGAGCGCGCGCGCCCACTGCTAATCTGCTCAGCCGACTGCGCGCTCCCCGGTCAATCGACCCACTGGATTTCAAAACCGGGATCTCCCCTATACATGAAAGCACATTAAAAATCTAAGGTGCCTCATGTTTTAACACCTATAATATAGGTTGTTTTTGTACGGGTTTTTCACGTATATATAATGAAAAGGAATCTTATGTTTTTTTAAAGGAAAGATCAAAAACCGAAATCATGGCGTGGATGAGCTAAGGGGACACGCGATCCCAGGGGCACAACAGGCATGGGTGAGTATAGTGGACACACGGTCTCTTGGGCGTTCATTCCCTTCAGCGTTTTCCAGGCTGCACTCAACAAAGCTACTCGCCTTTGCTGCGGCGTTAGAGCGTTCATAGTCTCCGCACGCGCTTAGAAAATATCCATGCTCGAACGCTATGCCAATGCTGCAGCAATCGCTCGAGTTGCAGAATTTAGGGAGTATTTATAGCGTCATAGTATGCAATGACACTCGAATTTTTGCGTTATTTGAGAGTTTCGCCTACCTTCATAGGTAGTCATCCACCAAATTCTACTATGAGTGAGGATGACTACTATAGCGAGAGAGGAGTATTCAGCATCGGGAGCTGCTAAGAAGGGTGAAGCTTACCTTTATCTATGGATCATACTTTGATGGGTTCGGCTCTTTGCCTATGAAGCAACATCGCCAAAAATCGCCGTTCGACATTTTTTCTGTTTTCTGCCAAACTCCGTTTAATATCACAGAGAAAAGGAAAAATGAGGTTATATGAGCAGAAAAATAGAAAACACAAACTCCCGTATATCCATTCTTCATAACCTGATAAGTACCTTGGTCGCTGGAGATTTTGGAGCTAGTCCGATTCAAGGCTGCTGTCAAAAGGAGACTTCCATCTCGTTCGTTATATTCACGTTCTGATTCCAGACGCAAAACAATATTCACACGTGACTGCTTTCCAGCATTCCTTGCTCTGGGTTTTTCCCGTTTTTTGCAGAGCATGATGAATGACTCTGCGTCCTTTGTGTAATCACCAGGTCTTGTTCTATCAAAGGATTCTCCACTGATAATGAGACTTTCGATGAGCCAGCCAGGGACAGGCAACTCTCTGGAAATCATTGCAAGTCGGAATAACTTCATACCACTAAAAATCTTAGAAACGGGCTTTTTCAGCTCTCAAGAACGATAGGGAATTGGATATGGACGAGCCTTCGAATCTACATAATCAGTACCTCCTCCATCAAAATTCTCGTATGCGGTGCTGAACACAAAAAAAATCCGTGAGATTCGGAAAGTACATATTATGAAATTTGATACAAAAACATTACACCTCTAATGACCTGTGTTGAAAACTTTTATTAACTATAACAAACTCAAATGAAGGATATATCTGATATACACGTCTTACATGCTAGCACTTGAAAAGCGGAGTTTAAAAACAATGACATCGCGCGACGATTATGTGAGCCCTATCAGAAGTATGATATCAAGGTTGAAGGGGATCGAGTTTAGAGGCAGCGTTCACGATAATCATCCTCGGTGACTTTCCACACTGAAATGATAGGCGAGAAGGTTCCTAGGCTTCCAGTACCAGGAGAACGGTAGAAAACGAGCCAGGGGCCGGATGCATCAACGCGCCGGGTTGGGGTAGGGGCAGGGCAGTCGGCATCATTGAAGATCGCAGTACGAGGGCAGTAGATCATCTAATCAATCGTGCCCCAGCCGTGTTTTTCGCTACTCCAGCTGCTCCAGCCTCTGAGCTGGGGCAGCTGGGGCACGATTGATTTGTTGATTTACAGGGTTCTTCAATGGCGCAGGCTGCCCTGCCCCCGCCCCAACCCGGCTCAATGATGCATTCGGCCCCAGGGGTGGCAATATAGCGGCTGCAAACAAGGGTTTCGGTGCCCCAGACACGCATGGTGCCCCAGATCCGCCCCCTCCAAATGAACAAATGAACACTCGAGATCGTGAGATGAGGTATGGATTTTTATCAATATCCCCGTTCTTCCCTTGACTCTCTTCACTCAGGTCAGCTCGCATCAATCGGCTGCCAAAGACGGAAGTTACAAGCCTCGAACAACTCGTCCACCATGCTTCCCTAGCTAAATTTTTGAGGGACCGTACCTCCGTTCCCAGAAGGTCTTGCACGATTCCAGAGACATCATTGGAATCAGCATGGGACCGTTTTCCAGATAAGCGGAAAATCAGAAAAAAAAACGATTCTCATCGTGAACACTACCCTCGATGCCCGAGCAGCTCGCAGGGAGGAGCTTGGCCGCCCAGTGCCTGCGTTGCGGCTCGTTTCGTTAAGAGGTGAAAGATTGGTCGTGTGGTGTTCCGGCCACAGCCCGGGCACCTAGTAATCGATGCACTGATGGCCGTCGCCGCATCGATTCCAAGGTGCCCGGGCTGGGGCCGAGCACTACACAGCCACGCTTTCACCTCTTATCGAAACGAGCCGCAACGCAGGCATTGGGCGGCCAAGCTCCTCCCCGCGAGCTGCTCGGGCATCGAGGGTACCTTCAAGTGGATTGATTACATATAGAGAATGCTTGTAACGGCGATAAATTGAGCACTACATATGATAGATCCTTTTTTGTGCATCTACTTACTTACTCCTGAATAGGGACAGCGAGGCGTTCTCTCCCGATGGGCGGAGTCAGGGCGAGAAGCGAGCTAGGTGCTGATAACGGCGAGTCTGTGGCCGCATTCATGAAACCGCGGGCGCAGGAAGGGGTCGGTACCCTCCTGTGTCCGGTGTACGGCAACCACTTTTCTGCCTCCCCTGTAGAGATTTCAATAGTGTCGGCCCCTTCTTCGCCACCTGTGAGGGCAGGGACAGGCATGCGTAGCCGCCCGCAGAGACGGAGAGGAGACCGTCGGGTGGGAGGCTGCTGTGTATCACCTCGGTTGTCAATGAATTCCGGCGGGTATAGCATACCCGTCCCCAATTGTGGGGGTGGACAGGCAGAGGGTGTCGGAGATATTGATCATTTTGTGAAACGTAAGATCGACGCAACAGTCAGCCGCAACTCTCCCCATCCACCCGCTAGGTGGCTAGGAACCTTCCTGTCTACCCGCCAGGTAGCTGGGAGCATTCCTGCCTACCTGCCGAGTACTCAGGAAGGTACAAAATCAAAAACTCGTTCAACAGTGGGTGGACTTTCGACCTTCCGTGAGGCTCCCAGTGTTTCATGAATACGGCCACTGGCTATTTAATATACTCGATACCTATACCCACAGGGATCGTATCTCTCTTTCCCAACACTTTTCTAGAGGCACGAGCACACGGCAGCGATTCCAGCAGTGATCGAAGTCTATCAACTAGTCAGAGCCTGATAATTCGCCGTGATTACCACCTCAATCGCGTCAATTTTTTGAACAATATTTCGATCTTTAAAAATATTTGTGCACAATATCAGTTGTCCGTAATATCATCAGTGGTAGCTGAATCTCCGGTAGGGAACTGAACTGAGATCGAGTATCAGACTCGTATATGACCCGTAACAAGATTCTCAACAACACTTGGAATTTATCGGTTCGTTTCCTGAGACCTCGCTCCTCGTCCTATGAGTTCTCACACACTTTAATCGTCAATTTAATGCTCAGGTAGTGTAGCCGTATGAACCTAGCCGCTTTAAAGGCTTCATTCACGCTGCAAACCACTTTCCTTTTTTCAGGCTCAATTTCATGAATGAGCCCGGTCGACCACGTCGGTGAAGTTTTGAGCTTCAAAATCGTAAGGTTCTAAAGTTGGAGTGGATCAAAATCATGATCCACCACCACTTCTCACCAACCATCTAGCACAAGGAACAGAAGCGCCATCACAGGCGCAGACGAATCACTATTTGAATTTTTATCTCGAGAAATTCTTACATCCAAACTTGCCCAATGGATACTTTTTTTCTTATAAGTTCCGGTGAACGAAAGGCATTCACCCACTTGATAAGTTTAAAGCGAAAAACACATCCGACGTTTGTGAAAAAAAAACCTCCGACGTATTGCACGTGACACACCGAAATTGACGGAGGGGGGAGCGAACGATTCGAGACGTTTTAAAACAAGTTCTTGTGAGAAAGTTGATGGTTTTGGGGAAGGGAAACTTTTCACTTTTATCCTGTATGTCGGAGAATTGCCTGCGCAAAACATGAAATAATGAGATGCGGTTTTTTGAGCGTACGGTGACTTTAAGGTAATCGCGGATGTATCTCGGGTGGATTGAGGCGAGGAGAAGGTTTTGCCGAGCGGACCACAGGCCGATCTGAACTCGTCGGTCGGATCGAGGACAACCATATCAGATTTTGTCGGATAAAGGGCATTCGCAATTTTTTTGTAACGGTTTTTGCCCAAAGGGTCTTCATTAACCAAGAACGAAAGGCAGAGAATCGAAGGCGATAAGATACCGCCCTAGTCCTGACCGTGAACTATGCCATCTAACGATCCGGGCTGGAATTCATGACGATGACCACGTTTTAGCCATGGTTTGAGGTGGGTCGAATTGCACACGATGTGCATTAACCATGGTTACCCTAGCCATGGGTAAAACGTGGTTTGTGTTTCGTGAATTCCACCCTCGATGGGGCATTGTTGCCTTGTTGAGGAGCTGCCTACGAACGAACTCTACCTTGCTTATAATTGACACTTTCATACCCTTTGTTTGTATGCATACGAGTGTTCCAATAAAAAACAGTTCTTAATAGAGCAAAATTAATCCTGCATGGAAAATCGTAACTGCCCAATACTTCGTCATCAACCCAAAAGGTAGGGGCTTCTCAACAAGGCGATTACGGTAGGTCACTGTGGGTATACGGCAGTTTGGTCGAAGTCTTATCCATCAAAAGTTGGGAAGTTCTGACAGTTTTTGATGCAAATTTGAGATTTGAGTCAAAATTACAATACCCGCGCTAAATTTTGTAAAAACGGGAGCATTTGCCAAACTTGGCAAAAAAACGTCCGATGCATGTAACTTTTGTGAACTAAGGCTTTTTTGAATTCTGAAAACGCTATTCGATTTCCTGCATAATAATGTGCCTTGTGGACCTAAGTTTTTTTAAAATCGCTTTTTTTCGAGTAAAACTGTTTTTGCGGTCGTTTCACAAAAACGTCGCGCGCGGCAAAGTGCGGCGAAATTTTGAGCAGTAATTGTACGAGTAATAGAAGAACAACCTCTATGCTTTCTTCGTGAATTGGATGCAAGTGGTGCTATCTCGTGAACTGTGCAGATTGAATTTTCGAAATCCTTCATTAAACACTTTCGGGAGTTTCCTGAAAAGTCGGACTTCTGTTGCGAAAGCCCCAGACCCTGAAATGGAGGATTTCGAAAATTCAAGTTGCACAGATCTCGAGATAAGCCCACTTTCATCTAATTCACAAAGAAAACATAGAGATTGCTCTTCTATTACTTGTACAATTACTACACGAAGTTTCGCCGCACGCCGCGCGCGACGGTTTTTGCGAAACGACCGCAAAAAGAATTTTACTCAAAAACAAAGCTATTTTAGGGAACTTTGGTCCACAATGCACATCATTATGTAGGAATTTGAGCTGTGAATATGATAGCGTTTTCAGAATTCAAAAACGTCTTCATTCGAAAAAGTTACATGCATCGGACGCTTTTTTGCCAAGTTTGGCAAATGCTCCTCGTTTTTACAAAACTTAGCGCGGGTATTGTAGTGTGCGGGGTTTATTTGGGATGCTGAAACAAATTTGAATTTCATTTATCGGTTTTCAAATTGTTAGTGTAGTTTTTGCCTTCTAAGTACATAGCAGTAGCACCTAAAGTAAATCTCACAATTTCGACAAACGGACCCCACATTCGCCTTCAGCACTCTGGATTACCCCTACATACAAGTTCTCAGCAGAATGCGGGAACGTTTTGCAAAAGACCCTAAAAATTTTTGAGGAGTGCCCTTACCTGTCTGCCAGGCTTTTGCGGCAAGGGAACAACTTAAAATAGAGGGGGGTATACCCGTAAATCAGGGAATATCTTTTTTTAGAATAGGGTTTGGGCAGCTGCGAAGAGCATACACGGATTCTACGACGAAAACCGTTCCTTAGAAAAAAAATTCATCCGGAATGGCCAGGCTGACTAAAAGTATATATGTAATTCTATTGTTAGTATATGTTTTGTTCTAACCTAGTTTGTCCGTAAAAGCTCAGCCGCTGTGAAGCATGTCTTTATCGAGTTTTTTTTTCTGCTGCTGAATTTTTTCTTCAGGATCACTGGGTAAACACAACTACGCTGTAAATCCGCTTTTAGACAGCTGATGATGCAGGAAATTTCACGAGTCGATTTAGGCCGAGAATGGGTTTGCGTGAAGTGGTATCCTTTCCGATTGCGTATTACATGAGGCTGTCCACGTGAGAATCGAGATAGATCTGAACAAAAAGGAATTTTTTTGCTGTATCTTTTATTGACATCGCTAGAGCACCCCGGAGAATTCAGGTGTTTGCTTCTAGAATTTTCAGAAAACTTTCTAAAAAAACGTTATTACATTCCAAAGTTGGGAATTTTTCGAACATTCCTTACTCTAGATTCTCAAAGGAAACGAATTCCTCTGATAAAAAAATCGTGATAGATTGTCAAGTATGAAGAATCGATTGGTGTTATCAAAATTTTCAAAATCGCGACCAGTAAAAAAATATTTTTTGAAAATTTCTCTGAGCCCGGATCTTGCAGATGGAGACTGTGCTCAAAAGATGCGCCGTAGTGGTTTTGGTTAATAAAAAATATGAAATCAAAAATCTAAAAACACAAACATTCTCATTTTTTATGGAATGACGTTCACAGGCGAAAAACCCTCGAGCAAGAGGTCGCTCATGCATTCTATTGCGCGCGAAATGGCTACAGTAGTAACTGACTACGGGTAATCGATTGAAATAAAATTCGAAAAAAGGCTATCTTATCACTTTCATATGATAAAATTGTACTTTTGGTGTACGGAAACCTCTTTTTTATTACACCCACTAACAATAAGAACAAGGTTAGAGAGTTCATTGCACGCTTAGGTAGCACAAGGTGGTGTTTGGTTTGAGAATTCTGATAGCGCCAATCGATTCCTCATAGTTGATAAGCTATAATGAAATTTTGAGGATTTAGGCAAAGGTATGTTCAAAAAATTCCAACTTTGGAATTTTATAACATTTTGAAAAATTTTTCTGAGATTTCTGGAAGCGAGCAACTGAGTTTTTTGGGGTGCTCTGGCTATATCAATTTAAAAAACGGAAAAAAAAATTTATCACGTGTTCCGATCTATCTCGATTCTTACGTGGATAGCCTCATGTAACACTGCTCAATATCAACTACAGGCTATAAAAGGGCAGAGTTCACATAGTTCCTAGGCGTGCTGGTGCGGAGCAGAGGTTAGAGAGAGTGAGAGAGCGGAAGGCATACGGAGGCCCAGGCGTCGAATTATGTGAATTACGACGTTTTATAGAGGGTACTTTTGTTTAGTTCATCAGATCCTGTCGGTGGTCACTCGTTCGACCCGTTTAATGCACAGTGATCTCATGTGACCAATCCATGCTCAGATAGAGACAGCACACTTTCCGCGGTACTTCTAGCCGACGTCCCGTAACCCCTCCCGCGGAAGGCCAATAGATCGGTCGCGGGCAGTCGGCAGCGCCGTTTCGTTGACTGTCCGAACACGGTTAACAAGCATTCTGCGGCCCTGCTGCCACCTAATCTAATGACTGACAGAAGACAATCCAAAAGCAGTTTGCGGTACATTTAAAAAATCATCCTCAAATTACAAGTCTGTTGAAACAAAATTTCAAAAAATCCATTTCTAGGCCCTTCATTTTGAACTGCTCTTGCAAGTAAGGTGTGAGCTTACAGATGGATGCTTGCTACACTCACTGGCTCTTGTGGTCCTCTCATTCGCAGATGCCATCAACGGACAGTGGTTCACCTGCCCAAGACCAGCGTCGTATACAGCGCGGATTTTGGGAAGAGTCTCGACACAGCGTTCTCTGCTCAGCAATCGTTCACTGGCTCCACTCTAGTGGGAGGTGCAATGTTGATATCAAAGTGGGAATCGATGAGTGAGTGTTCGATGACCCCCGGGAGTAGCAGACTGCCCGCCGACACTCCGCGGGAAGACGGGGAAACCTCTCTCTCCTCAGATAAAAACAGCCCACTCCCCGCCGGCCAAGTCGACCTAGTCGACTTCGCGCGGCCCCAATTTTGTGGGCGTGGCATAGCGCCCCACTTCCCGCGGAGTGTCGGCCGGCAGTCGGCTATTCCCGGGGGTCATCGAACACTCACTCATCAATTCCCACATTGGAATCATCGTTGCAAAACATACTAGAGTGGAGCCAATGAACAATTGCTGAGCAGAGAACGCTGTGTTGAGACTCTTTCTAAAACCCGCGCTGTGTGCGACGCTGGTCTTGGGCAGGTGAACCACTGTCCGTTAATGGCATATGCGAATGGGAAGACTGCAGGGATCAATGGGTGTAGGAAGCTTCCCCGTATAAGCTCACCCCTTACTTGTCTAGAGCGGTTCAAGATAAAAGTCCCAGGAGCGGATTTTTCAAAAATTGTTCTAAAAAACCTCACTTAAAGGCAGCATACACGCTCGTAAACGTGATTGAGATAACTACGGAAATAGAATGGTATGGCCCAGATTACAACGCCTACGCATTTTGAAGTGTCAAAAACTACCCACAATGCCGCTACATGAGTTAGAAGTTGGCCCCACCCTGTGTTTTCACGCCCCCTGTACTTGCCCTTTTCCTACAACGCAAGGTTGCTGGGTCATATTCACCGTCGGTACTGTTGGCAGATTGCCTAACAAGTGAAGCACACACGTCACTGACGGCGAAGATGGCCCAGCAACCCTGCGTTGGAGGAAAATGGCAAATACAGTGGGCGTGAAAATACAGGGCGGGGCCAACTTCTAACTTATGTAGCGGCATTGTGGGTCATTTTTGACATTCCAAAATGCGTAGGCATTATGTTGTAAGCCATACGGTTCGATTCACGTTGTTACCCCAACCACGTTTACGAGCGTGTATGCTGCCTTTGAAAGGTGATTTTTAAATGTGCCGCAAACTGCTTTAGGATTGACTTCTGTCAGTCATCAAAATTGCCGGAAGGCGGTGGCAGAAGAGCCGCAGAGTGCGTGTTGGCCGTGTACGGGCAGTCAACGCAACAGCGCTGCCGAATGCCCGCGACCGTATTGGCCCTATTGGCCTTCCGCGGGAGGGGTTACGGGACGTCGGCTAGTGGTACCGCGGGAAGTGTGATGTCTCTCACTGAGTCCACGGGAAGTGGGGCGCTGTGCCATGCCCTGGAAATTGGGGCCGCGCGAAGTCGACTAGCCCGACTTGGCCGGCGGGAAGTGAGCTGTTTTTATCTGAGATGGGCAGGAGTCCGTCCGGCAATATGATTGAATCGCCAGGCGTTTGTTCTTCGGTCCGCCTTTCGGCCCTCGGTCCACCGGTGCAAATGTCGGATCACTTGTTTTTGCCTGTGGTCACTCCGCGACAAATTTAGGCGTTGAAAAAGCAGACCGCGTGCTAAAAGCCGACCTCAAGGATTGGCGTTTACCTGACCGATTTCCTCTGACGGTTGGTCCTCAAGCTCCTGCGGATAGCTCGCAAGCTTCTGTTGTTGGTCCGCAAACTGCGGCGGTGGGTCCTGATTTGCTCGCATACAGTCTTAAAGCTGTTTTGGTCAATCTGTCAATTAATAACTAGCAGACTAACATTGCGATCTAATGACAAGCGGAAACCATTAGGGTCACCGTCTACTTCGATAGCGGTCGGTTACTGACCCAAGAGCAGCTTTCACTTTTATGTGTGAACCTCTTGCTGATTCTAGCTAGCTCAAAACTGTTGATGAGCTTTTAAGTGCGAATTTCCCGCCTCTGAATGGAAGTGATCAACAAGTTTACCGCGCGACTGTAACTCAGCTGTTTTTGATATGTACTCGCTCAAAACGAAACACAAGGGTCGGAGTGAGCGGAGGTCTCGGGATAAGCTGATATATTCCTAAGGAAGACCCTAATCAAAGCGAAGATCACATAAAAGGATTTGTTGTACGGACAGCATGTGGTGGTGGTTCGGAGTACGACCAATGTAGAAATCCAACAAAATTGATACCCAGTGAGACGAATAGAAAGGTAACGAGAAACAGCAAAAACGTGCAACGTTCGATCACCGTCGCCAGCCAATCGTATTCCAGTTTTGCTAAATGCCGTCCAGACCTGAAAATTGTGTTGTATACGAGAAACATTATTCCCTTCGGCCAGGTGTATTAAAAATGGACAGTAGGCGCGGAGAGTAACCAGCGTTGCGAGCGTATCGTAGCGCACCTGTCCGACCAATAAATGCGTAGACGTACATAAGGAACCCTAAGATTATAAGACTTCGTTTATAGGGAGATAGCGACTAGCGGCAAGCATCACACACTGTTCATTCGCTAATGCGAGACAAACTTTACGGGTTAGACCGGGATCATAGTCCCAGCGACGGACAACAGGACACAATGTTTACCATGAATATTGATAGAAAATCGATTTGTCTGATATGCACTGTCGCATGCTACGGTGCAGCCGTCTGTATATCCTTCATTTCCGTGATACTCGCAGTCATATTATCACAATCGTAGATGCGAAACGGTTGTTTTTTGAAAAATTCAACCGTGAGAATGAAGAAATCATTCTTAAAACCGCACCGCTTCTATGATAGCGAAACAGAAAAGAGCGAGTAGCGGGGAAATGAAGGCTACATATGCCAACCGGAAGTTTTTGGATCATATCTTAATCGTAGTTTTTGATGCCTTACTTGCCTTATTCTAATCCAGGAAGCATATTTTGAAATGCGCCAAAATAGGATTGAATGTAAATCATTCACTTCTGAGTATATAGAATTTTCGCCGATGAGTATTTCCAAATCATCGCACAGTTGTAAATTTCGGGTCGGATCATCGGATAATTTCAGATAAATGAAAATTTTCGAGCTCCGTATCGTAAACATGTTGCAATATTTCTCAATTGGAAAACAATATTCCATTAAACACATAACTGAAGATGAAGAGTGGAAGCTGTTCTCTCAGTTATTCGAAAATTTTGCGAGTAGTGTATACAGCATTCACAGCGATTTCTTCCAGCATTTTCTCTGAAAAGCCGGAATAGCTCGATTGCGGCATCGGCGATGATATCGCGGCAATGTTGCGCTCCTATCATCACCGGAAGGGAGCCGTCCTAGCAGGTGGAAGAACACGACTCCACTGCGCTACTGTTGCTGGATGATTGCCGTGGGTTGCGGTCACAACCCAGCATCGTAAGTATCGTAGATGCAGACTTTGTTGGAAGGAGGTGCGTTTGTGGAAGTGTACTTTAAGATTTCACCGAAAATTATCATCACCATGAACGAGCTTGCTTCTTGCAGCTATAGGGGTCTAACGAGTTCAAGTCGCGGTGCTGCTCGCAACGACATACAGAGCTGGTTGATGCAGTATTGCTTACATTGGGCGGAGGTGGCGGCCGAAGCAGCGCGAAAGGCGTTGAGATAGTACCACAGAGCGTTTTTTTTCTGCGTCAGGCCTAGTGCATACTTCCCACCACGCGCGCCAGCGACAGTGGATGTCACACATTTTGATTTTCGGTCGATATGGATGACAGTCCCTACGTTGCGTCGCTCGTCGCGGGAAGTATGCACTAGGTCTTACTGCCAGCGAGCGGCAACCGACGCCGCGACGATAATGTTGAAAAAAAATTGTCGTCGCGACAAGGATGTTGCCCAGCGAGCTTTCACTGGTCCCAGCAAATCTACAGATCCCTTATAACTACGCTTTTAGGATGTACCCATAGCATTTGTGGCTCATTCTTCCATGAAACCGACAGCGCACTCATTTATGTGTAAACCATGCGAGCGAAAATGCCGAGGTGACGACCGCGGAACCGCCACGCAGACTACTTTCTGTCACATTACCACTCAAGCACACTCTAGAACCGAACGCTGAGGGTCTTTTGCTAAATCTGGTCTTTCGAATGGAAGAGGCAGCGGCGGTAGATCGCCGTTACCGATCGAAACCGCACTGGTCTTTGGTTTGCTTCAAATGTTAGCGCCTTGTCCTTCGCCAGAATATAAATGGCTAATGGTCTCGAGGATCGCTTATGTAGTCGTAGACCGAATGCGCACCAGGGAACAACGGATTATGACGCAATCGCACTCGAACACAAAACGTGTCCACTACAATGTTAAATTAATAAATCACCTCTCCTCGAAGCTCATTTCGCTGAACGACTGTAGACGCTTCTTAGGCCGCCTGAATACAGAATAACATGAAATTTAATGAGACTCTGAGTACAGAAGTTACGGTAAATGATATATGACTTACTGTGAAGTAGAGTCACTGCTTGCTGCATTCGAGAAGGGTGGATTACCGATCGAGTCCTCTGAATCATCTGTTGAACACAAAGAAGAAATCTAGCTCATTACCCCTTAAAGCCACAGTCCAACCTCAGAATCGATTTTTCGTTTTTCTGACCATTTTGGAGAAAGTTTCACGCTGATCACAATGGTGTCTCCAGAATCGCTCAGAACTCACTACAAACCGAGTTACGGCTCTACAAAAAATGTTGAATTTGAACTGCTAGAATTTTGTGGACGAGTTGTCTTGAGCCTGTATTTTCCCGTTATTCGCAGCCATCATTCTGAAGCAGGTCACAACATAAAGCCAGACCGAAAATAAAAGGAAGAACATAGATTTTGAACAAAATCATTCGCACGTCTCTTCCCTATTGAGGTCGGAAACCTGCCAGTGGGCGTTGCCCATTTTTTCTTTCAAGGGGGCGTGGTCGACTTTTCCTAGCTTTTTCTCGCTTATTTGAGCGAATTGAGATTTCGCGCTTGGCAGGGTTGCTATAGACGGCGACCGGACCAAAATATCAAAAATCAACCCCTGAGGTTGGACTGTGCCTTTGAGGGCAGTGTTCACGATAAAAAATGTGTTTCAGTTTCCACTAGGAATGGGCAGTGGAGGGACACGCTGGAACGTGGACGGCGAAAGAACGCATGAAAACGAGCCAGCAAGAGCCCTAAGAAAGCCCGAAGTTGCCACATCGAGCGCAAGGCAAACCTCAAAAGCGCAATGCCCGCCCTCCAACGTGAACAAATGAAAACTCAAGATCGTGAGATGAGCGATGGTTTCCGATCAATAGCCCCGTTCTCCCCTTCATTCTCAACTCCTCTCTTCACTCAGATCTGCACGCATACATCGGCTGCCAAAGACGGAAGCTACAAGCCTCGGACAACTCGTCCACCATTTTCCCTAGCTCAATTTTTGAGAGACCATAACTCCGTTCCCAGAGGGTCTTGTACAATTCCAGAGACATCATTGGAATTGACATTAGACCGTTTTCAAGATAGGCAGAGAAAACAGAGAAACGATTTTATCGTGAACACTGCCTTTAAAGGCACAGACCAAACTCAGCGACGAAACTTGGAATTTCCACATAGTTGTGAAGTACACCCACCGCATATGACACCTGCCAAGTGCGAGCTCTTGATTCATCCCAATAAGCGAGGCGTAGGGGAAAGCCACACTGGGGCGCCCATATCAGGAAGCCAATTTGGCACGCCCCCATTTTTCTGCTGCCGAGATGTCGTACGTTCGTGTCGTGGCAGTGTGGAGGAATGAAGATCGTCCCCGTGCAAACCGACGTCAACCTCTCCGAGGAGAGGGTTTTGTCATGGGAGAGGTGCTGGTCGGCCACAGCTCTCCTAAAAATTTTACTACAAAGGGCCGGCGTCGAGGGGAATCCAGGTCCAGCGCAGAAGTATCCATGTGCCAACTGCAGCAAGTATGTCACCTGGCATAAAACAAGCGTCCAGTGCTTCAAATGCCAAAAGTGGGTGTATCTTTTCTGTTCGAGCCTCAGTTCTGTGAGGCATCACGACTCATCCTTTCGTTGTGTTCTGTGCTCCGCCCCCAGCAACTCTGATTCCTCAATTACCAACCGCCCCCTCACCATTGTTCACATTAATCTCAACGGCCTTCGCAACAAGTTATCTAAACTCCCTCTATTTGCACGTTCTCATCACCCGGATGTTATCATGGTTCAAGAAACCAAGCTCTCTCCATCTACCACTTATCCCCAACCTAACATTCCGGGCTACACCGCCTATCACATGCCAAGGACAGCTCTTGGGGGCGGAGTGTCTACTTTCGTGCAGTCTGCTTTACCTTCTCATATTGTTCCTAATACTCCTAAGGACGGTACTCTTGAGTACGTTCCTGTCCACCTCCCCCCCCATACCTCTCCTTAAGCACGTGCATTACTGCTCACTCTCTCCCTCAGCTGTATTTGCAGGGGATTTCAATGCTCACACGTTTTGTTCTGCGCTTGATTCTGACGCCAGAGGGGAAGACGTCGAAGAATGGGCTGAGGAGTGCGATCTGGTTATCCTCAATGATGACCAGCCCACTCGTCTCCCTGCTAACGGCCGACCTTCTAGCCCAGATATCTCTCTTGTGTCTTCCAATCTTTCTAATAATTGCACGTGGTCCACATCCACAACTCTCTCCAGTGATCACATTCCCGTCTTTGTCTATATTGATCTCTCTGACTCTTGCCCCTTACTCTGGTTTGCGTCATCGTTCTTATCTCAATGTAGGCCTAGCAGACTGGACCCTGTTCAGAGATATTGCACTCCGCCATGCGGTCGACCACCCATGAAATGGTGATGTCCATCAAAAAGGACGTCACTCAACAAGCAGAAGATAAGGACCAGAGATGAAAAGAGAGCCGCTGATCATCTAGACCCGTATATAGCAGGGCTGGATAATGGGATCAAGGAGGACCTGGACAAGAACAAGAAGGAGCGCTGGGAGAAGTTTACTGAAAAGCTGAATTTCAAGGCTGACGGAACTACGACGTGGAAAGTGTTGAGGAAAATTTCCGGCGAGTCCGCTCCCTCGATGAGCTCCGCTATTGAGTTCGAGGCGAACGTCTTCAAATCAGGAAAAGCGGCTGCTTATGCGCTCGTCAAGGATTTCTTCATCACACGTGCCAAGCGAGGCGTTCGAACCTGAGTCACGGTTAGAGAGCTGAGCCGGTTACCGCTTATGAACGTTTCTGAGGCCACTCCCACCCAAGTAGAGAAGGCTATCAAAGAAATGCGGAATTCGAAGGCCATTGGACCTCACGGTATCTCTCCAGCCATTCTGAAGAAGCTTCCCATGGAACTTCTACCGATGCTTGCAGATATCATTAACACTTCTTTCCGGACCTGCACTCTACCCCAAGCTTGGAAGACAGCCAATGTGATACCGTTGCCAAAGCCAGGCAAGTCCCAAAGCACGGCAAAGGGCTTTCGGCCAATAAGCCCGTTATCGCCCGTCGCTAAATTAGCTGAAAAGTTGATCGTGACGGACCTGGCTGATCAAAATGAGCGACAGCAGCATCAGCATGGGTTCAGGAAACTTCACTCTACTACTACAGCTCTATTGGAGATCGTGAGCTTTGCGGTCGATGGGTTCAACATGAGAAAGCCCCTGAGAACGGTGGACGTCGCCCTCGACCTGAGCAAAGCGTTTGACTCTGTTAACTTGGGACTGCTGTCCGAGAAACTGTTCAAGTCGTCGCTACCATCATGGCAGAAGCGATGGATTGCAGCGTTCACTAAAGGCCGCCGTGCTAAGGTTCTGTTCCAGAATCATGTATCCGATAGCATTCCAATAGCAGCCGGTGTTCCGCAAGGCGGAGTGTTGTCCCCTGCCCTATTCAGCCTGTATCTGGAGGACATTCCCGAGCCTCCCAATGATGTAAGGATTGTTATGTATGCCGACGACATCACCATCATGTGCCAGGACCGTGACCTGCAGATAGCCGCTAACAAGATCAGCGCCTATCTCGTCGAGTTGAGGCTTTTCCTCGATAATATGATGCTCACAGTCTCTGCCGCAAAATCCTCTGCTTCAGTGTTCACAACGAACACCAAGGAACACACTGCCCATCCAGATGCCAAATGGGATCGCGATCTGTTGCCAGCAGCAAAATTCCCAAGCTGCTTGGCCTTATTCTTGATCCCTCACTGAAGTTCCACAAAAACGCGGAACAGAAACAAACAGTCGTCAAGGCTAGGCTTAATATCCTGAGAGGTCTCGGAGGAACATCATGGGGAAGCAGCCGAGAGACTATATTGAGAACCTACAGAGCAATACTTCAGCCGGCTCTGGAATATGCGGCACCAGTGTGGCAGCACCTGGTGTCTGACAGCTCCTGGAATAAGCTGCAGCGTGTACAGAATGCTGCGCTTAGAATTGCTACCGGTTGTGCAAGGAGCTCCCCGGTGGAGCATCTTCACGCGGAGGCCTGCATATTGCCGGTCAAGGAGCATTGTGAACTCCAGGCACAGCAGATGTATATTAATGTTCTGAGACAGCCGAATCATCCGGCAAAGAGAATTATGAAGCCCATTAGATAGAGGTCGATTAGGACGCCATTCGCAGATGCTCCTCGTAAAGTTGATGTACAGAGATGGGCCGACTCCAACATGAAAAGGCTTCGTCTTCTGCGTAAGGAGCACACCCAGTTGGTTCGAGGCTATCTGAAAGAAGGCAGCTGTGAACCCTATCTTAGGAGCAGTACCGCCTCGGGTTTGCGAGTCCGAGTCTCAACTCGGCCGGCAAGCCAGATGTGGTCTTACCTCGCTGCGCTGTGGTCACTCTATTCTGCTCATGTCTCACGTCAACAAGATCGACAGCAGCCGACCAGACGCATGCCCGGACTGTGGTTCTCCCGGACACGACACGGCGCACTTGTTCATGTGCCCCAAGAGACCTACCTCCTTAACAACAATGGAACTTTGGACGATTCCTGTGAAGGCCGCCCCAGTTCCTCAGCCTATGACAAAAACCACTTTGAGGCTGCAGAAGAAGAAGAAGACGATTATTCAAGCCCAACAGTGGCTAGATGAGCGATGGTTTCCGATTAAAGCCCCGTTCTTCCCTTAATTCTCAAATTATCTGTTCGTTCAGGTCGCTTTACATACATCGGTTGCAAATGACGGTAGTTGCAAGCCTCGGATCTAGGAAGTCTTTTACAATTTCAGAGGCGTCGTCAGTATCAGCGTGGGACCGTTTTCAAGATAGGCAGGGAGCAGAAAACCGTTTCCGAGTTTGGACTGTGCGTTTGAACACTACCCCCTCCCCAGCCCCAGTCGAGCGAAAGTCAGCCTGAGCCACCCTGAGCCAGCCGTGTCTGCTGTATCTCAGCAGATGAAGCATTCTATATCTCAGCGGGACGAGCTGGCTACCGTCGCTCGGCCAGCTATTACAGGGGCAACAGATTTAGAATGAATCATTATCATCATCCTGTGCTCCGACCAAACGCAAAAGCCACTCCGAAAGCAATCGAAAATGAGTCAGATATCGACGTCACACAATGGGACTTATTAACAGCTGATGGGAGACACCATAAACGGTCCAAAGGCATACAAAAAGCCGAATCCAGCGCACAAGCGGCGTGAGTGACCTCCTCGCGTTTTATTTTCAACTCTTAAACCCTTATTTTCTCAAATCGTTGTGTAATTGTTTGCGTAATTAGTGGTTTTTCCCAGGTTCGCAAAAATGTGAAACTGTCAGGGTAAGGAGTTCGAACAGATAATCGGATTCAAAATAGGTTCGCAAATGTCGCCGGTTCGGTGAATCGAACTGAAGAAGGCAAATGACAGTATGTGCGAAAGCTCTCACCTGCACCGTTCAAAAGCGGTTCACCACCATTCACGCATCCATTGAATGTGGCGACAGGATGAACATTAGGATAGGCTTGTACCTATAACAGCTAGAATTTACATTAATACTACCAAAAAAGGTGAACAGCCTCATACAGAGTCACTACAGTCACAAAACCATGCGAATATTTATACTATACGTGGAGCATGCGGATGTATTAGTATCCAAATGATCATATTGAGATGAAGGCAAACACAGTTGGGGAAAAAGACGATGCCGTATTTGCTTGAAAACCGCAATCCTTAGTGGACTTCGTCTGCCAACATTGCATGTGAATGGTTGTTTATACATACAGTAGTGGACAAAATTCTATTGATATCGCCTTTTTTCAAAATATCTTTGCTTCTTTTGCGGCTTTCAATCTCATATTTTAATATGATATTTTCGGTCACAATGCCGATATAATAAAGTATGCTACAGGACTATAGCGCAAATATTCATCGACGAGGAAGACAATTTTCGAAATTCGCCATTTGCAATTTCTTCTCTCTTCTTCAACTCAATCGATTTCTTCGTCGTTTTCGATATTCTTTTGGTGATTTTTGTATTTTGTAGGATTGTTTGTTCGCTTAGAAGTGGAATTTTCACAAACAGTGACTGAAGACCTGTCATGCGAGGTCTTAAAATGGGTCCATCAAGTGCTAAGCTGAGGTCCTCAGGGGATATTTTAGATATTTCCTGGAACGCAAACGATCTCAAGGTTTTATTTCTGTGGAGAATACATTCTGAGGTTTCTCAGGTATCTGTCAATCCTGTCAAACGTCGACACAGTGGTTGTGAAGTTCTCGGACGTCTTCCCAGCAAATGGCTCTTGATGAGAGTAAATCATAAGAAGGCAAGACATCATCACTAGAGTCAACGGCAATGTGAAAAAGTTATCTTTAGTTGAATCTACGTGTCGTTTGCTTACAGCACTAGATCGAGCTAAGAAAACCGCTTTTTAACAATGCTGTTGGGTCTAAGGCATCTGCTCCGTTGCGCATGCTAGTCTTGCCTTCTGATGCCTTACTCTCATCAAAATCCATTTGCTGGGACGGTGTCCGAGAACTTCGCAGCCACAATGTCGACGTTTAGCAGCATTGACAGATACCTGAGAAGCCATTGAATGGATTCTGCAGAGAAGTAGAACCTAGAGATCGCCTGCGATTCATCAAATTTTTGGAGTTCTGCTCTGACCTCCTTAGCATTGAGCGTCGGAATGTCGCGTAATACGCGTGTTATGGTACCATTCAGTATTGCTCTTGTTTGACGATGTCTTTCTCGAGCTTCCGGCCTTAAATGGTGTCTAACGCCAACTTTCAGAATTTCTTGAATGGCTTGTATTGTCCTTCGATTTCCTTGCAGACACCACCAAGACTGTAATACACTCCTTTATTCAGCTTACGTTCCGGCGAGTTTCGCCGTCTTCAGAGCCTGTAAAAACCGAAATCATGTCTTTTTTACTACGCCCATCAAACCCCATTTCATTCTACAGACTGATATCCACACGGAAGTGAGCAAACGACTTGATGCCATAGTAAATACCAACCTTTTGGGGGGACCGATTGGCTCGCCAGCCTCAGATGGAACCGGTGAGGGCGAGTAACTAGTAAGAACCCTCGAGACCACCTACACACAGGGCCCGCCCACGGATTAACCGATAGGTCAGAATGCACATAGGTCGACGTACGGCGCCAGCTCCTAGGTCACCGCAACACACTCGTCTTTTCTATTAATTTTTGGTGCTTTGGCTGCGATCAAAAATGCTTTGACTGCGCGCTGAGATTTCACATTCACGGGCTAAGATCGTGACCTCCACCGGGAACCATATGTTTCCGTGGCTGCGCACGCGGTGGTCTACCAATGGCGATGAAGCTTTAGACCTATTTAGCCCGTCCAAATGTTCTTCGATTATTACGCATAGCGGCCTGCCAGTTTCTCCTATGTAGTCCTCTCCGCATTGGCGGCAATGGATGCAATGGATGCGGTGTGAAGGGCGCTACATTGTAGGGGCCCACACCTTTCTCAGGTGTGGTCCCGCCGAAAGTCGACAATTCCGAAAACTAGCAGCCATGAGAATAAGATATTTGAGTCCAGCGTGGCCGATTCACCCTAAATACAAACTTTCACCATTCCAGATGGACGTAGAAGATCGCTACATTATAGAGGCTCACACCTTTCTCAGGTGTGGTCTCGCCAGAAATCGATAATTGTGACAACTAGGAGTCATGAGAAAGGATATTTGAGTCCAGCGTGGCCGATTGACGCTATATACAAGTCTTTAGAAAAGTATGTTTTTCGAAGCGCTATAGGTTAAGTGCTGTATGAGTTATATAGGAGAACCCCTGGAGAAAGTCTTTGAAGAAAATTTACTGGTTGTGAATTCTTCTTTAAAATGCATTGAGGACCCACAGCTGGGCCCATACCAAATGTAAGTAGTGAGAAAACGCGAAAAATGATGCAGAACCCACACCTTGAAAATGTCTTAAAGGCAGTGTCCACGATAAAAACCATGTCTGATTTTTTGGTGGAGATCGGCAGCTGCGGGGCCTAGCGGAACCCTAACGTTGAAAAAACTGAGAAAAATGAGCTCGGAACGGTCCCTAAGGCCCCAAAGTTGGACGTCCATCCTCTCGTCAGCCCCAGATGCACTTTCCACGCCCACCGACGTGAAAAAATGAATGCTCGAGATTGTGAGATGGGCAATGATTTCCGATCAATAGCCCCGTTCTTCCCTTCATTCTCAACTTCTCTCTTTACTCAGGTCAGCTCGCATACATCGGCTGCAAAAGACGGAAATTACAAGCCTCGGACAACCCGTCCACCATGTTTCCTTAGCTCAATGTTTGAAGGACCATAACTCCGTTCCCTGAAGATCATGTGCGATTTCAGAAATATCATTGGAATCAGCATGGGGCCGTTTTCAAGATAGGCGAAAAACAGAAAAACGATTTCCATCGTGAACACTGCCTTTAAAGGGCAGGGTTCAGAGCGTGGTTTCTTGGGTTTTTCCGGATCCCTTATTTGGAACATGAGTTACAGCTGTACTAAAACCCTAATTTATGTTCGGGGACACGATTTTTTCATCGTCTCCCGCTATCTATGTAGCGGTCTGAAAGTTCGCATACCGAGTAAATCGACTATGCTGAACTCGTGTATGATCCCGTTTACTGCAGCGGAGTTCAGCCTCCATCATAAAAGTGAAAGTGAGTATATAGGGTGAATCGACCCCGCTCAACTCAAATATCAATACTCGTGACTCATAGAAATCATTTACAGAAATCATTTAGCATTAAGTAGTCAAACTGTTTTGGAGTTTTTACATGAAGGATTCATATGTATTGAATATCATTCTGAGGAGACCTTTACTTTACCCTGAACTTCCTAATTCAACTCCGCGACTCGTAAATCAGCCTTTTCGCTCAATTGCAATCTATATTTGAGATCTAGTGAAAAACTGCTCCTAAAGATTTTTACTCACAAACACGTTGGTTCAATTGGTCTTCGTCCAAAGATCAGGCCCCCCGCTTCCACCCCTCCGGAGCACAGGCCCCACCCCTGTGGGGGCCCACACCCGCGCCGAACCCTGACGTAGCATGATCGGATGCGCTGTAGAGCGAAATTCGATGCGCTCGGCGCTGGTCCAAATGGCGTTGTGATCCCACCCCGCCCTTCCCAGCAACTTATCTTAGGGTCCAGGAACCCAATAGTACAGTAGGAGTCAAATTTCGCATGTTTTCTACCTCTCTTTTCAACGTGCTGCAAAGTCATGCCACTAAACGTGTGTCCTCAAACCTAACGATTTCACAAAAACAAGGTTAGCGGGAAATTCCGGATTTGTCAAGCGCTGGAATCATTAAAATTAGCGTAAGCGATAAGGGCAGCGAATTCGTTTTCTCATCACAGCAGTTAGACATTTACATAACACGTTTGCACTTACAGGATTCCAGTGTTTATTGTACTTCGAGCGAAAAAGAGTTCTCGAAGCGCTATAGACAGTTGAACAGAATATGGACGGAGGCAGCGCAATCGGCGAGCTTGTCTAGGACCACGTGTCTAGGACCTGTACTCTGCTGTATGTTCTTATCTAAACCCACAAGCTACCAGAAGAGGGTACTTTTGCCGCTGTGCTTCAAGGTCAGGCTCATAATAAAGAAAGTTGGTGACACAACAGAAGACATTTCTTGGTCTGTTAACTTGATCCTCGTTCAATTTCTAAAAATTTTTTCCTACCCACCTCCTTAATACCAATTCTTTCCTTTAAAGACTATGGGATGCAAGGCTGGAGGAAGAATATGTTATCGAGTCGTCTGATGTCACATCACTGTACACAAACGTCTCAAACGCGGGAGCTTTGCAAGGTGTTTTCGAAATTCTAACTCAAAACCAAACTAGCATAAACTTTTTCGGGCTCACCATATCACAAGTAGTGCATTTGTTTGATAGTTGCCTTAGATGCAATGTTTTCAGGTGGTCCGGGCAGTATTTCAAGCAGATCAGGGGTTTAGCCATGGGGCGAAGACTTGCTCCAGTTCTGGCGGTGGCATTCATGTCTAAAATCGAAACGCCACTGTTGGACCGTAGACCGCCTCTGTACTGTCGGTACATAGACGATTGCTTTATAACATGCTCCCCTCAAATCGGGATGGACACTTGTTTTCAAATTCTCAATTAAGGATCTGAGAACACAAAGCTGACTCGAGAACAACCGACGGACGGCTGGCTCTCTTTCGTGAACGTCCAAGTTCAACTTTCGCAGTTTCGCAGGGGTCATTCAAAACTAGGTGGTATAGGAAACCCACAAACAAAAACATAAAAACATAATCATTAGCTTTTACTCAGCCCATCCTTCAAAAAGTAAGCTTATGTACGTTGGTAGGAAATATGTCCCGCACTGCTTCAGCGGTTTCTTCAGGTAACGTTAATAGGAGGGACTTTCCGATAAAATTGGTACGCCGCATAGTCATCGAAAACGGTTTTCCGTTGATCAATCGCCCCACAAGACGTCCACGGCTGACCGCCCTCTCAGCTTTTCGTGAAGGAGACCAGACAAGAGTGGCGTTTTGCGTCCTTTCCGTCTCAAATACTTCGCTTCGAGTTCAGTAATATGGGCATGTCTGAAAGGGCTGATCTCCAGGAGATGGTTTCCGTGATCGAAATCCCTTCCACAAACCTCAAAGGGAAATTGGTGCAAAACCACCTATATGACCGACTTTGCGTTACACCGGCTTGTGTAATCTGCCCCTTTGGGAAGGAAGGTGAAATTTTGGCTACTGAGATTGTCTACCGCATCCATTGCCGCCAATGTGGAGAAGCCTACATAAGAGATTCTGGCAGGCCGCTTTTTGTAAGAATCAAAAAATATTTGGACGGGCTAAATAAGTCTAAATCTTCCACGCCATTGGTAGACCACCGCGTGCGCAGCCACGGAATCATATGTTTCCCGGTGGACGTCACGATCTTAGTCCGTGAATGTGAAATCTCAGCGCGCAGTCAAAGCAATTTGGATCCCAGCCAAAACACCAAGAATTAATAGAAAAGACGAGTGTGTTGCGGTGGCCCAGGAGCTGTGCATGCTGACCTATCGGTTGATCCGTGGGCGGGCCCTGTGTCTAGGTGGTCCCGAGGATTCTTACCAGTTAGTCGCCCTCACCGGTTCCATCTGAGGCTGCTGGGCAAATCGGTCCCTCCAAAAGGTCCAAACTATTGCATCATGTCGTTTGCTCACTTCCGTGGGGATATCAGCCTGTAGAATGAAATGGGGTTTGATGGGGTAGTATTTCAGACATGATTTCGGTTTTTCCAGACTCTGAAAACGGCGAAACTAGCCGAAACTTAAGCTGAATAAAGGAGTGTATAACAATCTTGGTCGTCGCTGCAAGGAAATCGAATGTCAAGTACATATCAATGCCAAGATTCATTGAGAGTCGCACTTGGACAGGGCTTGTATTGTGATCCCGAGCAGACTTCCGGGAACGGCTTCTGATGGACCCATTTTAAAATTTCGGATGACAGATCTTCGGTCACTACTTGTGAAAATTTCTTTTGTTACTGGACGAGCAGTCCTACAAATACAAAATTCACCAAGACAATATCGAAATTGATGAAGAAATCGATCGAGTCGAATAAGAGACAAAAAGTTCTTCCAAATTGCGAATCTCAAAAATTGTCTTCCTCATCGATGAATATTAGCGCTATAATCCTGTAGCATACTTTATAATATCGACATTGTGACCGAAAATATCATATCGAAAGATGAAAATGATAGCTCAAAGAGGAGCAAAGACATTCCGAAGAAAGCGATGTCAATAGATTTTTGTCCACTACTGTACATACACTAACACTAAACACAAACGTAGCGGAAATGTGAAAAGCAAAGAATGAAATCTCTCGAAGCTACTTAAAGCAAAGAAGCAGAAGGCACTGGCTGCAGAGTCATCAAGTGCTCCATATAGACCGAGAATTCCACCTAAGAATTTCACAGCACCTTTTTCTTATGAACGCAGAATGTCTTTGGTTCAATAAGTGAAAAAATCCCAGGAGGGTGACGACTTAGACAGGCGACAATGACTTCGCAGAAAGTCATACGGCGGCTGTTGAGATTTCACTATAGCGCCTGCAATCGCCGATGTGCATGATGAACGTTATATTGGCTAAGCGTAACATGAGCGCCTTTGCGCACTCATACGATTTTAGTGGTAGCATCTAAATGAGGAGGTTGAGGTTTCACTTGTTTAGCGACCGCCTGTCACGACTGTGTACTAATCTCGGCTGAATGCGCGATCAGAGAACAAAGGGAGCGTGCTCTGAAACTGGTGTTACAGAGCTGCACGAAAATTCGAAAAAAACGTGCAGAAAACACTCTTTTCATCATCAAGACGGCGAAGTGTCGGCAGAACTATCGCGACGCAAAGAAGTCTGCGCATCAAGCGTGGCAAGAGCTTCTCACACTTTGATGGTAAGTTCTGATTTGGTCGTTATTATTTGGTCGGAGGGGGATGTAGAACGCTGAGACGTACCCCCCGAAGGACTGTAGAAAAGCTGCAGAATGCTAAACTGCCTCTACTCAGTCAATCGCCGCATTCAAAGCGTGTTGAATTTGAATTCAATTCGAAGACAAGGCGGTTTCGAGCAGAGACAGAGGACGTGCTGTTCGGAGAGCACGTGCTTCTATTGTGATTCAAAATACAGCACGTGCCCCAACAAACAAGACGTTCAATGCGCGCATGATAAACACTCAACTCGCTCGCACAACGGTTCACTAGAAAAGCAAAGCATACGTCACACTCTTGAGGCCGGACCCAGATGTCAGCTGCGTCGCCGACTTAATCACCCAAGTTTGCTGTACTAGGTCCGCCCAGCCGCTGTAGACGTCGTCCAACAGCTAAGGCCTTGAACGATGCTCAGAGAGCTGGCCAAGAAGTCACATGTTCGTGTACAGGACGCGTCTCGCGTCGGTGTGCTGCTGTGATAGCGCTGGACTACCTTGCAGGACGTGCTTCTGCGATTGAATGTATCAGCACGTGTTCCTGCCATAAAATTTTGACAGCACGTTCTGCTATTTGGAAGACGTGCCCCTGCGATAGAGCGTTTCGATGGAAGAGGTCACTCGAGTTGAATGTATATTTGACACGCATTGAATGCGGCGATTTTATCAGTAAGGAGGTAGAGCGCACACAGGAGATGACGTTGCTACGTTGAGCATTTTGCTTTCACTTGCAAAAACGTCCCCGCGAAGCTCGATTATATTAATATTGGCACGTTCCTTGTAATACAAAATTAATGTCTGCAGGGATAGCCGCAGACTATACGTGCCCAGAAGAAGACCCACAGGAAGGCCGACGCAGCATTAGCTTGCTGCTTCCCCAATTGAGGATAGCCGTCATGCATCCGAGCTGGTGCATGACAGAAAAATGGAGGCAAAAAATCAGAAGAGCGGACACCGCATCAAAACGGGACAATCGCGGAGGAAGATGGCGGAGATGTGAGAGCTGGACCCGGTTTCTTTTTTTTCCTCTTTGCCTGGAAGATCATGTGGATAGTTTTGATTACTAAAACGTTGTAGAGCGCAGCTGTTCACAACACGTGAATAGCACCACAAACTGCGACTCTGCATTATATGACCAGTACCTTCTACAGTACTGGTCATAAGTTTTGTGTTTTTGGCGAAAAACGCTAAAAGTCCTTTTTTTGCCCTATTGCCATAACTCTGTTCATGTTGGTCAATTTGGGATTTTAAAGAGATATTCGGAATCAGGATTGAAAGATCTATCTTTTAACTTGTTTTTGGCATACTTTTCAAAAAGCGTATACAGTTCATCTAGACATTGCCGTCAAACCGCAAATCAGTCCGTTGCGAAAGCGTGCTGTGGCGCGGTTGCGAGTATCCTCAGACAGGGATGTGGGAGCACCCGGGCGGTTTTCGTCTCAGGTGCCCGGGTGATCCCACGGCCCGAGTGATCCAACATCCCTGTCTGAGGATACTAACAACCGCGCCGCAGCACATTTTCGCGGGTCAGGGGCTCTCTACACACGGAGGGAGGAGCGCGGACGAGATTTATTGCTGACGCGACGCGCGCGGCGAAACTTCTATCTCCATCACTAGAGCGCGTTTGCCAAAAGCTCGCAAAATTTCATGACATTTCATGCTTTAATTGATTCTCACATGGCTTTTTCGTTATGTTCCCCTGTTTTTCCTCTCATTATCTCATCCTGCACACTCGTTTCAATAAATCTTGTGTCATGGTCCGCGTGATAGAGAAAAAAATACCAGCCATGATATCATAATTATACCTGAAAACATTAGTAATCTATAAAAATGGTTACAACGGCACGAGAATATACAAGAGTTATTAAAATGAGTGTGCAGAATAAGATAATGAGATAAACAATCAGGAAACATAAAGAAAAATTCATGTGAGAATCGATCTAAATATGAAATATCATGAAATCTCGCGAGCTTTTGGAAAACGCGCTCTAGTGATAGGGATTGAATTTCCGCCGCGCGCGTCGCGTCACCAATAAATCTCGTCCGTGCTCCTCCCTCCGTGTGTAGAGAGCCCCTGACCCCATTTTCGCAGTCAGCGTGTACTTTGCGGACTGAACGCGAATGCGTAGATGAATTGTAGGCGTGACAACATGAACACATTTGCTCGGAAACGCCCTAATTGCGAAATCGTTTTTCTGTGGACCGCGTAGATTGTTTCCAGTCTACATAGTTTTGCCTATACATATACCTTGCGGAAGGGCAAGCCAAGTGTCATTTCAGAAGAAAGGGCACACAATGCTGATTCCGAATATTTTTTTAGATTTCTAAATGGACCATCCTGAACAGAGTTATAAAAAAAAGAGCGGAAAAAAACTTTTTTTGCGTTCTCTCCGTCGAAAACGCAAAAGTTATGACCAGTATTGTACACATGAAGTCTATCCGAAAGAGACTGTCGGCCCACGCGGTCGGTGTGCGTGTCGAACAGCCCTGACGTAGGCATTTTCTAGATCTCTACATCCAGGTGAATATTGAATCATAGTTAAGTCAGCTGTTTACAATCGTGGGAAGGATCGTAAGCATAACTGCCTTCGAGAATTATGCGCGACACGCAGGCCGGCCGCGTGGGTGAGCAATCTCATTCGAACAGACTGTACACGTATGACATCAGCAAAACTAAAACGACTGAAAATGAAAGAAGTGGAAAGTAACGAAACGATATGCTGAAGAAGTGCGAGTGGCTCGGCGTCAGTGCATCCAGTAAAGTAATGACTCACATAAGGTGACCAATGAGGATAGGCTGGAATCTAAAGCGAAACATAAAATGACAGGCAAATTTCTTGAAGAAACCGAAACCCTTGAACGAAGATACGAACGTATAGATAGTTTAGAAAAAATCAATGATAGATATCTGAAACTTCGGAAAATCTGAAATCTAACAAAAACTTCATTGCTATAATCTGTGTGAGACACTCTCTAGCTCCCTGTATTAGCTCTTGACAGCATACCCCTGCACTCTTCTCATGAATCATGGCGTAGTGGTCGCAATGTGTCCAGACCTCGAAAAGGGTGGGGAAGGAGCGAAGGGCCGTGTTGGGAGGATACAACGGCTACCATCAATCACAGCCCTACGCTCCTCCCTAGCAGGTATGTGCGGCAAACGGTTTTGAAAAATCGGCAAACGGCAATCGGCAAAATCTGTCCAAAAATGGCCGGCAAACGGCAATCGGCAATCGACAAACGGCAAAATAAAAAATTCTCGAACAAAAACGGTACAAATGTTCTAAAAGTCGCAGTAAAGACACTTTTTTCTCATGCTTATTTCGTACTTCAATAGCCATATAAGAAATGGTTTTTCAATAGTTGTACGCCCGACTGTCCTTGAACCTCGGCATTTTTGTTCTAGATCAATGTCACCACAAGTTTTTTCAATAATACCCCAAGAAGTTAAACCTCTTACGTTGGTACAAATCCTGATATAAAGAAACAGCACCGGAATGAGCATTCTATTGAACCCTGGTAATAGGAACATTGTGGTGAAAGGATGGTAATTTTTCGAGGTTTTCTAATGTCAACCTTTTTCGGATATGTAGTTGTCATTCAGTTGCTTTGTGTTTCAAATTAATCGCACAAGTTTTAAAGCAATCCAAATGAAGAGGGTGAGCACTCGAAATTTGTCAAAAAAAAAGAGGTCAATGTGTCCTTACTTTAGGTGATTATTTTCTAAAGAGCATGGCAGCCATGCCGCTTCTCTGGCAGAAATAGCCGCTGCGGCTCCGCGAGAAAGCCGTCCCGGCCCCTACAGGCACAAGAGCGGCCCCGCGAAAGTGCCGCTGCGGCACCGCGATCGGTGCTCAGAGAAACTCACGGCCCGTCCGCGGCGGAAGATGAGCTCTCCGGACGGTCCGCGGCGCTTGACGGCTGATCCGCGGCACAACTGATAGCGAGTTGGTCAAACGGCTCATCCGCGGCGCTGTTGTTCTCGATGGGGGTGGCTCCGGGGCGCACCGGCAGATGAACGACTCCATCTCCTCATCTCACTCATTCGCATCCCACTTGACCACCGGCACGGCTGCAGTGGCAACCATGAAAAAAACATGGTGAAGCGAATGACCACATCCTTATGTGTTTGTCTTATGCACAGCCGGTATAAAAGGTGCCTCATCTCACTCGAGTCCTCATTTGGCATTCTGATGCCGGCCCTGGAAGGTGACTTCAAGTCACTCTGCGGAAGCCAGCATATTTTTGATCGCTGGGGGGATAGGGAATATCCTCACAGCTGGGGGGCGGTTTTCGCCGCGGCCCGCAGGGAGGTTGGCTCCTCACCACAAACCTCGGCAAAGGCTGCGCCAATGTCCGGACCGAGGCGGGGCTCTTTCTGGCCCGGACCGCGACATTGCGTGGAGAAATACAACTAAAACGCACGTTTTCGAACAGTCTTGGAGACGTTCCTAAGAAGCTGCTCTATATTCGGCATCTCTCCCCCACTCCAACCTTTTAAATTTCTTCTGAACTGTGCGCTAACAACTCAAGTACATGGGATTGGGTATTTCTTCAAGCTTCTCAGAAATACGACTCCTGAAAACCACGATTGTCTCAAACCACCTCCTTCCCAAATGTACGCCATCCCTTATTCTGAACTGATCACCGTCGTCTTCGTCAGTCCAGTTTATAGTCAAGCTGAGGGTATAATCAGAACGGATGTTCCCCACGACGTGTGCACATTCCCCCACCTTTTTGACTCAGAACTCCAACTTTCAACATGCTAGCATGTTTCTCAGGGCAATTGTGAGCGTAATAGTAGACTACGAAGAGCATAAGCCCACAAACTGCCCGTGAATCCTCTACGCAACGCCTTAGAAAATATCTAAGAGAAATCGAGCTCTGAACCTTTTGTGCCCTCTCCTCTCCTGAAAATGTTCAGGGTGTTAACTCTTGTCCCGATGAACCCTTCATTAATTGATCAAGCCTCAGCAAGGAGGCGGTGAAAATTTTGGTACCCTTCCAGACAAGATGACATACATAAGCATGACACTACAATGCTAGCAAATGCTTTGACGTGTCCGCAAGGTAGGTTTTATCAACTGTCTTGATTTTTGGAAGTTTTTTTTTTTGCCGTAACTGCTGTTTAACGTCGCAGTGCACGTTATGGTATGTTTACACAAGGTGTTGAGTTGATCGCAAAACGCTTGGCTCCGGGCGGGATTGAACCAACAAATTCCCTTTCCGAGGGAGCGCCTTATCGCACTGCACAACCGGAGCCCCAGCGCCGCTCTCACTCAACTGCTCGGTAAATCTTCACCGAAGCAATCATCCTTTCACCCTGATTGCTTCGGTGAAGATTTACCGAGCAGTTGAGTGAGAGCGGCGCTGGGGCTCCGGTGGTGCAGTGCGATAAGGCGCTCCCCCGGAAAGGGAATATGCTGGTTCAATCCCGCCCGGAGCCAAGCGTTTTGCGATCAACTCAACACCTTGTGTAAACAACTGTCTTGATGTTTTGAAGTACGTATAGCCTGTCTCTCTACCTTCGAGCCGGTCGCTGCTAGGCAAATCCTAATCTCGGCGTTCGTTATCTATCGCTAACCTTTTACCGAATTTTGTCGAAAAACGAGAGGAAAAACGGCAAACGACAATCGACAAAAATCGTTCGAAAACGGCCGGCAAACGGCAATCGGCTAACGGCAAACGGCAATTGCCGCACATCCCTGCTCCCTAGCCTTTTTCAAGGCTTAGACATGTTACGACCAGCGCCCTGTATCATGCGTCTACCATTTGGAAGCAATCGGCGAGTGTTCCAAGGCAGCGATGAGGTCGATCGAATCCTCTGAACCCTACCTAAGCTTCTTTCGATGTAAATGCCTCCTCGGAATCAAGTTTATATGGTGCACTGCGGACTCAGGGGCTCGCATTAAAGTGGAGCGGGCATCGCTCACCCGTGCATGTTGCGTCGCGGTCTTTGAGCGTCGCGTGTGGCGGAATGAGTGGCGACACGACAACCCGGAAACTAGTTGAAATCAATTAGATCAGCATGTTCTGGAGTATCTATTTCCCCGCGTTCATTTCATGTCAAGTGGGAACCTTTGCTTCTCAAGGTGTATTGAAGACTTACTCAGAAGAATAGGTTTTCCGCGCTCACGAATCTCAGCGGAACGTGACACTTACGCGCTCGAGTGAGCAGTTTCATGGAACCTCTCTTATACCAGGCGCATGCGATCGAGTGTGATTCAGTGACGACAGGAGTTCCGCGCTGCGCTTCGAAACCCATCAGTTTCGCGCGTCCTTCAACGCTCCGGAAATTGTAAAACAAAGCTGAGGGGCGCGGATATAGCGGAGCTAACGACGCAAGAGCAGGTATCCTCCTTTTATGAGCTAAAGTTATTCCGCGTCGGTGGCTTGCGTTTGCGCGTGTTTGCTGCGTATGCTTCTCCCCACACTTTCTATCTGTCTCTCCCTCCGCTCCACGCGTGCGCAAAGGAACAGAGTAAATTTGCCTCCGAAACAGAGGACTACTTGCATGAGACTTCCTTACGTTCCGCGTCCGAAACCGCATCTGGGCGCGTCTTTCACGCTTCGCGCGAGTTTTGCGAGAGTCGAGAAAAAAAAACCTGGTGGATCAACCCGAATCCCGAGTCATTGTACTTTTATGCTGCTTACAGTGTTTTCTTTTTTAGAAGCACATGCATTTCTAATACCCAAGTCCCTATTCTGTATGTACTTCTATTAGAGGTGTATTTCGAACAGAGGCTGTACATCTAATTCTCAGCCCTCTCTTTCTGGAGTACTTCCATTAGAGGTGTACTTCTGATAGAGGGTGTACTTGTATTCTTCGGAACGATTTTTTCGAGTTCACAATGGTGAACTGTTCGCATTTCTGGGAGAGATTCCCAGTATAACACCGAAAACTTGTACGCATTGAAACTTTAGACCGAAACCACGGAAACTTAGGCACTTTCCGCTAGGCTCAATCGAACTAAGGCTTCCACAATTACTGATACCATATTTTTAAAAACATTATTCACACTCTTCCCAAGTCAAATTCTTCCAAAAATTGTATACCGTATTTCCTCTTTTAGAAGTACGTGTACTTCTAATACTCAGGCTTCTATTTTATATGTACTTCTATTAGAGGTGTGCTTCAAATAGAGGCTGTACTTGTAATTCTTAGCCCTCTCTTTTTGGTGTACTTCTATTGGAGGTGTACTTCTAATAGGGGCTGTACTTCTATTATTCGGCGCAATTTTTGTGAATTTCGAATGGTAAACTGTTCGCATTTCTGGCACATAATTCCAGTATAACACCGGAAATTTGCATGCATTGAAATTCCAGTTTGTAACAACGAAAACTTAGCCACTTAGGTTCAAACGAATTGAGGCTTCCACAATCACTGATTTTCAAAGTTATTATTCACACCCTTCCCAAGTTAATTTCTTCCTAAACTTGCATGAGTTCGGTATCGCTTTTGTTGACGCGTGCTTCTAGAGGAAGAGAGAGACCATCCACTCGTTAGGCTAAAAAGCAGTGGAACTGATCGGCTCTCCAGCCGACCAGAGCGATTAAAAGCGCAGTGCTTGTACCACCTGACGACCGCTCTCCCAGAGGGGAGTTCTTTGCGTCCACAATCTACTGTAGGTGAAGTCTACCATTGGTGGTTCCTGATTTCTTCGTCGTATAAACGATACCTCTGCATGCTCAGATAGAGACATCACACTCCCCGCTGTACCACTAGCCGACGTCCCGTAACCCCTCACGCGGAAGGCCAATAGATCGGTCGCGGGCAGTCGGCAGCGCCGTTTCGTTGACTGCCCGTACACAGTGAACAAGCACTCTGCGGCCCTTCTGCCACCGAATTACGGCTAATCTGATGACTGACAGAACACAGTCCTAAAACAGTTCGCGGCACATTTAAAAATCACCCTTTAAGAAAAGGTCTGTTAAAACAAAATTTCAAAAATCCGCTCCTGAGGATTTCATCTTGGACTGCTCTTGACAAGTAAGGGTTGAGCTTATACGGGGAAGCTTCCTACACCCATTGATCCCTGCAGTCTTCCCATTCGCAGATGCCATTAACGGACAGTCGTTCACCTGCCCAAGACCAGCATCACACACAGCGCGGGTTTTGAGAAGAGTCTCAACACTGCGTTCTCTGCTCAGCAATCGTTCATTGGCTCCACTCTAGTGGATGGTGCAATGATGATATCAAAGTGGGAATCGATGAGTGAGGGTTCGATGACCCCCAGGAATAGCCGACTGTCGGCCGACACTCCGCGGAAAGACGGAAAAGCCTCTCTATCCGCGGGAAGTGGGGCGCTGAGCCACGCCCATAAAATTGGAGCCGCGCGAAGTCGACTAGCCCGACTTGGCCGGCGGGAAGTGGGCTGTTTTTATCTGAGTGAATGATCCAATCATCATAATGCTGGGAAATCTTGACCTCTCAAGGACCGTTAAAGTTATTGTCCTGGGTCAAAACAAGTCATCAAAATTCTTTTAAATTACCTAAATGAACTCCGTGCAATCGCCGTGAATAACAGAAATATCAAATTTCGGCTCTGTGTTTTTTCTTGGTCATTCCAAGTTTGTCGAAGTTTCATCGGACGTTATCCCATACAAGCAAAATTTGACCGAGAGAGGGCATGTAGCATTCGAGAGAGACGAGAAAAGCATTTCGTCTCTCTCAAATGCTAAATTTAGATTGCCAAACATTTAAACGAGTACCGGAGGTTCAATCCGAAAAGAGGTGTACTTTGAAAAGTGATGTACTTCAATTAGAGGGTGTACTTGTAATACTCAAACCTCTATTTTACATGCACTTCTAATAGAGGTGTACTTCAAATAGAGACTGTACTTCTAATACTCGGTCTTCCCTTTCAGATGTACTTCTATTAGAGGTGTACTTCAAATAGAGGTGTACTTCTATTAGAGAAAAAACGGTAAGTCGTTATCGCTTTCATTGACATGTGTTTTACGAGGTATTGTGGGACCAATGGGAGCGACCCGGTAGGCTCAGAAACAGTGGAACTAATCGCCTTTCGAGCCGTCCAGAGCGCGGTTGAAGAAGCGTTCTTAAACGACCTGACAACAGCTCTTCCAGAGGCTAGTTCGCACAATATTGAGAAAACATCTCGTACAAACAGGTCTCTCTCGAATGCCACATTCGAATTGACAAACACTTTCCCCAGTACCGGAGGTCCATTCCAGAAAGAGGTGTATTCTCAAAAAAGGTGTACTTCGATTAGACGGTGTACTTCTACTACTCTGAACTCTATTTTATATGTACTTCTGGTAGAGGTATACTTGAAATAGAGGGTGTACTTATAGTACTCAGCCTTCCCTTCTAGGTGTACTTCTATTACAGGTGTACTTCAAATTCAGATGTGGTTCTACTAGAGGAAATACGGTATCTCTGATGCGCACATTTTTGAGCTAGGGATATGCTGACATCCAAACATGCGCATCAGAGTGATCTCGTTTCGCACATTCATTGTCAAAAGAATTGAGTGGCAGAACCATTCTAAGCGTTGCAAAAGCTGCTACACCAAACACACAAGTTGACTGGATTTGAAAACTTCTTGAAGAAGTTTTCCATTTTTTCTCCTCCAAAAGTTGAAGGTTCTGTGAGGCCTTTCAGCGAATTCCTCTATTTCGAGGTGCTCTTTGAGCAGAATCAACAAAAATTAGATACGTTTTCTGCGCCTACGCTAGTTTTGGATTAGAAAATCTCAATTAGGACAAACGACTCACCTCTGTGCCTGCTGTAAAAATGTATTTGGCAAACTGTGCAATTGTACTCGATCGTTCCTCAACTTTCTTGTGCTTGTTTTTTGAGCTTGTCTGCAAACACTCCATAGACTTCTTATTTATGTACATACATAAACCTTTATTGAGTATGAAAAACAATAAACAAAGCGTATCATCTGTCACCTTTGTTGGTCCAAGATGCGACGGTATCCGCGTTAGTGATATGTAGCTGAAGAACTTTGTCATATTAACAGCCTTTCGTGGTAGACGCTCACCCAGGAGACCAAATTTTTGAACACTGTAAGCGAAGTCGTTGATTACACCCTACACTTCGTGATGCTGGATGTCAGCATTGAGTTTTTGATGCTACTAGCTCATTTAGAATTAGTGGCCCAGCTGTAGACTTTCTGGGTCTAAGTTACTCAATCAATAACGACTTTTCATAGTTTTGCCGCCGCAGTAAATGCCGGCTCCTTTGAGCTATGGCATAATCCGCGCTTTGGAATATAAAGAAATCTAGTGGATGTTAACATGCTCAACATCGCGTTCTCCTTATAGAAACACAAAGCATAATCGTAACTAACCTGATCACAAAAGAAGCAGCTAAAGCTCCGACAGAAATTATGATTATAGCGCACATATAAAACCAGCCTGAATTTGTAATAAGTTTATAATTTGCCACCGGCACAAAATTGTCACCGAAGTGTCTTAGATTTTCTTTTCAAAGTTTTTCATGTTATGGGCTCGATATTGTGATAACGTTGTCGCCGGTGAGGCTGTTTCCCTTCTCCCTCGTCTGTTCACAACTTCAGCCGCTTTCCTCCTCAGAAAGACGGTGTGTGAATGAAAACACACCGCTCTCCGTTTCTTTTATGCCCTACCCCTTATCAATTGGCTATCATCAATTTTGTCTACCGTGAGAATTTTTCGCCGGTGGCAATTTATAATCGTCTGAATTTGTAGAGCTCTTGAAAATTTGATGTTTATTGACAGAACTGGGCAAATCGAACTTTTTGTACTGGATGATGAAACTTGTTTCGCGTGTAATATATGCATAATAACTTGAAAAAAAAGTTTTTTTGCGAGATAAACGCAATAAAGTAAGTCCGAAAATGATTGTCCGCCTACGCGGTCGGCGTGCATTTTGAGCGGACATCGCGGAGGCGTTGTTAAACCTGTATATTGATCAGCACGATTAATAGACGAATATAAGAGTAATATCCCATACAGACGTTTGTAGCCGTGGGAAGGCTCGTCCGAAAAATGCCTCCGGATATGTCGCTCTGTCCCGGTGTACGTAGTCTGTCCGAATGATATTGCGCGGTTTTACGTGCCTGTCGGTCGGTCCATTCCACGAATACACAAAGCTGACCGGGATATTATTCAGCATGTGTATCAGAATCATGCTAAGCGATAAACATGCCTGAAAGGTGCCTTCGCGATGACCGCTCGACACGCGCACCGACCGCGTGGCCGGACAGTTTGATTCGGAAGCACTTTACGCAGCCATCTTTGAAGCACCGTCGAAAAAAAAAACTTGAAGACCTAAGTCAATTTATTGTCCTTATGTCTGAATCATTTGTTTTGTCCATTACTTTGAGTTTTATGCAAGCTCAAAAATCGCATAAGAAGCGAAATAATGGTTGGAGAGACTATCGAGATGAGTCTAAAAAGTTGGGTAAATCCTTCGGGAAGTTTGCCGTGAAGTTGCATAGAAGTTGTTTAAAAGTTCTTGAGCATTCTTGCTATGATCAGAGCTATATGAGTGCTACACATGAGTATAAGTAAAAGTGAAAGTAAAAGTAAAGAGTGCCCATTCACTTTCCAATTCCTTTGGTTCAATCGAACCGGTAGTGTTTTTTCTACTTACTTATCAATGGTATAAAGGTGCTGGTTGATGGCATTTGATCAGAAACCATCAACATCAGAATGGACATCGAGAGTAGCGTGGTAATGCATAACGATATCTTCTCTTCACGCACGCCAGTTGTTGAGCTATGACATGTATTAATTGATTAATGATTTCTCTGACACAGTTAGTTGACTTTCCTTCAATATCTAGCAGATTGCACAGCTACTGTGTTAAAGATCTGTCCATACTTATTGCCGCCACCGCGATTTAACACAAGGTCGATAATAGGATAAAGGCAAGAGTTAATAATCACGCAGCGTCTCTAAGGCTCTGATTATGCAGCTACAAAAGCTCAGAAGTTCTTTCGCAACTCACGAGCAATATATGGGGTGCTAGACAGCGCAGTCGCAGGTTATCTGAGTACGGACAGCCTATAAGTGGTTTTGCGGGGTAATGTGACCGCTTGCGCTTGGTCGAAGCGTGATTTTAGTTAGGCTGTGTGCACACTGATTCCCCAACAAAACTTATCAGATTCATGGACAGATTGTGAACGCGTTTGCTGGCGAAATATGCTTCAACCAACGAGCAACCTACCGCATATATTTTGTAAAAAACCGAAATTCTTAGCACTCGACAGTGATGAGAATTTGCTGTGCTGCGTGTGCGCATGATGTTGTCCTCCATCTGCCATACGCTCTCTCACTGTTTCGAACCCCCGCTTCGCGTCAGCGCGCGGAAGGACTGCGGGAATTTCTAGTTTTTACAGCCTGTATGAACGATCGATAGGCAACGCGCAAGGGATTAATAGCGTTGTGCTTTTTCACATGTTGCAAGCGTATTCAGAGAGCATTATTCTGTCGAGAAAATATTCCGAAAATGAACGATACCTTGTAGTGAAAAACCCGGTTATAGCTATCAACGTAATGATGAACGTTGGAATCACAAGGTTCACAAGATAGAACAATGGTCGACGTCTGCAAGGATGCGTACTTTTCCAAACAACATAGTGCTAGTCCGAAGGTTTATCAAGATGTAAATCACCTCAAGAAAAGTGTGAAGTCCATGAGAGTGTAGTTATTCGGACAGCACACATAATGGACCTCATTTCGAATGGCTGCAATACGAAGGATTTACCCAACAAAAAACAGGTGGCAGTCGAAAAAAAGCTTGTCTGCCAGAAAAGCTGACATGCATTACATGCACCATAGTGGAAGCTAATGACAAATGATCTGTCTTCGTAGTATCCGTTCTTTTTGTTCTGGATAACGTGAAAACAATCGTGTGATCTTGCCAGGTAGTTTTCACGATTAAAACAGTCTTCGATCCGATTCCCGACGGAAACGCAAAAACCGTTTTTAACGTGAACACTGTCATAAAACAAGGAATAGTTAAGGTTAGGTTGCTAAATAATCAGGCGATTCATAACAAGGATAGAGCAAGCTAAGCGGGACAATTCAATAGGTACTTTCAGTACGAGCAAATACAAGTTGAAATCGTTTCATGCACTGGACAAGCCTGAAGCAGTGTTTTTTTTTGTTACTAGGAAACGTGCTAGGGCACAAGCTTTCAACCGGTCACTGTCCCACGTGGCAACGAAGGAGAACCGTGCGAATTTTCGAATAGTTGGAAATTGTGAAGAGACGTGAGTTTTGGGCCAAAAATGAAAGCTTTTCTAGGCAGTCATATGTAAGTGTGAGGAGTGTATTGTCAATTACCAATATTACAAGTTGTAATGTGTTTTGTGATACTTTTGCCTTGCGAGGTTCTCACGATGGGACTTCATATGTAAATCGGCCTGACGTTTCGAGGTCACCGTCGTCTTCAGAGGCCTGACGTAATTTGAGCAGCAAGTTTCAATATTTTTCGAAAATTTCAGCTTCGAAATCCCGTGCGTAGCGCAAGTTTCGTATTTTTTTTAATTTTGAGTCGCCAGTAGTATGTGACGTACCTCCGTCGAGGTAAGGGGCAACAGTCCGCTGGGCTCTGACTGTAACAGTCTGGCTAGCTTTGGGGGATTATCGAACCTCACTTTGTGCATCTGAGGCAGCGCCTCCTGCCACTACGCTACGCGCGTTTGAGAAATTCTAGGTGTCCTGAAAAAATGCCTAGGTAGATAAAGCATAATGTATTACATTTCTCAGAGATTTTGACCCAAGGTCAAACCATGTTTCGGCAGCGTCCACTACTTACGAGAGCGCGCGATAACGCAGAATCGATGACCATTAAAGGCACAGTCCAAGCTCAGGGACGAAATTTGAGATTTCCACATAATTGTGAACTATATCTACGCCGCATAACACCTGCCGAGTGCGAGCTCTTGATTTCTCCCAGTAAGTGAGATATAGGAAGACGCCACTCTGGGGCACCCACCTCGAGAAGCCACTTTCGCACGCCCCTTTTCGATCTTTTGAGCTCAACAGTGACATGATAAGCGAAGGTTTCCGATCAGTAGCCCCATTCTTCCATTATTTCTCAGCCTCTCTCTTTATTCAGGTCGGTTCTCGGTTGCAAATGATGGAAGTTACAAGCCTTGGACAACTCGTCCATCATGCTTCCGCAGCTCAATTTTTGAGGGGCCATAACTCCACTCCTAGGGAATTTCGTAAGATTCCAGAGAAATCATTAGAATCAGCGTGGGACCGTTTTGAAGATAGGTAAAAAAAAACAAGAAAACGATTCTGAGTTCGGACTGTGCCTTTGAGTGAAGAGAAAGGCTATGAATGAAGGGGAAATTAGGGCTGATGATTGACATTCGTCTCACCACTGAGCTCGTGAAATGATTCAAGGGGCGTGTCAAAGTGACTTCCTGATGTGGGCGCCCCAGGGCGGCTTCTTCCCATATCTCGCCTATTTTAGGGGATCGACGGCTCGCACTTGACACGCGCCATATAGGGTGGTTCCACTTCACAACTAATAGTAAGCGGTAATCTCAGATTCCGTCCCCGAGGTTGGACTGCGCCTTCAAATTTGGCGTTTTTCTAAGTTCACTCGAAGCGGCCCGTGAGTGATTTTGAATCCGGAGTTTGGCACTTTGCTTTCATTCATCCTGGAACAAATTAGTAATCAACAGAAAAATAGCCACTCGTGACTTCAATGCGTATGCGAAGAAGTGGCATGCGAAAAAAAAGGTAACGTGCAGTTCGCTCATCCAGTCAAGAGAACTGAAGTAGAAAGCGAAAACGATCCTCGAACTCATGAATTACCACATTCGAAGACGAGTAGTTACCGCACTACGTAAGGCGACCCCAACAGAACAGAGGCCCTCATATGTAACCGGAATACTAACCAGAAGTGGCAACCAAACTCCATTCTCCGTTTGGTACATAGTCGCTAGTGCCGATCATACCGTCTGCTGATCCTAGATTGCACGTGGAAAGAATAAAAGAAACTGGTTGAAATTCTGCATTGAGTAAGGTGCTGGTGCGAAAAAAAAACGCTAGATCAAGGTGTACATGCTAAGGTTGAAGCCAGGCTCCACAGTAGTGCAGTGAAGTTGGGCTGGGGATTCCGCTTGAAAAAGATCGCGCCATTCTCGTGAAGCTAAGTGAAAGAAGAAGAAGTAGAAAATCACTGGAGAAAGCCGTCGTGAAAATATAAACGAAAGGTGAATTACAGTGAGGGTGAGTGCATGAAATAAAACAGAGGATAAACGTGCGGATTATGGCGCACATAAGCAGAAAAAGCCAGCCAGTGAGGCAAGCTTTAATAGCGGCAAAATTAAGGTCACTGAACCCTCCGAGTTCTGGGAATGCAGACGGTTCTTCTTATGCAGTAGTTTTACGAACTATTTTTTGGGCTCTAATGCAGAAGTGTAAGCAAGCTGCAGAGGCCTGGGTTTAGAGTGAATACACAAGCTTTGCAGGCGTTATACTGCGGTAGCGGTTTTTGTCTTAGGATTTGTTGTCTTGTTTCAGCTGCGTGAACACCACATGTTTCACAACCGCGCTGTCAAATCTCCGTTAAGACAATGGTACTCATGAGGGACTTCGCGCACAGTCATTCTTCACAAGATGGGTGATCGGGAAGATCTTTGCAACTATACCAATAAGTTTGCTAGGCGTACTCTACAAGTTATTCACCAAGAATGTTCTTTCGTGTATGTTGTGGATCCTGGATGAAGCTGAACCACCAGAGCACGCTGGATTTCGACAGGAATTCAGCTACATGGACCACATCCAAACCGTCGCTATGGTTATCGAAGTCTGTGCCGGGAGTACCTATTGCCCTTAGTTTTCCCTTTTTTCTACTTTGTACGAAAAAGCTTCCAAAAGCGTCAAATCGAATGCCGTCCTGTGAGCTCTAGCCGATCAAGGAGTAGACTCGTCCTATGTAAGACGCTAGTCGACTGTAATTGAAACAGTACTACGACGATACAACTCTTTCATCGCCCTGTAACTATTCCCATTGGAAATGGGGTTAGACAAGGTGGCACTATATTGCCCAAGCTGTTCACCGCCGCCTTGCTGTGGAGAAAGAAGCCGCGCGACTGGGACGACAAGGGCATATGTGAGGATGGAAAACTCCTTCGAACCTTTGTTTTGAAGATGACATCAACATCTTTTTGAATGGTACCAGTGAGGCGGAGTTGATGCTAACAGTTTTGAACGAAACAAATAAAAGGACTGGACTGCGGATCAATCATAGAAAGACCAAGTTCATGAAGAACGCCTGGTGCGAAGGAACTCTGAGATTGGTGGCACACCGATCACGGAAACCAACTCCTACACACTCAAACAAATCATCGCTCGGAGCGGGACCGGCTCCTCCCAGTTATGACGTCATCGCCCAGACAGCGGCCGAGGGGCCAACTGGCACCGCGGTCCCTGTCCGGTAGGAATATCAGCGTCGGCCGCTCTCCGGTCGCTCTCAGGGCGACAGCGGTGCCATCGCCAGAGATGGAGAGACGCGGGATTGGTTGTTCTTTGATTGATAACGAGCGAGCCACGTTATCACTTAAAGAAAAACCAATCCTGCGGGTATAAAAGGCGGCTCGTCTCGTGAAGAAGGGTAGTTGGCCTTTCGAGGCCACTCTGGAAAGGTGACCTCGGGGCACTCTCAGGAAGACAATTTTTGGCGGCCGAGGAGATCCCCATGACCCGCGGTGGGGAAGGCTTCCTCGTTGCGGGCCATGCTGGGATGGTGTCCTTTCTGCGGCCTGTAGCAGGATAAACCTCCTGGACCACAGGCTGTAACAAGTACCTTATCCTCTTAAAGGCACTGTCCACGATAAAATCAGTCTCCGAGTTTTCACCGGAAAGCAAGAGGTTCGAGCCCCATTCATCCAGAAACGTTGGGAAAACGGCTAAAAACGATCACGAACGAGCCCCAGAAGGCCCTAATTTGAGTGTTTCGCTCACGCAATGCCCACTCCCTCAACGGCTACCGATAAAGTTGTTCAACTCAAAATTTCAGTTTAAAGGCAGTGTTCACGATGAAAATCGTTTTTCTGTTTTTCAGCCTATCTTGAAAAGGGCCCCATGCTGATTCCAATGATATCTCTGAAATCGTACACGACCTTCTCGGAACCAAGTTATGGTCCCTCAAAGATTGAGCCATGGAAACATGGTGGACGAGTTGTCCGAGGCTTGTTACCTCCGTCTTTTGCAGCCGATCTATGAGAGCTGACCTGAGTAAAGAGAGAAGCTGAGAATTAAGGGAAGAACGGGGCTAATGATTGAAAATCATCGCTCATCTCCCGATCTCGAGCATTCATTTGTTCAGGTCGGTGGGCGTGTGATGCGCTTTTGGGGTTTTCAACGCGCTCGAAGTTGCAACTTGGGGCTCTTCCTGGCTCGTTTTCATGCATTCTTTAGACGTTAACGTTACAGAGTGTCCCTCCACTATCCAATCCTAGTGGAATTTCGAAAACTTTTTTCATCGTGAACACTGCCTTTAAGAAGGTAATCGATCTTCAAATGGGGTAAGTCTAGTTAAATGGAGTGGACTAAAACCCCCTGAATGTATGCTGTTTTCTTGAAATGGGTTTTCCAGTTGTTAACGGATCAGAGGCAGTTGAAAGGAGCAGTTAGGAAAATTTCGATAATCGCCCGGACAGGGAACGCAGTGCCAGTTGGGACCAAAGATCGCTCCGAGTGGGACTGCTGTCTCCCGGGGAGCGGCTGCTGTCGCCCGAGTAGATAGCCAATTTTCGCTCGGAGCGGAGAGACAATATCGCTCGAGTCGCTCTCCGGTTCCGCTCCGAGAGATAATTTGTCTGAGTACGTGTACCTGGAACGCGCTCCTTGAATTTGGACAACGACTTGGATGAAGAACTTGGAAGGAAAAGAACAGCATGGGCAGCTTCCGGGCCTGTCGAAAAAGCCACCGACCAACTGTCTGACCCAGAACTTTGCGCTCACCTGTTTGACTTAAAGGCAGCAGACACGCTCGAAAAAGTTGTTGAGATAACTACATTAGTGGGGTCGTGCAGGCCCTAGAAGAGCCCTCACGAAGTTGCAAGCGTTAGAAACGAGTCCAAATGACCGTATTTGAGCCGTAGTCAGTCACGAAATCATCCTTGCTCCGCCCATCGATACGGGCTCCGCCCCTCCATACAGGTATTCAATGCTCGATCGCGGACACTCTAGATTACTTTTTAGGGTTCTAACGGCGTAAACGTTCCAGAAAGGGCCGTACAAGTACATCAGCGTCGTTATCCCAACGAATTTGTGGCTAGCTCCGCTATTTCAGCCAGTGCCGTACAACTCGTCCACTTTTGGGCCAATATAGAACGTACCGTTATATCTTGATTTCCGTCGATTTGTTTTCGTCTTTTTCGTTATTTCTGAATACTAATAGCTTCAGACCTTCAGTTTAATCCATAAAATTGATATCATTTTTGAGCGTGTCTGCTGCCTTTAACGGTTATCCCTGCGCTCTGCTACGCAGCCGAAACTTGGGCCGACACAGCGTCCACGCCAAGATCGTTGCAAGTTACCTACGAAGCGTTCGAGCATTGTCTTCTAAAGTACTCAACATCAACCCCGACTACACAGTTAAGACCTTAGGATTATATCCCATCTCTGTGATCCAGTGGAATACGCATCGAAAGCCAAATTTCGATGGGCCAGTCACTTCATTAGGAGAGCTAACGATAGATGGACAAGAAGAACGGCTGAATGGACTCCGATTGAAAGCTGCGCCTACGAGGCACGCCACGTGCCTGATGGACAGACGTTTTTTCAAGCCTCGACGACGAACATTTGCTTCCAGTTATCGAATGGCGAGACGAAACAGATCACCACCATGGCCAACGACTGCGAGAGAACGAGACAAATATTAGTTGAGTGGAGGCTCGCACGATACGTGAAAACGAGCCGCTAAAATACCAAAGTAAAGCATCAAGGATGCTCAAAATTCTCGTGTCCACCAGATGAGGTGTCGGACATCATACAGCGTTGTCTGCTTAGTAACGCTGTCGTCGAGAAGAAGTGCGAGTAGTATCGGCGTCAGCCTGACGTCATTTCAGATTGTAAAGCAGTCCTTATATTCAACCCTTGTCGTCCACAGTTATATTCAACCCTTGTTGTCCACTTTTGGGTAGACGCTATCGCAGCGGTTGCCCTTCTCCGATTTCGGGTCTACTTTTCCGTCCTTGCAGCATCGACTTGCACAGTGTAGAGGGTACCAGAGCTGGTTCGACGGCAACACACTGGAAGCCTTACGCGATGGCCGTCCGAAGATATAACCCTCCTAGCCGAATATGCTTGCATCTGTCTTGGCTTTCAAGTTCTGGACCCTATAGCCTCTGATTGTACGCTGTACTATTAGGAGTACGGTATACTTCTGCGGCACACGGTGATGCCGCTGTTCGCAACGACAGCGACCACACATGCCGCGAAACTTCTCCAATTGAGGCTGGCATCATACATCCTGCGACCAGCGACAGCGACAGTGCATATTGCGCATATCGAATTTCGGTTGATATTTATGGTAAACAATGTGTCGCATCTTATCCCGGTCAAAGCCTGTCGCTCTCGCAGTTCGCTGCACAGCGAGAGCGACAGGCTCCGGCCCGTAAGAAATAAGAATTATGTCAACTCTCTTCGACACATCGCTTCAATCGACGCGCGACAACTGCTCATACAACGGCCAAAGCCGTTGGTCCGATGAGGGTCCCACCGTGGCTTGCGCTAGATTGCATGCGTGTCGCTGATGGCAGCGAAAAAGTATACAATACTCCTTACAACGCGCTCACCCGGTAACCAGGGTCAACCCCGGGAAATAAATTAAATCTGGAGAGGGACCTTGCCCAGGGCTAACTACGGGTCAGCACTAGCTCCAACTCCATTCCGAACTCTGCATCCATGGGAATGATACGTCCGAATTCACGGTGAGCGATGGCAGGATCCTGACCAAGTCTCTTCTGAGCCATTATTGGAGCAGTAAAGGTGCGTGCAGGACACCTCCACACGGTATATCACCCTCTGTGCACGTTGACGAGAAGCTTTTCCAAGGGGTGGACGCAAAACCATAAAGCATATTGCCAAAGGATATGGCTTAAACGCAGAATCCGACACACTTTATGACAGCAATCAATAGAAACACCCAACTCAGAGGAGCCACACCTCAGATTATACGCCGTGAATTAGCACTCATAATTTGTTGGCTATTGTTCTTTTGCGCACTCGTGATCTCTGAAGTAGTGAGGCCTTTACTGGGGCCCATCTACTACTGTACTAGCACATGGTCCTTGAAGCCTGTAAAGTAAGCGTAGATTAAGCTCAAAGCTTGCAGCTCAAGCGATACAGCCGCATCAACTGTGAAAGCAGAGCCACATCGGACCTTCTTATGTATTATGAAGTCTGCACCATTTTACAGCTCCATTTAAAAAGTCGTTGACCTTAAAGTCTGAGCGTTTTAATGACTTGTTAATAACGAGAGCAGTACAACAACGGTGTGCTCCAACTACAGACAAGCGTGCGAAATAGCATGCATGATCAAGTGAGCCAAAAACTACACCTCTGGCATAAGAGCGGACTGATTGGCGTGCTCAATCCACCTAGTCTGTCAAGGGAAGCCTCTAGAGCGTTAAACGCATTCGCGAAGGCGAGATATGTACATTGTTAGTAGCTCTTGGGTCTCTAGTGGAACTGTGTAGTATAACGTCCCGAGTTGCTGGTTCCAAGAAGTTATAAGCTTCCCTCAAGCTTCGCGAGGAGCTGATGGAAATGGATAGTACGCAGTTTCACTATAGGTCCCCTAGACGAACTAACAATACAATTAGTTTTCGCTGATGAGTTTACGCTCGAGACACTTTCACTGCAAGCTGTAATAATGGGTCGATCATGTTCATGCCAAGCAAAAGGTCCGATCGAAACCCGAAATAGGACTGTTTCCACATTGAACATGGCAAGACGCTCAAGTCGCTCCAGGCTCTCAAGTTCGGACTGGTCAAAAATGACCCTGATGGGCAGCTGCCAATATTATGACATATTGGGAACGAGGCTGGAAAGTTGAAGATTCCGAGTTCGACTGCTGTCTGCAGTTGGTGTTCCGCTGCAACCGCAGTCAGAAGTTGAGTGAAATTTAATCGCTTCTGGAGCTGAGCGCGCTATGAGGGCAAACAGCCTACGTTCAGTCCGCTGCTATGCTCGAAGATGCTCTACAAGAGTCGAATTAATCTACCTGATGTCCCCATGAGGCTCCATCCTTCACTGGGGAGAAAATTCGTTGTCCCAACGGCGTTCTCCAATGAATGATAGTCGATGTCGTGATTATCTGACGTCCAACTTCCGAATAGCATATGACACTCTTGCGAGTCAAACGGGAAAAACTGGAACTATCCTTTTGTGTTTAGATCTACACTGGGTAGAGATCGTTACCTGTAAGTAGAGTCTGCAATGGAACTTGTAAATCGCCGGGTAGAGGAATTCCACATATGACCGGCGATTCTCATATTCGGTGGTGACTTTCGCATACAACAGCCGTCGCTGATCATCGTCTTTCATCACCAATCTGTGAAAAGATTTGAATCAAACGATTATTGAACGACTTATTCAAACATCTATTATGAGCTTACGTATTATACAATGTCGTATCTGGTATCCATATATTGCTGTGGTGAATTTTCACTTCGGTTATATTGTCGAATTTGGATGGATTCCAGTAGATGAACTCGTCGTACCACCGCTCAATCACCCATGCAGAAATAGCAACATATTGTTGTCGTTCATTCTAAATGGTATGCGGGAATGACTCTTCTCACAATACAAGAAAGTCTCGGTAAAATCCTAGATCTTGCGTTGAACAAACGGATTATTTGATGGATGTATAGGTTAGGATCAAACTTTCAGTCGCCGCGATCGGTCGCTGGAATTATCAGGGGTTTTTACAGTTAGGCGGCGTTCAGAGTTTTCGTGGGGCGACGCGATGGTACATGCCAGTGCGACGAGTAGGAACTCAGGTGTGAACTTCAAGCGAACGCTGGGCGATTACGCGCAATTGCGTACACACGCGATTTCGCGTAAGCAAGCAACAACATTTTCTAGTTAGGTTAGCAACAGTTCGTTCGTGTTTTTTTAGTGCAAGTGATCTTAAATATGCCCTCTTTATTGTTTTCATTGCGAGATCTGGTTGAGTTTATGAATTAACCCTGAACAAAACCTGCAACAGGCTTGACATCGCCCGACGACCATCGCGTTGCTTTGCAATACAAGGCGACGCGATCAACGCGGAGCGATCATCATTTACGCGTCGAATCCGATGTATCGCGACAATTCGGTCAGTAAACACCTAGCGACGAGGCGATGCGATTTCACCGAATCGACACGTAGGCTAACTATAATGTCGCAACGCGCCGGGAATGAACTCTGAACAGCTCCTTAGAACGCGGCGAGGCGCGGTTTCATGTTTCAGATGAGAATGGACGAGCGGAGCGTTATCGATCGTTGCCCATTGATGGAATCTAATTGCGCCGCGCTGCGATGAGGCTCTAGATTACGTCTTAGAGCAGAGAACGCCGCGTGAGTGGTGTACGGGGCAGTGATCTGATCGGTCGCGGTCATGTCCTATTTATGGTCACCGCGCTTGGCGTCATTATGGAGCAACGTATAGTCCCTGCTATTTGTGCAGCAAGTCAAAGACGCGACAGCCACTTCACAAGCGCGCCGTCGTCCATTTCTGATCGGAGCGATTAGATCGCGGCAACGGAAGTATGATTCCGGTATTATTCAGAATAGAAAGATGCTAAAACCAAATAGGGATGTGCAGAATGGCGAAATGTAGCGAAGGGATATCGCGCCTCTAAACAGGGAGGTTCCCAGCGACTTGGTGACGCTTACCTAATCTAACTATCGGATGCTGTGAGGACGAAAAAACAATGCGTGGCCAAGAAAAGATGTCATTTCACCTTCGTAACCTGTGGTGATTTCTGTGCGGAGAAGTTCGATAGCCGATGACATCTGGTCTATTTTCCAATACTTCTCGTTTTCAAGCCTCTCTTCGCGCTTTGGCGCCTGAAGGCTATCGCCTGGATCAGTGACCTCCTTTTTATTATAGAGAATGGGGAATGCCATGGCGGCGATACTTTGTGTGAAAGCTGCAGCTTGCTCTGTCGCCCCAACACCCGAGAATCCCGAAACGATGTCGTCATTGAGTGGTGCTAGGTAGTCGGCACCATGAAAACCACCAGTGAACGTCGCTGTGTCAGTACTCGACAACGCTATAACTTCGCTTTGCGCCGGGAGGTGCAGCTCTGCAGAGGTCATGAGAATTTGATAAGTAGAAAAAGTCGTACCAGTTCAATAACTTGGTAGAGCTCCATCTTGAAACGGACATCTACTGGCTTACCAACTTGACGCTTGGGTCGCACGATGTCTGGACCTCGTTTGCGAAGTAGAGCAGACATGAGGCGTTGAGATGTGGTTGGTGTAAAATCTTAATGCATTCAGTATTCGAAGGTAAACAATATACTTCTAGAAGGAGCAGGATTCATCATTGCATTCAGATATTGGTGAGAAAGCATCTGTTTTGATGCGAATTTGTGTTCTTTATTGGAAAGACGAATAGTTGTAGCTCACCATAGTAAGAATTGGTGCTGAGAATTGTCTGTGGCAGGTGCACCCCAATGCAAATCCCAATCCAAAAAGTGCGTCTTCCCCTAATAAAAAAACCAAAAACAAAAACCTTGTCTTATTCGAGGCCATTAAAGGCACAGTCTAACCTCAGAATCGAAATTTCGTTTTTCTGCTCACGTTAAAGAAAATTTCACGCTGATCACATTGGTGTCTCCAGAATCGCTCAGAACTCACTACGAACGGAGTTATGGTCCCTCAAGGATTTAGAATTTGTACAATGGAAAGTTCGCGGACGAGTTGTCTCGAGCTTGTTTTTTCTCGTTATTCGCAGCCATCGTTCTGAAGCAGGCCCTAATGTAAAGCCAGACCGAAAACAAATGGAAGAACGTAGATTTTGAATGAAGTCAACCGCGCTTCTCTTCCCTATTGAGATCGGAAACCTCTCGGTGGGCGTCACCCATTTTTTCATGGGGACGTAGTCGACTTTTTCCTCTCGTTTTCTCGCTTATTTGAGCGAATTGAGATTTCGCGCTTGGCAGGGTTGTTATACGCGGCAGCCGGAGTATAATATCAAAATTACCCCTGAGGTTGGACTGTGCCTTTAATCACACTCGAATCTCAACTTCCATTTTGGCTCAAACACGACCAATCGAGCCAGGACTCGGCCGATAACTTTAATCAGTAGTCCTCTTCAGCAAGAGCCCTACAGCATCCCGATCTAAAGAAAGCTTTTCATTCACCACAGTCGTACTAGACGGATTTTGGTTCACTAGGTACACTAAAAATGCAATCGAAAAAGCTAAAAAATCGGTCTAGAGACCTTTTCCGAAGGATTTCCACGTTGAGATGGGGGCCAAAAATTCTCAACTTCACGTTTGAAGGCATCGCGCACGCCGAAAAGCACTTTCAACTATTTGTGTACAATCAAAGAATTCGGACTATGTAGCTGACATCAGCCACAAAACTTGAGGCTCTGAAAACGCGCCTCTAACAAGTTATGGCCACCCAAAAATTGCTGTGGGTTGATTATCTAGCATTTTTTTCATAGAATATTGATGTGCCTGTAAAACAACATCAGAAGCGATTATAGTACAAACTCCACATCGAGGGAAACTTTGAAAATAACAGTGACCAGGTGTCCAAATGCAGAAAAACTTCAAGAAAGATTTCGGTGAATTAATTTTTTACAGTGCATTCAAACCGGGTTTACTTTACAAAAGAAGGGTTTCTAAGGGATCTCTCAACATATTCGTTCGCTAAAGAGGGCTAGCTTTTAATGAGAAAATCGGAAAATTAATACTTCTAAACATATCGGCCTGGGAGAATAGGCGCGTAACTCTTTTAGCGGCCCTCTTTGGAATGAACACAATTCGGTGCAAAGTCGAGCAAGAACTTTCGCCCTCTAGAAGCCTAGTCTTCTCAGTAGCCTGAAGCCACCAGGGCAAGATTTTTTTGCCGCTCCAGCTCTGTGCAGTGGGATAGTTGCGGCGCTGAAAACGAATATGAGGTCGTTTCTCAGTTTCCCGAAAGGTAAGTCAAGGTAATGGAACGCCTGTAGAGTCTCCTTGTAGATTTCAGCCTAATTAGTGGAGGGGCCTGCGTAGGTAGATCACAGCGCGCGATCAAAACGGTTGGCCGGTGGTGTCGCTAACCGCACGGCCAGCCGCAATTATCGCGCCCGCTCCACCCACTAGACTGAATCTGATGAGGACACTATAACTTCGTTCGAAGGAAAAAACAAATTTCACGTCAAAAATAGTAGATAGTAAAATGGGCCCTACATAAATGTGGGGGTGCAATCACACACAAAGTGCATTTCTGAAATTACAGACCTTGCTCCGCTGATGAATCCTGCCCTGACACTCAGATAAATGTTAAATTATACCTTCAGATTCTGGTTCCACATTTGCAGCGACATACATCATAAGATACGCAAATATTGTACTTTTCATTTCTGAAATAAACAAAGACAAGAATCGCGGAATTTTCGATGTTAGCTTACGACATAATTATCAATTAGTACTATGGGAAAACACACTTTCGGACGATTTCGCACAATGATGCTGAGGCTCCACTAAGGAGCACAGCTGCTAAAAAGTTATTGCGATAAGAACAAGAATGCTTGAAGAATGGTAGCTCAACAAAAACAATCGCTTAGAGAGCACTACAAATCGGGGTTAAAGATTGCCACCGCATTGCTATGGAAATGATGAAGCAGTGCACACATTCCATTTGATGGAGAAAATCAGAATTGTTCTAGGACTCAGCCACATCTTTCTGTTGAACAAGACACCAAATATCCAATGTTGATATGTCATTAATTACATATTGTTGAGGAATGTTATTGTCGACACTGACAAATGCATCCAAAATCGCGTATTATGATTAAAAACGGAGCCTACAGAACTAGAATAACGAATAGTGGTTTGATTTCTTTTCAACACAGTGTAGAGCAGGTACAACCTATAAAGGCGAGTAGATGCGTGGCAATTTTCAGGTAAGACTCCGTTCTGTTTTCCGAACACTGGCACCTGCTTGAAGGTAGTGTTCGCGATAAATCTCGTTTTTGAGTTTTAGGTGTGAAACACTCTGCTGGGAGATTCTGGAGAAGATATAGTCGAAGAAAGCAGCGAATACTAGCCAGAAATCTTTGAAACGGCCGCGAAGTGAAGATTTTGTTAGCCCGGTACACCTGCTAAGCCCGCCCCGCCCCCAGTTCTGACGAGCTTGTGGCGCCGCGGACGTTTTCGATGGCAAATTGCTAAGCACCTCCGCCACCTCTAGCTCGATCGATACTCGTACATTTCGCCATTAGCACGCGCTTGCGAAATATAGGAGAGGGCGCGTAAACTCGGTCGCGCCCTGAGCCTGTACGTACGTTAGAAACCGTTATTTTCGCTTATTATGAGCGTTTCTCTTATCTGTTTCTGCAAAATTTGTTAACTAACGGTCAAACATCCCCATTTTTGAGTCGAACTTGAATATGATACTTATCGTGAACACTGCCTTTAGAGGCTTAGTCCAACCTCAGAATCTCTCCTATCGTGAAAAAAGTCCCACGCTGATTCCAATGATGCCACTGAAATCGTGCAAGACTCCCTAGGAAAGGCGTTATGGCCCCTCGAAAATTGAGCTGCGGAAGCCCGGTGGACGAGTTGTCCGAGGCTTGTAACTTCCGTCATTTGCAACCGATTTATGCGAGCCGACCTGAACAAAGAGAGATTGAGAATGAAGGAAAGACAGGGGCTATTGAGCGGAAACCTTCGCTCATCTCGCCACTGTTGAGCTCGAAAGATCGTAAAAAAGGGGGGAAATGCCAAGCTGGCTTCCTGATGTGGGCAACCCAGGGTGGTTCCTCCTATACCTCGCTTATTCGGAGGAATCGCGAGCAGGCACCTAGCAGATGCTATATAGTACATAGGGTGGGTCTACTTCACAACTAACTAGGAAAAGTCTTGAAAGACCCGCGACGTTTCGGGAAACGTCAAACTGGAAGTTGTAAAGGACGAATAGCGTAACAAACATGTATGCTGCGTTTTCCCAACGGACCATTCGGTAGGTCAAAAACAAACGAAAAATGACAAAATTAGGGTGCATCTTGTCTCCATGTGGCTCCCATGGCTGCATTTCTTATATTCTACTAGCGTGAATTACCTGTTATGTACAGCTGGCAACCCTCCTTTGAAAAACACCATACCTGAGAAAATCTAGAATAAATTTTTTTTGAGTTTTTTCACCATCACCCCCATGGTATATGCCCAGATAATCAAAAAAAAGTTTTCTCGATTGAAGTATGTTTAGTAGTTTTCGAAGAAGGTTTGGCAGGCATGTAAGTCAACCGAGTGTCGCCTCCTTGAAAGGAAATATAGGGCTATATTGGTCTTTGAAAGAAAAGTGATCCCTCACCTTGCCTATAATTGGCATTTTCTTTCACTTTGTTTGTGCTTACGAGTGTTCTGATCCTCAACAATTCCTTAGAGAGCGTAATTGATTCAGAATGAGATATTATTGACTATATAATACTTCATCATCAACCGAAAAGGCTAGCAACTGTGACTAAGGTCTATGAAACAACCGAAGCTGAGGCACTTGTCGCACCAGCAGCAGCGGGCCTTCTCTTCGGGCACGGCGGAAAGAATATTGGCGTAGTCCTTTAAATCGGGCCAGCTGTCAACTAGTAGAATCGTTAGCTGATATGAAGACGATCGGGAGGGAAATGGGCAATAAGTCGAGCAATTACGCGAGAATGTGAGAGCATTTCGTTTCGAACAGAAAGACGAATTCCTCTTATGCTTTGGATATCCACGTGGTGAAAGGTTGGATCCATAGTTATCAAATCGACAGTCATGATCTAACCCAAAGACGTGATCTATCATGTGGAATCTCAAGGGAAACAGATCCATAGTTATCAAATCGACAGTCATGATCTAACCAAAAGACGTGATCTATCATGTGGAATCTCAAGGGAAACAGCCCCTCCGGAACGATATTCAACAATTTTTTACCATATAAAGTCGCATGTCTGTCATTGAGCTTACTGGCTAGGTAAGCACAAAAAACATAAATGCTCAAAACAAATTTACAAAATGAATCGGAATGTGAAAAAGAGGCACATTAGGTTAACAAACTGACAGAGGAAAGTCGGAGTGCAGAAATCGCAGAGCTGGATTCCAACCCGTAACACCACCCCCTTCTCACTGCCTCGTAGTCCTCTTCGTTATCCTCTCGACCACCGCTGCTGATATCTGGCTGCTGTTGTAGTTGAGTGAAGAGAAGAGTGCAAATCATGCAATGATCTCGGAAACGGCTCAAATCTCAACAGTGAGCCAAAATCAAGGCGCCAAGCTCTGTAAGTGCTAATTTCGTAATAATCTTGGACGTACTAAGCAGTTATTTTCAGTCCATCTGCTCTGAGTGAGAAATTTCAGTAAGGTTTATCCAGTTTTTGTCATTTTTTGACCTACCAAAAACCCCGTAGAGAAAACCTTGCATAAATTTTTCATTACATTACTCATCCCTCATAACTTTCACTGGGACTTTTTCCGAAACGTCGCGGGGCCTGAAAGCCAGTCCCTAGTAAGTGGAAATCTCAGATTTCGTACCTGAGCTTGGACTGTGTCTTCAAAGACACAGTCCGTTCTCAGGGACGAAATCTGAGAGTCTTACGTGATTGTGAAGAGAAGCCACCCTAACAAGGCTTGCCGAGTTCGAGCTCTCAGCTCCTCCTCACACGCGAGATACAGGAGCAAGCCACTCTGGCGCACCCACAGCGGGAAGCTGCTGTGCCCCGCCCATCATACATACGACACTTCGAGCTCAACAATTGCAAGTTGAGCATTTTTTCGAACCAAGGCTCGTCCCTTCCTTCGTTCTCAGCCTCTCTTCTGATTGAGGCTTTTCCCGTCGATCTGTTGCGGATGACGGAGATATGTACAGGCCCCGGTCAACTCGTCCACCCTGCTTCCGCCGCCCAATTTGAAGCATTTTTTGAGGAGCTTCAACTCCGTTCCCAGTGGGTTTAGTACAATTCCAGAGATGGCATTGGAATCCGCATGGGACCGCGTTTGAGATAAAAACAGAAAATGTCTGAAGGCATTTTCATTGGAAGCTGTGATTTTAGAATCACATTAATCTCTTCTAATGAAAAAAAAACAGTTTAGCCCTCCACAGAATTACTGACAATAGTGACTCTAGTGAGAGACCTAGGAAACAAGTTTCATCGAAATACGAATACTTTTGAAATCAGAAGAAATGAGCATCAAATTGAATCTTTCTGACTCGGAACAGAACAAAGAGCGGAGAAGGTGGAAAGTTTGACAATCTGGAGTCATAGCACTACCAAATCGTAGAAATAAAAGAACCGATTTGGCGGATTCGAACACGACCCGTCCGCCTAACGGTAGACTATTCCATCCTCAAAAAGCTTCTGAAAGCATGGTTGTGTACTGCGGAAGTGGATAGGAATTAGCCGGTAAATACACATGTTATGATCAAATGAATCGAGCTAATCCTCTCATTCCTCCAGCTTGATAGTGTTATTACCTTAGATTGCCACACATATTCTCATGCACTTCTTTTGATTATGTTAACCGTATGGATGGAGTTTTGCAGGTTTACGAGACCCTGTCACACTGGATATCTTTCAGCGTTTCAAACGTCGTTGACGACATTGTAGGAGCAGTGATTGATTGCCTATTTATGATGAAATGTCGGCAATGGTTGTGAGCGCGTATCCTGCCGTTAAAGGCACAGAAAGCCCAAAAATTATTTCCCAGGTTTCATACTTATCATGGAGAAAATCACACTCTTATCACAATGGTATCCCAGAAATTGCTCAAAGGCAGGGGTCGCAATAAAAAATGCTGGAAAAATCATAAAAACCAACTCGGTTCGCAAGCGGCTAAAAGACCTTGAAGCTACGGGGCAAGAAATAAGCTAAAGACAGAGTTATTAAGATCCTAAGACGCCAATTCGTGCACACGTGCACAGCTCCTCCCAAAAAGATCACAGTCTCTTATCGAGCAGTTAAAAATCATCGGCATTCACAGCCAGAAATAAATGCAAATTCAGCTAATGAAAAGAGTGAAGCAATGAAAGCAATCCCTTCATTCAATGCATTTTTTACAAGGATAGAAATATTTGAGCAGGTCGATACGGAGGGTATTGTTCATTCATTTAATTCCAATTTCAAGCCAGCCGGTGTTCTTGTAATTAGAGATCATCGATACCGATGATGTGCAGTGGGCTCGTCCACCGTCAAAGGAAAAGAAAGTTCAGGCTTGAAATTTGGCCCAAAATTGAGTTTTTTCGCAGTTTTTCCTTATAGGTCCTATTACTCTGAATCCAGAGAGGGGTATAAAGAGGAAAAGAAGGCAGGCATATTTATCGCGAACACTGCCTTTAAAGGCAGTGAGCATGATAAAAAACCGTACTCTAGTTTTGATGTTCTCCTCTCTGTGACCTACCATAAAAATTTGAAAACCGGAAACAGTCCTCATATCCGTGTTCAGCCCCCAGAATTACCCCCGGACGAAGTTGAAGTGAGTTGTAGGAGCCATAAGCGAGAGGTAACTAAGCGCGAAACCCACGCGGACACCTTGAACGTTTCGGACGACAAGTAACCGAGAAATAGCCACGAAATGCCTGCTTTTCTCGTAGTAGCCTAGCAATAGCCGAGAAATCGCCGCCAAATAATGCTCACCGCGAAAGAGCCGGTAAATAATGGTCTTCAGAGAAGTATACGACGCATTCTTTAGGCACGATTCAGATGGCAACACCGTCGTAGGTTCAGTTACCAAAGTTTGAGGAACTTAGACCCCGCTCAGCCTCTGGAGGACCTGTCCAACCGCTGGCGGCTCGGCGAGCCTGCGACGGCCGCGTTGCGTGTCTGTGTGCCGGCGGTGACTCCGTTAGGCCCTAGTTATACACCAGCGTTTCGCTGACGCTGGCTTCCGCATCATGTCTGCTATTGGTCAATTTCGAAATCTGACCAATCGCAGACGTTCCGCAAAAACCAGCTGCACCGAATCGCCGATGTGTAACTCGGGCCTTATTTTTGATTAATTCTCGGTTAACGCTTGGCCGTTTCTTGGCTATTCCGCGTAAACTTGAAAATAGCCGGGAAACAATCAAGAAATGGCCTACCAGGAGCCGCTTTGAAGCGTTGTAGACTATTCTTCGGTTATTTTGCATTATTTAGCAGCTATTTCTCGGCTGTTTGCGGCAATCAGGTTTTCCTAGGCCATTACGTGGATAACATGTATTTCTTGGCTATTTCTCGGTCAAAACTCTCCGAGCTCGTGATGTAGTAGTTGCGCGTTGAGGCTGACAGGCGTGATACTGACATGAAAGGGATGCGACGAGGAACACAATATTCAGTCAGAAACCAGTCTAAAACCAAGCTTGACTCGCCGAAGATGCTATTTTACGAATGATCTTCACAAACTCCTCACAGGTCTGGTTCTTTGAATAGCGGGAAAGAGAAAGTAGGGTGTTCGTATATGTGCATAAGTTCGATGTGTGCATGGTGTTAATGCGTGGGGACTCGTGGAATATTAGAGAATGTTTTGACTTTACCACTGGTCTCGGATTTTCCTCCTTGCAGTGGTAATTCAGCGTCTTCTTAGAAAATAACCTGGAAATCGAGACAAACACCATCGAGAACAAACAACATATATCTATCGTTACCGATGGTATAAACCAAAGGACGCGAATATAAATAAAGACATTGATTTTTCAGGCGGAAAACATTTCTTGCGCGTTAATTAAACTACTTTCCGTGAATAATAGGATGTTTGACTTACAGTCACTGCATCCTTTAAACAAACAGCAAAGATTGAAGAAACTTCCGTGTGCAGAACAGTGGTTCCTACTGAGCTCGCCAAAGACTGTGAAAACCAGGTTGGGAGCACTTTCTCATATAGTTGTAATTACTACTTCAGCGGAACGTTGATTTTGAAGCTTGGAGGGAAGACATGTCCCTCACAACAAACATGTGCATGCTCAGAAGATTCGAGGAAAATTTTCTGGAACAAGCCGAGAAGTTCCCGCAAAACAACTCGGGATTTGTTCCGTCAGGAGAATGTCTAACATCGGAGCTCGTTCTCATTATCTTTGCATCAGAATAGGTCTCTCTGTTGTCCCAACCCAACACGACAATGTAGTCCATTCATTCATAAAAAAACTCGCCGAATCTTGCCGCGTTTGACAGTTTTCTGTCCAGGGAAAGTTAAGCTGACATATTGCACAGGGCATCAGTTTACATACAAGCTGCTCACTCTTTTTGTAATGCACGCAGACATTCTTTACGTTGGCTTTAGAGACAGTATACACGCTCAAAAATTATATCAATCTTATGACATTAATTAAAAGCCTGGAGATGTTACTATTGAGAAATGACGAGCAAAACCGAGAAAATATGGTTTAAATTTGAAAATAACGGTTCATTTTGTATTGGTTTGGAGTGGATAAGTTACACGAAATCGGCTGAAATAGCGAAGCTAGCCAGAGTTTTGCTGGGATAACAACGCTAATGAATCTTAAAGGCACTGTTCGCGATAGAAATCGCTTTTCTATTTTTTTGCCTATTTTGGAACCGGTCCCATTCTGATTCCAATGATGCTTCTGGGATCGTACAAGACCTTCTGGGAATGGAGTTATGGTCCCTCAAAAATTGAGCTAGGGAAAATGGTGGACGACTTGTCCGAGGCTTGTAACTTCCGTCTTTTGCAGCCAATGTATGCGAGCTGACCTGAGTAAAGAGAGAAGTTGAGAATGAAGGGAAGAACGGGGCTTTTGATCGGAAACCATCGCTCAACTCACGATTTCGAGTGTTCCTTTGTTCACGTCGAGGGGCGGAAAGAGGCGGGACTTGCCCACATTGGCGGGGTTTGCCCACTTTTCTAAGCCGTTTTGCGGCTCCTGGGTAGCTTTTCGTCCCGTTTTTTCGACGCTGTTCTGCTTCTGAGAGCCACGAGAAGCCGTTTGTCATGAAAAATTCGAGGATGAAGTTTATCGCGAACAGTGCCTTTAAGGCCTCTACTGGATCGCTGACGCTGTTGAAACCGTCAAAAACGAACCAAAGTGAGGCATGAGCAATCTACTAAGGGACGTAGAACCCCATTACGTAGCTATCTTAACCACTTTTCTAAGCGTTTGGAAGGCACCCAAACTCTGTAAATGTCACGTTTAGAGACAGTCACAGAAATAGCTTCTCATTGCACCTCCTACGTATACTGTTGGTTCTCTTTTTGCGTCATTGCGTGGAGGTGAAGGGTGCGGGGAGGGGAGAGAAAAATAAAAGTCTTCCCATGAGGACGTACGTTTCTAGTTCTCTCGTTCCACTATTCGAAAAATGAAAGGGTCCGTGAAAGCGACGAGCGGAATAAAAAAATGAAAATTCGGAATTCGGGTCCCGATTTCAGCATTTTCCGGGTTCCGGAATTCGGGATCGAAACGCCTGAAAATGCACAGAAATGCGGTTTTTCGGAGCGCTAAACACGGAAAAATTTAGAAATAATCTGATAATTTTCCGTCATACTCAGGTCTGGTTCGTGGCAAGAAGGAGGGAACCTCTTTTTGAGAAGACGTTGAGGACTTTTTTCTATTATTGGACCTTTGCTGATCTTATCAGGTGGCCTTTGCCTGTTACGAGATCGGATTCAGTTCGAAGGCAATGGTCATGATCATACTTCCAGCGACGAGCGACGCAACGCGATGTTTACCATCGATATCGACCGAAAATGGATAAACCTGTTTTGCATTGTCGATATCGAGCGACGCGTAAAGTATTATCCCGGTCTATGAGGGTGCATAGGATCAGGAACATACATTTTAGTTCAACGAAATGCACACACTCGTTCTCTTAACGTTAGCACATTACGCTTTACGCGAAAACACAAGATACATACATACATGAAATTATGTAAATTTCAAACCCCTAGGAACTCTATAATCGTTGTGCAAGGCTGATTGGTTTAGACTGGATGTTGCAGTCTTTATTTGGAGCTAGACCACCTCGCAATACTAATAGAGTGCACACAGTCCCAATTAGTTTTTGCTGTGCCCTAACGATGCACTTTCGCTTTGGCATTTAGAGCAGTGTCATGCTCAGTTCGCCACATCGTGATGAAAACTAATGAGCCTCGAAGTTGGCCATCCACGTATATTAAACCAAAAGGTAGAAATACATGGTTAAGACCGAGAACGAATTAGATGTCTGCACTGAAAGAAGGATTAAACTCACAGATGGCGCCACATTTGGGAAAGACTTACAATGCAATATAATTTTATGTGGGCGTATATGACGCATTCATGGAAAATCGAAAACGGAAAAGCGAATTAATGCACTTGGTTGAAAGGCCATGTCCGGTGAAGCTTGAAAATGTACGCTTTAAAGAAACAGAATGAGAAAATTCTCAAAGTGCTTCTGGTTACGGTATTAGCTATACATATGTATGTAGGCAAGTAAGAAATATGTAGCTGTTTGATGTCATTTGTTGAGTTATCCGCAGATTTGGATCTCTCAAAAAGGAAGTCTGAGCTGAACAAATCCCTTTCTTCTCCTTTCTTTTTCCCCACGAGTCTCTCCTTCACTAGCATTGCAATGTAATCCGGTCGAGGATTTTCGCTGACCCCGATATCGAAACATCACTTCATTCCGGCTAATCATGAGAAATCATATTCTCATTGCTGTACTACTTCTAAAGGTCATCCTGCATACTACAGCTAACACGAAAGAAGATGACGACGGTTACTTAAGGTTTCTTGGAGATGCCATGGATGTGAGTTTTAGGCTCGAACATTTCATTTGGCAGAAAAAGCAGTGCGCATCAGAGACATCGTACGTGCTAAAGGCCTCTAACCGTCCTTTTGTGTTTGACTCCTGCGTTTGACCCGTCTGACAACGTAGGACGAGTATAGCAGGTCACCAAAACACTATTGTGAAGATATAGTAGCTAGAAAGGGCGAAATCCCGTCAAAAGAGGACGGTGCTCCGTAAGTCATCTATGGCCGGGATCATACTTCACGCGACCGACGACGGCGACAGTGCATATCAAGCATATCGATTTTTGGTCGATACTGATGGTAAACATTGCGTCGCGTCGCTCGCCGCTGGAAGTATGATTCCGGCCTATCACTGTCTAGCACAAGGAACAGAAACACCATGTCAGGCACCAATGGTCCAGTTATGAGAATCCTTTATCCCGGGAAATCCCAACATTTAAACTTCAGCAGTAGAAGCTTCTTATTTAAAAACGTTTTCAGGTAAAGTAGCCAAAAAAGAAACCAATCACCTAACAGGTTCGCAGCGCAAAACATCTTCCGACGTTTGAAAAAAAATCTTTTCATGTAGAGCTCGCGTAATGATTTTGGTCTGATGAATGGGCGGGGCTGCGACGATAGATCACCCCGCGCAAATCGAAACCCCGTTCTCCAATGAGGCCGCCAACTCTGCACGGCCAGCCGCCTGGTCCATGCGTCAGACTAAATCAAAAACGGAAGCCATACAATACTAGTCATCTTTTTTGCGTTTCCATTCGGGAATCTAAAGGGATATTGGAAATCAGCATGGTGTGCTTTTTCTTCTCGAATGACACATGGTTCACTCTTCAACAAGATACATATATAGGCAAAACTTGGACATGAAACAATCAACCCGAAACACGCGTGAGGTGCTAATCAAGACATTTATGAGCAAATGTGTTCATGTTGTTACGCTTACATGCTTGTAAAAAAAGTATGCCAGATAGCATGTTGAAACAGAAATCCCTCGATCTCTGTTTCAAATATTTCTTCAGATTCTAAGAATGATCATCAGGCACAAAGTATGACAAAATGGCCAAAAAAAGCTGTTTTGCGTTTATTTTTTAGAGGAAAATTATAAAAAACGCAGTACTTTATTCCACCGACCACACTAACTATGTATAAGATACATAGACGAAGGGCGCGGGAGGTTAGTACTTTCTGACGTTACTAGATGTGTTTTCAGTTGAAAATTGAATATTTGAAAGGGCTTTTTCGCTGTTATCCTGTACCTCAAGGACTAGAATGCGCAAAAGCAACAAAAAATTAAAGCACAGGATGTCGCGCGTACGATGCCTTTGATTTTGGAACTAAATCGAAAATTTGAGTTTAATAAAATTATTTGGCTTACATACACGCATTTGAGTACTCATTTCGGGAATTTGAGCGTAAATTGTTTGAGCATAAAACCGTATAGTATTTGTTCGTGTTTTTGTGTAGCTTGGCCTCTCTAGTGGACTAAAATGTCAAAAGGGCACATGAAAAACCTTCATTAGTAATGGAAGGGTAGTCTGAATACACTGTAAAATTGAATTTAAATTTCGCGTCAAAATCGTTTTTTAAGTTTTTCTGCATGTGAAGTTTGTTCCGTAACTGTCTCTCACGTTGTTTGACGGGGAAAGATTCCATGAAAAAGTCTTAGATAACTGGTGAGAACTGGTAGCGGACCCTTAACTTCAACCCCTTCCAACCTCATAACCCTACTCTTTTACGCGCCGAAGTTTACCACTGTGGTCTACCGGGCTCATTCATAAAATTGGGCCTGGAAAAGGGAAATTGGTTTTCAGAACGAACGCCGCCTTTAGGATCTTATACTACTCGTTTTTCATGATATTTGATTCATCTTAGGAATGAAATTGTTCAGAAAAACGGAGTACTGAATTTTTGTACTATTAACACAATTTCGGATGGCATTGCTTGAATATTCGATCACGGAAAATCTGCTTACAGTTAGTATAATTCGAAACGCATCCGAAACCCAAAAAATTCTCCTTGAGTGAACATCTGAATAATTGCCCGAATACCTATTCGAATTGGATAGAGAACAATTTTAGAAATCTGTTCATTCAACCAGAAAAAATTGCATAGAGGAATTTAAAAAACCGACTTCATCATTATTACCAGGAAAGTCATAATCGAAAAATTGATTCATTCGAGACTTCCGGAAAGAGTTTGGAAGAAACCATTCATTAAGAAATATTAACACTCGCTGTTATTGGAATTATTCATTCATTCGATTACTTTTTGCGCGCGCACGGCCCGCTTCGAAGACTTGCGGATGAGTTTCAAATGTGTTCGATTGAAAGTTATATCCTCTGTTTCCGAGTGTGATTTATTTCCGTTCTTCGCGTGCGTTGGCGCGCGTACGCTGCGTCTCCTTCTTCCCACAATTTCTCGCTGTCTCTACCCTCGCTCCGCACAGGGAACAGAGTAATTCTGACTAGAAACCAGAGGGTATGTTCGAAATATCGAATTTCCAGAAAATTTTCTTTATCGGAGTGAGATTCCTGTTCTTTGTTCCCTATGCACGCCACGCGAAACCGTTATAGGAACACGAGGTGCCGGCACGATTATCTTCGAGCTGCGTGCTGTAACAAATCTGCAACCAAAATGTCGCTCCGATAATGACAGTATCTGAAAATCGGAAAACAGACTGTTTACGATATGCCCACAATATCAAGGAAACACCCTACATTTCACAGAAGAAAATGGTCTGAGTCACTGGAGCAAGCAAAACTCCGTCTCAAAGACGGGGAGGGTAGACATGTTGGAGTGTCATGTCATTAGCAAGTCATTCAATGGACGAATACCCAATACTTACTATTCATTGGTTTGTTTACTCCAATCAAAGGAAATTGCACGAAACGATGAGTTCACCGTGAAATATCCTATTTCAGAAAGATGTGGAAATTCGACGAGCCAAAGAACATAAACATCACTTGAAGCATCATGTTGGAAAGGTCATCCCTAAGCCACTGAGACTTCCTGGTTGGTGTTTTACATTTCTATTAGATGCTTAATACGTTTGTACTCCGTGCCTAACCAAAGAATAAAACATGCATCAGTGGGGATGTGGTAAATAACAAGGTCTGCCTTGTTTTCAGCTCCTCGCTAATATGGTAATTTGGTGCCACTATTATTGAAGGGAATCAGTGACATCCTAAGTCGTTGCTGAAAACCAGAGAATTTCAATATAATCGATGTTAGTTCTCTTCTCCTTATGCAGTCCGATTTTTTTTCTGAGTAAGAAAATACGTATTGGAACGATTTTGGTTTAGGATTGATAATATTTTCCTGGCGATTATATGTAAACAAACCACACAAAAATATTTCAACATAAAACTAAATTCGAATATGATTAACGAACGACCAAACTAGGTGACTTCTTCGCAGAATCAGAATGGTGAAAACATGCCTTCATTTCCTCTCTCAGTTTGACGTTCAAAATAGCAGCTGAAGATTATCGAAAACATTCGTGTTGCAAACAGAAAGTAATTGTCTTTTTTTGGTAACCAATTCTCGCCATCAACGGTGTTTCAGCCGACGGGGTCAGCCGCTCATTACCTGTGGGAAGCCGATCGACGACTCTGAGAGTTTTGACCGGGAAATAGCCGCGAAAGAGGCGACAAATAGCCCACCTGGCTCTGCAACGGTTCCTGGTGGGCTATTTCTCGGTTACTCCGCAAATATTCCCTGGTTTTTAAAGAAATGGGAAAGAAATAGTTGAGGAAAGAAATAGCTGGAAGTAACCAAAAGTATCCAAGATGCAGCCGTCGCCGGCTTGCCGAGCCGCCATACGAGGCCGCCTGCAGTTTGGCGGGCCTTCAGAGGCTGATCGAGGTCCAAGTACTTCAAACTTGGGTAAATGAAGTGACGGAGGTGGTGACATCCGAATCATGGTACTGGGATGCATCGTATATGTGCTTACCTGGAGAGCATTACATATTTCTCGGTATTTCGCGGTGAGCATTATTTAGCATCTATTTCTCGGCGATTCCGCGGCTCTTTCTCTGCGAGCATTGTTTGACGGCTATTTCGCGGCTATTACGAGCAGGCATTTCGCGGCTATTCTGCGGCAATTTCTGGGGAAGAATTGCAAAAACTCTCAAAGGAGCAGCGCGAGCGTTTCGTCGATTGGCACTGAAGGAACGAGTAGCTGACCCCGCCGATTGCATGTTATAGTCATTTCTAGGAGACTACGCTCCTCTACCTGGCCGCAGTATCAACTCGGATTACTGGCCTCTGTATCCAATGCAGAATCAATACATGATGGGCGTCACATATGACACCTCACTTGGACGAGTCAGTTTTTTTTCTGATGTCTTAGGTAACCTGGAACTGCGTACTTGACAAGAAACTTTCAAGTTGGTATAAAAACGCATTCGTACGCTGATGGATGGGCTCGAGTATCGCGGAGTCCTGTAGTTTTGAACAGCTCCCGGATAGAATTCGTACTTCTACAGCGGCGCTGCGCAACAGTATACTTCAAATATGAAATGACGCGCCGCGCGGCCGCCTCTATCCCAATTCATGCCCCTAAGGGGTCGTTTAAGCTTCCGCCGCCGAGCGGCGCCGCACAGTGTATGTCTGTAGTATTGATCACGCGGCGCTGAACGATCGATATGATAAGATTGCTCTTCGCCGCGCCGCTCAGCGGTGGAAGTATGAACGACTCCTAAGGCGTCCTTTATAGTTCCGCCGCGGCCCAGTGCGATCCCATAATATTGATCACGCGAACGCACGATCGATTTTGTAAAATTGACACTTCTCAGCGCTGTTCGGCGACGGAAGCATAAATAGCGCACAATATCATTCGGTTGCCTGGCGCTGCGTTGGAAGTACGAACATAGTATTTTTGACAAATGCTTTGACATTGATTGCAGTTTCATAAAATCTCGACCAACTGTGTGCTCATGTTCGAAAAATTTCATATTGGAGCATCTTCACAGAAAAGGCTACGGGCGCAAAGAGCATTTTTGGGTAACTGGCCATCTGCTACTATTTCTCATTTTTCAGCATATTGGCGGCGACATAAACGTGCCGGTACCGTGGTGGGGATTTCTAGACATCAGTGGACATATTATAAGGCGATTCCAGGTACGATCAGGATTTTTTATTGGATCATCAGAAAGATTCAATCATGCCACTGTTGATTCTTCAAAATCTTGTAATCCTTCAAGAAATTCGCACACGCCCGGTGCTCTCAGCTGGAACGATACTATAAATTTATAGATCCGCTTTAAACCTGTACTTTGTGGGCCCAGTGGGTGCGCCTGGAATCGTTGACCCTTTATGCTGAAAAACGAAATGCAGTTTTTTTCGCAGGCGATGTCTTTAATGGGACATCTGAAACAGGTAAATTGAACTATTGTATGTATTGGAACTTATTCGACATTTCGAGGCATCCAGTGAAGCGGAAATCGTAAGGCGAGAGACCACCAAAAATTGGGAAACCGGAATTTTACTTTCTCCTGATACCAAAACATTCGAAAAGCGAAAACTGAAGAGTACGTGTATAGTTATGGAACGCTGCGTTATAGGGACAGTCAACGGTGACGGAAAAAAGCGGTTGTGCGGTTGCGTATTTTCACTAAGCATAATGTAGCCATGGCTAGCTCGGATCCAAGTTTGCCATTAATCGATAGGGGAACAGCTGACATTTGTTATCGTTTTCTGTTTCTTTGTTTAAGGTGGTGTTATTTCTGTTTTAATGCCTAGTTTAAACCCTATTTGTATTTTCATAGCGTGTGTTGGGTGAAAACTTACCGCATCAAGATTCTCGATGCTTTTTCTCCGGGAATCAGGGGGTATTGGAAATTTGCCGTAATTTATAGCGGTCTGTCCACAGAGGCGCAGACCAACACACTCCAGACTACTGCAAAACTTCAACTTGTTCTCTGGAGTAAAAAAAACCAGCGGAAACGTTAAAAGCGTCAAGTCTCCCCTCCGTGCACAACGAAAATACAGCTGGAGTCAAAACGCAGAAAAAACGTAACACGACAAAATTAAAGAAACATAGGAGACAATAACCAGGAACAATATTATAAGCTGCTACCTTATCAATTAATAGCGAACTGGGAGCCTAGCCAGTTCAGTATACTCAGTGGATATTCGCAACCGCATCACTACCTTTTTCCGTCGCCGTGTATTCTATACACTTTTTCCAATATCAATTTGGAAGTATTGAAAAAAAAGGGTGCTCGAAAATAAAATAGTTTCTCGAAACTGAACACGCGACTAAAAATAGCATAGAATTGCCTTCAGAAAATTGCACGCCACGTCAGTGAAACTATGAGAGGTTGGAATGCAATCAACTTTTCCAATCTCAGCTGAGAAGCAGAAAACAACAAACATACCAAATGACCCAACACCAAAGATTAATCATAGAAAAAGAGTCAAGAAAGGAAGAGTGAGGATAAAGTGCTTGACGGAAAGAAAAGATTCCCGGTAAACTCAACGGGATGGATAGCTCCAGAGGAAGTGACGTGCTCTTCTGGATTACTCAATCACAGCGACTCGAAAACGAAAGCAATAGCACAATTGTTTGCTGATAGTCAGTCGACCATTTGGAATAGGGTATGGGGAAATGAGATCCAGAAAATGGGCTGCTCGCGGAACGACGAGAATGAGACGCCGTTGCTCAACGCGCCAAGACATTCGCTTGTTTATCCATGAACATGCTAACGTCTTTACTACCGAGAAGGTGAACCGGAAACGAAGTAGAATCCCTAGAGGGCTTTCACCGACTCAGATTATCTGTCAGGGAGTTTGTACCTATTCTGCATCGCAACATGTGAACTTCGATGTGAAAAGCAGTGCTGAACTAAGATGCAATTTAGATATCTACAACGATTTGGGCGAGCCGTACATTCGGAGCATTTACTGATCATGATCTGAATGCCTTAGAGAATCTGTATGACTCAGAATTTTTCTCAAAATTTTCAGCTTCCTTTGAAGAAAATTTGTTGCAATATTAGCCCCGAAATCGCGGAAAGCCTTCTGTGAACACAGCTATGGCCATTCGAAGACAGTCTTAGCTCTGAAGGGCGGAGGCTCGGTGGACGAGTTGCCCCAGATATAGGTGTCTCGGCTTGAAGAAGCGTAAAGCATAGCGGGAATGAAATCAGGACTCGGAAGGTAGAAATGTTCTCAGAATTGGACAAAAATCCCTCACCTCTCGGGTCCCTACTGAGCTCGACAACTCGTCCAATAAGTCGCGGCGATTGGCTTACTTGTGGGGTTGGGCTTCTCCCAAGTTCTAAGTTTGTCAATAGCATTTGATATTATTGTGGAGCCGCTGCATATACATAACCTCAACTTCGAAGCCAAATTTACTCAGGTTCATCGCGTGCGCACGCGCGCGTCTTCTTCTACCTCATGCTCTCCAGCTCTCTATACGCTCCGGCTACACACGCACGCGAAGAGATACAGCTTATTTCGCACCGGAATAGAGTATATTTACCCTATTGAATATGAAATCTAAATTTTCCACAACAAGCTAGGAAGCATTGGGAAGCTAAGGTTTCCTCCTCCGGAAGGGAAGCCCACGTAGAAGTTTTCAATTTCAATGGGAGAGAAAGAGAATCGAGTTATATAGAAATCTTCAATTGCCCTCTTTATTAGTTTTGCTTTCCATTTTGATTCTCTCCAGCGTAAGTTGAGGAAGATATTTTGAAAAAGGGAATCTTGGATGTACTTACATATGTACCAGGGGTGTGCGTCAATGAGAAATATTTTTTTCGTTAAGCGTTAATCGTTAAATTTCGAGAAAAAACTGCGCTAACCCGTTAATGAGTTAACACGTTAATTTTGCGCTTCGTTAAAGAATTTCAATACATTACTTGACCACAACGAAAATCTACAAATCACCAGAGCTCCCAGAAAAATAACATAACCCTTCTAATGACGTCAGCAGGACGTCGTGGAAAGCAGTAGGGCTCCAGAAGCCGTAGGCACGGCCTCGTGGGAAATAGCTAGAGCTTCAGATGACTTCGTCAGGACCACGTCGTGATGGGTGGGTGAGGTTTCATATGACGTCATCATGGCGTCGTGAGACAGGACATCGTGGAGAATGGGTAGGCCTTCGGATGATGTCATGGAAAGTAGGTAGGGCTTCGAATGATGTCAGAAACACGTCATGGAAAGAAGGCAGGGATTCAGGTGGCGACGTCAAGACGTCGTGGAAAATGGGTGGTGCTTCAGATGACGTTGTCAGGACTTCGTGGAAGATGGGTGGGTCTTCAGATGATGTCATGGAAAGTACGTAGGGCTTCAGATGGCGTCAGCAGCACGTCATGGAAAGAAGGCATGGCTTCAAATAACGACGTCAGGACGTCATGGAAAGTGGATGAGCGCTCAGATGGCGTCAGCAGGACGTTGTGAGAAATAGAAGTGCGTCGCGTCCTAGAAAGTCATTAGGCTTTTTTTCAAGTGCGATCGCTTATCGCCGCAACGGCATGTTTTGAATGCAGATCGACGTGCGACGCGAACTCAATCGATGCTCATGATTATCCTCCCATCGCGTCTCGCGGCGATCGAACTCTGAAAGAGGCCTCAGGGCGTGCTCCGAGCTCTAGAAAGCCAGTAGCGCTTTATGTAGAACGTGCGGCGAGTGGTAGGAACTGAGTAGCGCTTCTTGTGAACTATGCGCCGCGTGGTGCACTCCATATATGCGTGCCGCTTGTTAGAAAGTTTGTGGCCTTCATTCCCCGCTCCCAACCCTCATTTGATAGCTTACTCAACCGTAGAGAGGTAGATCAGGCCTCACATTTCGTTTTTGGAACACGAATTCGAATTTTTCGATATTGGGAAGAAATAACTAAAATAGATAGACAATGTAATGGGACACATTGAGGTCAGCGAGATAATTCACAACAATCGAAAATTGACCTGCCGCAAGCCGACGCGACGTGAACGGCCCCAGTTTTTAAATCTGCCTTTGAAACAAATCAATCAGTGCCATGATTCCACTGCAATGAACGAACTCAAATGAACGTGATTTTAGCACTTTTTCGTTAAGCGTTAATTTTTAATTTTCCAAGATAAACCGCGTTAACTCGTTAATGCGTTAACACGTTAACGTTATAACGCACAGCCGTGATATGTACCGCGTTTCTGAAAGCTGTGTCCACTGATTTTTCGGGCTTTCTCAACCGTATACGGTGATGTGAATAGTAAAGTCTTTTCAGGTTTCCCAATTCTAGGGAACAGAACTGCCCCTCAAGAACTGTGTAGAGTGTCTCTGTCCGGATTTCAAGAATGGTGATAAGCTTCTTCGTAACTTGATATAAGAGGTCATAATCTTTGCTCCTGGTTCAGCTTTCCAAAAGTAGGAAACTCTCGAAAGCAGCGAGTTTCAACAGACTGGTTTTTGGTTAATCAGTGAAAAATGGGTGCTGGGTTGCTGCACTACGGGAATGACCTGCACTCGGCAGAACAAGGGAAAACCTGATGTTGGAACTCTTCCGATCGCTCCACTGCCGGGAGATCCCCATCGCCCTCCCAGACCCGGGGGAGATTCCGTAGTAGTATTGAGGAAAATTCCGTCGTCGTCCTTGGGAACTTCCATGAATCGTATGAGTAGTCATTAATGGTATTCACCAATTGAGAGCGCGTCTTCAGTGAGTTTCTGTTGATCTTTGGCATCGCGTGTCAAATGAAATCTCGAGAACGCGAGATCGTTAGCAATTCAATCACACATCTTTGAGTTTTTCCGTAGAGAGCTTAGAGCAACAGTAATACATATACCTATAATATTCCATTAATTCTTTTCAAGTATGAATGAATTCTTAGAGTCATGAAAAACCCTAGGTATGAAGGATCACGTACTTTGACGGCACAATATCGTGTCCAGTAAACATTGTGTTGAACTTGAAGAAGCTACATAGAAAAGTCTCCACGTTCGACTCTCTATGAACCTCGGAATCAGAATAATGGTTGATAGTTTGACTGTAGCATGCACGAGGTGGTATAGCTTTATTGCAGACTAACGTTTTGGCGGTCTCGCCCTTTTCAGGGTCTGGAAAAGGTCGAATCGATATGTAAAATAACTCGGCCAAACGTAGTTTTGACCCCACAGAAATTCAAGACAAATTTTTTTTCACAAAAAGACAAAACAATCCACCACGGGGCGCGCCATTTATGTTAATTTTCGAACCCTATAGCGGCTAGATGTGTGAATTAATTCCAAACGTTTATACCATTTCCACTTCATTCCTGGTCAGTCTCTTAATCCTGGTTCGCTCCATAGAAAAGGAATACATGCGTGAAACAACTCGTCCACCAAATTTTCGCCATCAGATTATACCCATATTTCAGCACCTATAACTCCATTTGTAGGGTGGGGGAGGGGGACTCTGGACGATCCTAGATATAACATCATGATCAGCGAGTGTTCCTCTCCAAGATGAGCATAATATCTGAAAAATTAATTTTTGGGTGCCCTGAGGCCAGATTCATCATTGCATCAACCGTGGGTTTGTGGATTTGGGTTGGGTTTCGCGCCAGCATTAGCGCGCGTGTGCACGAGCTAATCCCCACCCCAAATCGACAAACCCATGCCTAACGCAATGATGAATCCGGCCTCTGTGCCCACAAATGATCAGCTAGAAGCCTATCAGAGTTGGCCGAATTGTTGAGTCCCACCCTCTCGACACGCAACACAAACGTGGAAGACTCGTGCGACAAATGCAGCTGACCAGTCCTCAGTAATCTCTGAACAAGTTACCTGAGACTTTATCGCAAGTTGCGTGATGGCTCCACGCAACTTACTTCAACTTCACAAGTAACTTGAAGTGATGTCACGTGTAACATGTCTAGATTTTTGATTAAAGCATCATGGTATTGCGCTAATAATACACAACATTGCGAGTACCTTGCACTGTTGCTGCACGTTACCTGACACCAACGCGCCGCGCGGCCGGTGCCGACACGCGACGCGGTCAGCACACCGGCACGCAGCATGCTCACTGAGCACGCCGGGAGCCGCCAGCGGCTAGGCGGAACCTCCAGACGGTGTGCGAGGCGAATCTCCTAAAAATTGGTAATTGAACCGACGACGCTTTTCTCCTACCTTGAAAGTGCGTCGTATATCTTCCTAGGAAGCAGCCCGCCCCAAGTTACGTTACATGTGCGATAAAATAAAATATTTAAGTTACACGTCAGTACTTAATGCCACATGTAAGTCATCTCGCACCGAGCAACATACTTACTTTGTTGAAGGTCACATGTAACTTAAAACTAAGAAGAAAAGGCGCAGGTAGCATATTTAGAGTCCTCAACTCGCATGTAACTTTCTTAGATATTCCTGAAACCATTTGCGTCCGTCCATAGCCCTCCCAGTAGATACTCGTGTTCTGCACCCATGTCCGGCATAGAAAATACACACAATAAGCCCCGCTGCGCGACAGTAGCAGCCGTCTGCATCCCACCCGATCAATATGCGAGTTTCGCATGTGAAATGGATGCACATTTGCGGCCGTCCGAGTTCCGCTGCATCCTGTGATCCAGAACACAACTTATTTGACTGATCAGCTACCAAAAGTCTCCTTTTTAACTGGGAGAAAAGATTGTTTCAAACACAATCCTTCAGGACTTCTGGGTGAAAACGGGCTACACGAACAGTCCGATAAATAATCTCGGATTGCGAAAGGATCAGATTGCGCGCCTCCTATCCGATCCTTCACTACACTGGAATCGACGTAAGTTTTTTTTACAGATGCAGTCACAGAAATCTAGAATAATTACCTAGAGAAGGGGTAGAATCAAAGTCCACCCGCAGTTTGCGCTCCAGAACGCAGAGCAAAGGTATTGATTTTGCGGCTTAGGACTTTGCGGATCGATAGTCCATCATTGCATACTCTGTTTATCTTAAATTGCACAAAACACGGTCCGCCAATAGTCCTCTAATTGGCCCGCTAGTACCGTTGTGTACGTCCACGACGCGTTCTCGGCAGACACGACGGCACAGTGGCAGGGTGGGTGGCCGAGTGACGGCATTGACGAATCGATCGCTCTGCACACCGGGTGTACACACGGGTCTGCCGAGAACGCGTCGTGGACGTACACTACGGTACTACCGGGCCAATTAGAGGACTATTGGCGGACCGTGTTTTGTGCGATTCAAGATAAACAGAGTATACCCCATTCTACATTGCACTTTGTACACTTCGCTTAAAAAAGTGGTGTACTAACCATCTCGGAGCCGAATTCCGGTACGCAATAGCGCACTACGGCTGTTGTATCACACACAAGATGATAATCGTGCCGGGACCTAGTGGTCCTAGCACGATTATGACCTTATTGCGTAATGCAACAGCGGTGGTCCACAAATGCGGACCGGAATTCGGCAACGAGAACGACAGTAGCGTCAGTGAGGAAAAGTATGGCGAAAACTCTTGCATTTGTTAACATGGCTCCTAACCCTCTTTGAATTATGTCTAGCAATTCTCAACTCGATACCTCGTGAGCGTCTGAAAATGCAAGCACATACGGTTTTCCATGCAAGTTCTATTACTTGCATCATTAAACGAACTGAAAGGCCATTAGTTACGTGTGGTTAACACAAAAACGTCCATGGTGTGCTAATTGCTCAATACAGTTGAACACTTCAATGCTGCCCCAGTTTCCATGGTTCCTATCTAACAAACAGAAAAGGAAAGTCGTTAAGAACAATGCTTACACTCATGGAATGAGATGCAATCAGAAGTGGCCCCAAATATGAAACGAAAAGTGCACAGAATTCTAGTACACAGATAAATACATATGCTGCACAACCCAGTTCATCAGATAGGGGACTTTATAGGTGGAGCGAAGAAGTCATGAAACGGAGAAGGAAATGTACTCATGTTTTGTTAGTATCTAGCAGCAATGTATTACGACTGGAACTGTAAGCAGCGCTGCGCTCACTAGACCTGCTCTTCTCCGAAAACTCGGACTCTTTCGCTGTAGATCTTTTCAAGGAGGATCAGCGAACCTACCACTATTCGGATGGCCCTCTAAATCACATAAAGACAGCCTACACTATGAGAGCGGTCTTCGAGTTTACGCCGGGATTAGAATGTGCCAGAGTCCATCGCAACAATCACGGCGAAACACGGCTAAAATCCCAGCCATAGATAAGTAGCCATATGCGGCCTTCAAACTTTCTTGTGCTATGCCCGCCCGCCCAATCCCTCAACGGCCAACAAGGAAATGGGCGGGTGGGGCATAGCGCGTGCAAGTTATGAGGCTTCCTATGGCTCGATTTTTTTCCACCATTATTGCAATGGATCTCGGGACGTTCGATTTCAGCAAAAAAACCTGAAGACCGTTTTTATCGCGAACACTGCCTTTAAAGGGAGAGTTCACGATGAATACCACAATCGAGTCCAATTCAACGAAGGGGTTCTTCTTTCGTAAGCTATCCAATAGTGAAGAGACAGCGAAGAAATGGGTTGAGTATCTGGCAGAGGTGAATTTGTTAAGATATTGTGTAAAGATGAAAAAAAGAAGATTCTTCAAAGGCAACGATTGAAACCAGCTTCAACTCATCATCAGAAATCGTAAGGTCCGTGGCCCTTTGCAACAACAGTGTTGAAAACCGACTCAAAACGAGCAGCCAAGAGCTTTATGCGGCCTCGAAACTTTGAATATTTATGCTCGCCCCACCCACTTCCTCGGTAGCCACAGGAAAGTGATGTGGAGTGGGCTAACGACGTTCAAGTTTTGGGACCGCATGACGCAAAAAAATGAGGCAAAGGGGACGTAGCATACGCGCGGTCACGCGTACGATCAATGGCAGTAAGATTCGCTCCGGAATAGAGGATGCATTGACTGTTCAACTCGGTTGTTTTCAGTTTTTCGATTCGAAATTGTTCGAAAATTTCTCGAATATATTCGAATTTCGGAACTCAAAAATAGGATCATTCGATTATATTCGAAACTAGGACCTCAAAAAAAGGCCATTCGGATCTACTCAAAAATCGGACGTTAAAAAATGGGTCTTTCGAATCTATTTGATAATCGGTCATTTCGTCCAGGGCACAAATGCGTGCGTACGCTGCTGTTTCCATTTCCCCCAAGCACTCCCGCTGTCCCCCAGGCCAGCTCCGCTTAGACCGCAATGAACCTAGTAAATTGCGCTTTGGATTAACGTGTACTGTCCTTGTCCCCCTTCTTCGGAGATAACCGTACTAGGGACTCGTGGTCTCAATACAATCTCGTTTGCGCTGCGTGTCGCATCGGCGGTTGTCCACAACTGCGGACCCTGGAGTTCGCTGCGATAACGACATTATACATGCTTCTTACAAGAGAACCACTATAAGTCCTAGTAACCATTCCAAATGAAATGTACTTTTCTAGAACTATTTTCGGACGAGAGGGCCGAATGTGCCCTTCGCAGCTGCCTATACCCTCCAAAAAGCGCATTACTTTCACGAAAATCCGGAAACGGACCTCATAATCGTGTTCAGCGAACAAGACTACCCCCTAGCCAACTTCGATGAAATCATCTATTTTTGTTCAGAGGCTTGCGGAGAAAGGGCTTAGTGGTGTCCTACAGCTGCGGATAGCGCGTGCGGTCATGCCGCATTGTCTGATTTTCATGTGTAAGTCGACTGCACGCACCCCTCTCCTTAAAGACAGTGTTCACGATAAATCTCGTTCTCGAGGTCTCGGTGTGAAACACTAATTTGGGAGATGCTGTAGAGGATAGGGTCGAAGAAAGCAACGAAATGGGCCAGAAATCAATAAAAACGGCTTGAAATCTATTCCGGTGCGCCTACATTCGGACGAGATTGTGGCGCCGCACACGCTTCGATGGCAAATTGCCAAGCAACTCTGAAAAAGAAACTCCAGCCTGATCGGTTCGCGCAGATTTCACGATTAGCGCACGCTTGCCGGAATCAGCAGGGCCCATGATTCTTGTCCATGCCCTGTATTTAGAAACCGTTATTTTAGCTTATTCTGGACATTTTTCTTCGCCGTTTCTTCACTATTAGTTACCTCACGACCAAACAATCCCATTTTCGGGTCGAACTCGAGTGCGATCATCATTGTGAACACTGCCTTTAAAGAACCACTTGATGCGAGCTGCCACACAGACGCTAGTGCTGCCCACATTTGAGTTCGAACCAATGAAATAGACTTTCCAACCTGAGAAGGTTGAGACCAACGTTGAGGCTCCAGACCGCAAAAATGGTCTCAAATAAGTCAAAATGTGGGAGTGGCGGTAAATGCTTTGCAATTATGAGCTTTGTGAGATTCCATAAGGTGGCTCAGCTGCACACTGGACTTTGAGCCAAGGCAGGACGCAAATCTGCATTGCTGGCCTAGTGAGCAGGATTGTTACCTTTACACCACTAGGCGCTACTTCTGTTCATTTAGCTGGCTAACAAAGGGGAAACCACCAACAATGTTTGTGGTTTCGTTGTGCTCTCAGCCAGATCGCTGGTGCTGCTCATGTGTAACACGCTACTCAGCTTTGTCTATCCAAAACAATTTCATCGTAATGGGCAATTCAGCGCCGGAAATCCGTGAAAACGCTCAACAATATCCAGTGAAATATCAGACCACACCACACATAAACGAATGGCCGCCACACCAAAACTCTGATGCTGAAAAATTAAGAATATTCACTCGTCGTCAATTGAAGACCAGGAAATGTCTTGACGGGATTAATATGGCTATGAGTGTGGCGAAGATCAATATGTGATTTGATACCTAAGAACGCGATGAAACTCAATTAGAGGCTCCTCTCACTTCGGGGAACGTCCACGCTCCAGGGATCTATGTAATCCCGCTGCGGCGATTCGCCTTTTTGTTCTCATTCGGCGACTCATGACAGCCCTATATTTCACGTCACTCTGAGCTAACACCCTATCAGTTATAGCCTGCAGTATCAGAGATTGGCATTAATCGTCATTCACATCAATAAGCAAAAGCCGAAATTGGTCTGATCATATACATTGGCGCTGAAAGTCACATTGCGTTTTTTGAGGTGGAGCATCAGAAAACTATGGTTCTGAAGAAGTTGGATGGGGCAGAATAAGAAGAAAGGCGGACTCTACATAGTAACGTTGTTCACCAAATGAGGAAAGAAAATAACTGTTCAACAAATGTTATACAGGGTGCTTTTCGACATATAAGAGACCGCGCGCCTACGACTAATCTGCGCAACCAACCCTCAGAAAAACGAAAACAAGTTACTTGTAATATAAATGTAAGTTACTTGAATGTCTTGAGTAGCTCACATTTTTATTACATGTGACATACATTTACATCACATGTATCTTAAAGTTATTTTGCATGTAAGTTGCATTTATAATACATAAAACTTACATTCATATATTCACCGCGAATGGTCATTTCGCCACGCATACGACACGCGACGCAGATAACGCGTCCGCACGCAGCCACGCAGTACGGAAAAACTCCGCGGTGCCTTTTATGCATTCGCGGGGTTCAGTAACTTGAACTTGCTTAATTGAACTGACGCCTGTTCTTTGACTGACCTCAAGAGTGCGTCGTATACTACCCCAGGAAATACCTTCTTGGTCAATTTAAGTCTATCGCGAATTATCTTGGCCATGTAACTTGCATGCGACATACATATCGGAGGTGCTCTACCGTCGATTTTTTGCATGTAACTTCAATGGGCCTTTTATGTTACAAGTAACTTGTATTCATTTTTCTGAGCCAAGCGCTCCACGGCCAATCATTTCAGTGGATTTTAAAAGCGGCATTATCGTACGCATTGTGGTAAATTCGGCTTGGATGAGTCTTCACAGCTATACTTCTAAGTTTTAAAATGTGGTTTCAAGAACACTGATTGATATGAATGGCGCTACAAGCAAATATTTGGACCAAAGTGTACTCCCATGGCCTGTTGGCCTAGTTAAAGGCAGTGGTCGCGATCAAATATTCTTGTCGTATTTTTCTCTCTAAACCCTTTTCTGGGTCTCGAGTAGTGGGACCTATAGGAAAAAATCGCGAAAAAAAAACCAATGTTTCGGGCCAAATTTAAAGCCTGAACTTTCTTGTCTTTTGATGGTGGACGAGCCCACTCACTCCACATCATCGGCATCGGTGACCACTTATATCAAGAACGTCAGCTGGCCTGAAATTGAATTTCAATCAATGAACCTTCAGATTTATGTACACATCTAGTCAAAAACATTGACTGGAGTGTTTTCTTTCATTGCTAAACTGTTTTTATTAGGTACATTCGCATTTATTTCTTCCTCTCAATGTCGATGATTTTTGACTGCTCGGCATGAGACTGCGATCTTTTTCGTCGGCGCTGTGCACGTGTGCACGAAATGGCTTGTTTGTGCCCTAGAAACTTTAAATCTAGCCCGTTTTGCACCGCTCTACCTTCATAGTTTTTCAGCTGTTGTTGATCTAAGCATATTTTTATAGTTTTTTTTCGATAACGTTTTTCATTGTGACCACTGCCTTTAAGATTACGAGCAGAAAAATCGGCTCCCTCGTCCCGACTTTTGGAATAAAAGGTTTGATTAAATTGATGATTCATATAGCCCTGCTCTCTCAATTTAAGCCGGTCGAAGCAAGGCTTATCGGGCTTATCATGTCAAAATCTCCTGATCAGTGTTGTAGTATTTTGTCATGACCGACCGCTCCGCTCCGCCCGAATTCATCCGAGCAAACTAGGCTTCATATCTCTGCTTATCCTGTAGTACCGTGAAAGTGAAAAGGTTTTTATTGAGTCTGGACATTCACCTGTAGCGAGATGGAATTGTTTACGAGGCTCATACGTTATTTGAAAAGCAGACGCTTATTTTTCTCTAAACATGCTTTACGGATACCAGCCCTCTTAGACATCAAAGCTCTCTGAGTCGACATACTTTTCCCTTCATCTACACAGTACTTGAAACTCGATAATGTTTGCCACAAAAAAACACCAATTTGTTTTTTACTCTGTGAAAATCGTACTTCCTAACTTGGAACGAAAGTTTTGAGAAGCACAACGAGATTATTGATTTATTTGTTTATTTATTTATTAAAGACGCGGGAAATCCGCGTAATAACAACACAGTGAAATGAAAGAACTCAATACCTAAGAGGCAGAACCCAATGTACACAAAAATTACCTCAGCAGAAAAAGTGTACACGGGTCAGCAAACGCAGTGAGTATAAAAGTGAGAAGGGAAGTTATATAGAAGACATTCAAGCCAGCCTGTGACTCCACAGAAGAGACTTGAAAGCATTCAAAGACATACTCAGAATGCCCGCATTTTCCCACACCATTTGGTTGAACTTTCTTACCGCACGATAAGTGAGAAAATGTGATCTGACCCATGACCTCGCTTCTGAGATATAAAGCCTAAGACTCCCATTCCAGCTTCTATTAATTGAAGTTCCAAAAAGTTTAATGGATCTATCGATAATTTTTTGGTTAGTATTTTAAACTTCGGTAAAAGATTGGCTACCTCTCTTCTTCTGTAAAGACTAGGCAGCTTTAGAACCCTGGCTCTTTCGTTGCCTCTAGGTACTTTGAAATGGGTGAGACCATAACATCTCATCATCAATTTGCGGGTGGAATTGTTTTGAACAGTTTATAACAGATCTATCCCCCTTCTGAACCGGGTTGAATACGGCTATTCCACACTCAACAATGGATCTAACGTAGGTTTTGTAGGCCCGTAAATACCTGGGAATATTGCTTCTGAATATTTTGAAAATGTTGTAAGTACGATAATTCGCTTTCCTGACCGAATTTCTGTAATGCGGCCTGAAACTCAAGTCTCTGGTTATTTGAAAACCCAGATCTCTGACATCAATACCACACTGTAGAGTTTGACCCTTCAGCGTATAGATATAACCAAGGTTTCGATTATTTCTACCGATTTGTACGTGACTAGATTTTTCTATTGCTAAGGCAAGCTCCCACTCATCTGCCCATTGGCCTATGTAGTCTATTGATTGCTGAATAATAAAAGAAGCCAACTGACGTTTGTTTTTGCGCGAGGGAATTCTCTAGAATTTCAAAACTTGTATACTAATGTCCCAGTTAAGATTTCATCTAAATAATTACTGATTCAGAGCAGCAGCCAACACTACCTGTGGCCCTCCTACCTCGCAACTACGCTACTCAATCATGCAAACCGCCAATGTGCAATCCATATCACAATTCATTTGGATTCGGAGTGAGTACGATTGATACTTGTGTGAACTAAATGGACGAGAGTAACATGCCAACAAACTACATACATATAAGTCATAGGCAAAAATATACATGATCGCGGCAAAGTAGCTTATGCTACTAGTCCAGGCCATCATATGCTACAGCTGCAAATCACCTACCCGAATCACCTGCAATTATCGTAGAACAGATTATTGCGGCAAAAGGTAATACACTAGTAGGCAAATAAGTTAAAAAATTTTTTACTAAGCTCCACTGCGAATTTCATTTCGGATCGGGTACTGGATAGCGCCAATTTGAAAAATCGGCGGGTATTCGCCCATATTTTTTCAGGTAACAGGTGATATCCGAAATGGAATTTATCAATAAACTCCACTTTCTTATATCTAATCGAATGATATGGTTCAGAATAGGGAAAACAATGTATACATATGCACATAATATCAAGACATTTCGCACTCTCTGTTTGGGTGAACAGCACTCTTCCAAGATTTTCACACCTTCATCGCGAATCGTTAAGAAGCATTAAGCGATTAATACTCATGACTATCATGGTATCGCATCGCGCAAGCATTGCTTCCTGAGAGGCGTCGTTTATACTTCCAAAGTTGCGCGGTGCAGTGCACTTCTGTAATAATAATCATGCGGCGCTGCACGATCGATATTATACGATTGAAGTTCGTCAAGTCGCTCGAAGATGGAAGTATAAACTACGCCAAAGAGGCGTACAGCCGCACTTTGTACGTAGATGTACAAATAGAAAAAGTATCGAAGTAACGAAAATTGAAAAAGCCGTTCAGAACATTTTTGAATGGGAGTAAGTTGAAGAAAAAATCGTTCGAAAATGTTTTGAAGAAACGAATACCCAAAAAAAACTTGTTTTAAATAGTCTTGAACAAGCGGGATTTTAAAAAGATTCGCTCGGCGAAATTTTGAACGAACAAAATCTGAAAAAAAATTTGTTGGACTATTTGTCGAACAATCAAAATTAACGAAAAAAATCCGGGAAATTTGTAAGGAAATTTTCGAAACTTCCTATACAGCTTTGCCGCTCATGTGCAATCGGCACGGGTCGCACTTATACGTTTCGCTCCATATTCTGCGTTGGCGCGAGCTCGGTGCACGTATGTATGTTATAACACACGTGCACCGAGTTCGCGCCCATCCACAATAAGACACACAAAGCATCATGGCGGTCGGGGCCGACTGTACGTTCAGCTGTGCGTGGATCAATGTTGGGGCGTTTTCGATCCGCCCATTTTAAAGTCTGTCCGAATGAGACTGTCCGCCCATGCGGTCGGCGCGTCTGTCGAGCGGCCATTGTGAATGCACCTTTCAGACCTGTGAATCGAATAGTGCGATTCCAAAATCCATACTGAATAACATCCAAGTCAGCTGTTTGCAGTCGTGAAATGGCTTCTCAAAAAAAACGCCTCTGCGGCGACAGTTCGACACGCACCCCGACCGCGTGAGCGGACAGTCCCATTCGGACAGGCTTTATTACTCATTCCCTTTGTCGTGCGATCAAATAAAAAGACCTTTCAAACTTCAAGTCATCGGTTTTCGCAGAACACAATCAATCCGAGTGCACGAGTTAGAATAGGTTCAGATTTCAGATCCCCATTTATCCTGAAGAGTTAGTCCCTCATATATACGGAAGCAGCTTCATGGAATTGTTACTGTGAAATCTGCATCCTACTTCATACGTATTTGGTGAAGAAAGAGTATTCCTTTCTTCACCAAATACGTATGAAGTAGGATACAGAAAATTTTCTGACTAACTGTAGCATGTAGTCAGTTCAACCGAATTGCTTTCAGATATCCGGTTAACATCATTCGAAATGCGTCCGATTCGAAATCGGAAAAATTGGATTGACGAGAAATTCGATTCGAGAAGAATTTTTTTTGATCTGGTGACTTAAAATGTAAAGCATCTGGCTTTACGGATAACGGTTGACAGTAGTTGATTAGGAGACGATGATCCAATAGGATGAAAACGGATAATGATCGAGTGGAGCGGATGATTTGGGTTACTGATCGACACCACATTGGGCACACGGAAGGGTTTAATTCTTGAGTCTTAAATACAATGGAAGATTTTGCCCGTCTAAATATACATACAGTACCGAGCAAAGTTCTTGTGAAAAAAAGCGTTTTGCGACGTTTTTTTGCGCTCACAAAGCGCCGCAACGCCATACCTTGTTTCAAAGTGGTCCGATTTCAATTCTGAAGTCATTTCTAGACTGTTTCCATTTAGTCCTATACGATAGTGTTACAAAATCATAGATTCAACTCCAGAAGTTTGTCGAAAAATGAATATTTGTACCACGAAATCCCTCAATATGAACCGATCAGATGGTAATGATAGCAGAAATCTGTTCTGTTCTGACCTGTGGTCGATGTGAATCTTAGAAGGAAATACACATTTTTCAACGAAATACCGAGGTTACAAGGGCTTTCGACTCGTAGCATCATATTTGCCTCGCAAAGAGAAACACGGAAACTTCCTGCAAAACTAATTTCGTCAATTTTAGTAGGAGTTATGGCGATACGGCGCTTTGTGAGCTCAAAAAACTCCGCGAAACGCCGTTTTTGCAAAAGAAACATGCGCGGTACTGTAGAGTGCGAACTCTGTACAAATAGGACAACCCTTGGTTTCCAATGCGCAGTGTGTCCCAATGCTCCTGGTCTGACTGCGGACCGCTCAGCAACCGGTTCAATTTACGTCCATTACGTGTGCTGCTCAATAGTAGCATTTCATGCAGCGCACGCGACGGCGCGCTGACAGCTGAGGGTCCAAAGACTGGATTCTGAAAATTTGGCAAATTTCGCTCGTCCTTGGCTTTTTTACCTCCTAATGAAATGATTGCTCGTAACGCGCCGCACCCTACCGATAGCTAGTCTGGGCGAAATGGTCCCGCCTTTGCACGAGGTTATTTCTCTACGCTACTCTCCTTAGGCTGAGATCATACTTCCTGCGACCAGCGACAGCAACAGTGTATAGAAGGCACATCGATTTTCGGTCGATATTGTTGGCAAACCTGGCGTCGCGTCGCTCGTCGCCGAATGTATGATCCCGGCCTTGAGCCTGTAGCTATTTTCGCTGACATTAGCATAGAGGTAGGAGGCGTCTGGGCTATGCAATGCGTTGCGAGCGTGCTATGACAGTGATTAGTCCATTTCGAATATGTACGCAACTTCAGATGGAAGCAAATCAGCATATCGACGACGGTGTTGAGGGTGAAATCGATCTGCCTGTGCCAATAGGGAAGGAGATCGGAATGCGTCTACCAGTCAGCGGAAATATTCACTACGGTGAGTGCTACAGCAAAAAATCAATTCGGCAATATGCATCGAGCGTCATCACTTTCTGCATTTGCGACCCACACATGGAGTACTGCTAGGAAAACAATCTATCCTCTATTTTGGAGCCAAATTTGCTTTGCACTTCAGCGTGTGTGTGCGGAGCGAGAAGAGAATTAGCGAGACGGCGTTGGGAAAAGGAGACGCGGCATACGCGCGCGCACGCGATCGACGGAAAATTCCTTCCGAAATGAACGATACAGTCGGTTCCTTATTCTGCGTTGGTGCAAACTCTACACAGAGTTTGCCCCAATGCACAATAATGAACTCAAAGTATCAAGAGTGATCCGGACCCTGCTCTAGAGGAACTACTCCGAGGTGGCAACAGTTTTTTTACCACGTCGCGATAGGTTCTCTGTTACAGTAACGACAAATAGTGTTAAATACAGGAAATCTAGTTGAAGAACAAGCGTGGAGAGCAGTCCCGTCTGACTACTGCCTTCCATAGTTTTCACTCGGTTTATTCTCCAACTATACGGACCATTGCTATTGCTGTCGGAGCTCCTCTAGTTTGCCCGGACAGCAACTGCAATGACCCGAACAGCAACAGCAGGGTACCCGCAGATTGGGAATACGAGCCGAACTGTCAGGCGTCTCAGGGCGGAGTGCATTTTTTCAACGTTCCCGATGTTTTCTTTCGAAATTCATTTTTAAATTACAACTTTGCCGTCGATTCTGGCGTAACCTACAGTAAGCTCACAAGGAAAGTGTTTTTGGTGGTATACGCATCTGCGAAAACGACTTGTATCGTCAGTATCTCTTGCGGCTCAATAGTAAAACTGCGCAGTATCCCGCCCCGAGCTGCAGGTTACAAGATGTTATAAGCGCTTTTCAAGCTTCGCGGAGAGGCAAGGGGCAGGCATTTTTTGGGTGTAGGCAAAAAAATTGGTGCGCTGATCACGAATCTGGGGTTCATCTGTCGATTTTACAATGTTTTCGACTATATTCGTTCAAGGCCCCCGATCGGGGGAAAAATTAAGGGCAAAATGTGACTTTTGACGATTTCCAGAGTGCTACTATAGAAATGGCACAAATTGTTTCTCTTTATGTTATTTGGAGTGCTAAACACGAATCTGGAGTTCATTGATTTTTGACTGATTACAGTAGATTACGGTGGGTGTACGGAGGTTTGGTCAAAGTCTCATATTTGACACAAAATTTATATACGACGGTTATTCCAGGTGATCAATTCGAATATAACGTCAATTTGTCGATTTTCAAATAACGAAGGTAGGTTTTGCCCTTAAATGACATGGTACCTACCGTAAGCTAGAGTACACCTGAGAATTTAGACAAACGGACTTCAGATTGGTCACATATGTAACGTCGGCTTGGATCCGGAAGAGACTTCGCGTTCACTGTTGAAGGTTGGCGCAAAGTCGGTGCCATATGCTATAACATAGGTGGACCGAGTTTGCGCCAACCTTCAACAGTGAACGCGAAGTCTCTTCCGGAGCCACGCCGACGTTACTAAAACTACGACGAAAGACGCCAGATTTCATTATCGATTGACAGCACAGCTGAATTTTCGGGTGAGTTACTGTTTTTCTCTTTTTTCTTGTTTGCTTTGGCATTATTTTTGTTTCTGACGCTTATGATATCACGAATAGGGGCTTTTCTTAGTGTGCAAGAGGAAATTGTCGTATTTCTCGATTTCAAAACGAAATTTCGAAAAAAAAAACAATTCGAAGCCCAAACAAACGACTAATTTCCCTCACGCATTAAGAGTAGCCCCTATTGGCAATAGTTAAACAGTAAGAAACAAAAATTATGCCGACACAAATAAGAAAAAAAAAGAAAAAACCGTAACTTACCCAGAAAATCAGCTGTGCTGTGGATCGATAATGAAATCTGGCATCTTCCACCGTAGTTTTAGTGTGTGACCGCAACCGCACCATGTCCTTTTAACATTGCGGTAAACTGTACGCAGGAGTAATCTAGGGTGTTGAACGCGAATCTGGAGTCCATTTGTTGAAATTCCCAGGTTTACTCTGGGGGCATTTTTTTTCATTTAGGGACAAAACCTATCTGAAGTATATAAAAATCGACAAACGGACGTTATATTCGAATTCATCACCCCGAATAACCCCTGTGTACAAAGTTTGGGTCAAATATGAGACTTTGACCAAACTTCCGTATACCCACCGTAATCTAATCTGTCAAATATCGATAAATGGACTCCAGATTGGTGTTTTGCACTCCACGTAACCCACAGAGAAACAATTTGTGCCACCTCTATTGTAGCACTCTAGAAATCGTCAACAGTCACATTTTGCAGTCCATTTTTCCACCTATTGGAGGCCTTAAACGAATTTAGTCGGAAACATTGTAAAATCGACAGATGAACCCCAGATTCGTGATCAGCGCCCCAAATTTTCTTGCAACACCAAAAAATGCCTGTCCCTTTCCTTTTCGCAAAGCTTGAAAAGCGCCTATAACTTTTTGGAACCTGCAGCTCGGGGCGGGATACTGCGCTGTTTTATTATGGAGGCCCAAGAGATACAGGCAATAAAACGGCGAAATTCACTTGGTTCCTACGCGTGCTGGTGCGGAGCGGAGGTTAGAGACAGTGAGTGAGCGTAGGGCAGACGGAGGCTGAGGCGTCGCGCGCGCCGCTCGCGCCTCGATTGATGTGAATTACGACATTTTATAGAGGGTACTAACAATACAAGTTGTTTTTGTAGATGCGTTAACCGCCATAAACACTTCCCTTGTTAGCGAAAATACGCAATCGCTAAATCGCCTTTTCCCGCAGTCCTGAACGGTGTGTACGTCGAAATTATAGTCTACAGCAATGGAAGTAGGACCTGGTGAGGTTGCGGACTCGTCCTAACATACGGTAATTTCTTGGTGGTATCACTCACTTTTATGAAACAGCTGTGATAGATCGGTGGGTTTGTGTTTTCACCGATATGAATACATCTGTGCGAGCAAAGAAAACAGGTGAAATTGTGAGAGTGGAAACAAAAACTCACCGACCAATCTCAGTTTTTCCGAGAAAATGAGTGATAACACAGTCAGACTACAGTAAGTTAGGAAGATTCCGCAACCTCACCCGGTCCTACTTCCATTGCTGTAGACTATATAAGGCCAAGGCGACTGACGAGTGGAGAAGAGGAATAGTAAACGGTGTAGAAACAGATGAAAACGGGATCTGTGGAAAAATATCAGATTTTCACATGAGAAGAGGGGTTCAAGTCATCGTAAAAAAGTTTGCGAATGCATGAATGTTTTGCAAAGTGCTCGGGAAAAAATGGAACGAATTAATTTTTGGAAGCAGCTATCTATTATCTAATTAAATTAGCCTGCGGCTAATCAACAGTCGAGTACCCCAGCTCTACTCAGTTTCACCTGCTGGAGGAGTTGATTAGAAGGTTGAAATATTTGAGGCCTACAGGATGTAAAGGATGTGTATTGCAAATCAAACTCAATTAGAAACGAAGTCTTAAAAATGTCTGTTGTCGCAAGTGCACACCTTGCTCGGGAGTGTCCCGCCCAATGGGCGTGCTCCGGGGGGTTGGACTCCATTGGACTGCATTGGATTCTAGACGAAGAAAAACACAGTGCGGTGAAAAATCACCGATGTTTTGGTGTAGATGAAATCAGAGAGAGAATGAAGGCGAAGAAGGGGTGGAGGGGAAGCACAACTGGTAAGCAAGCCTTTTTTCACGGCTTCTCATCTCACTCAGAGTCACGCCATCCCTGCTCACAACCGCACACCCCTGGGGGTTCGCCACGACGGCGCCTCTTTTTCTTCTGGTTCAAACGGAACAATACCCAAGCAACAAACAACAAGTAACGCCAACATCTTCGCAGAGCACGCTAAACTCCATTCCATGCAGATGATTCCTTCAATCCAACGTTGTTTAAAAACCAATTTTGATCTCAAGAATTAGATGAAGTTTTCATAAAACTAGGGCATTGTCTGTCAAGATAGAACGTGGACGGTTGAAAACGCAAGTATACATGGTGAATGAGGTTCTTTTCCAAAGCCCTTTTGAAGTCTGAATTGCACCTTTGTCCCAACCTTACTAAGGCATGTCACTTGCGGGGAGCGGCCATTGAGGATATTCTTCTTCTAGGACCATTTCCTAACATATGTAGAACTCGCGTTTTTGCTTTGTAGCTGGTAAATAGTTTTCTGAACGGAGTTATAGGCGTTTTCCCCTAGGCTCCTTGTTATTTGAGCGTGGGAGAAGAATTTGAGGGCGAAACACGACTTTTTCCATTTTCGAAATGCTACGATGTATTCGGCCCGAAATTTTTGTCAAGATGTTCTTTTGAGTGTTTAAAGGCAGCATACACGCTTGTAAACGTGGTTGTGATAACAACGTGAATCGAACAGTTTGGCTTACAACATAACGCCTGCGCATTTTGAAGAGTCAAAAACGACCCACAATGCCGTAACAGGAGTAGCAAGTATAGCCCCGCCCGTATTTTCACGCCCCCTGCATTTGCCTTTTTCCTCAAATGCAAGGTTCCTGGGTTATCCTCACCGTCGGTACTGTTGGTTAGCTGCCTAACAAGTAAACCACACACGTCACTGACTGCGAAGATGATTCAGCAACTCTGTGTTGGAGGAAAAGGGCAAATACAGGGGCGGGAAAATACGGGCGGGGCCAAACTTGCTACTCCTGTTACGGAACCGTGGGTCGTTTTTGACACTTCAAAATGCGTAGGCATTATGTTGTAAGCCGTACGGTTCTATTCACGTTGTTATCCCAACCACGTTTACGAGCGTGTATGCTGCCTTTAACACGAATCTTACTAGGGCTTGCCATACATTTCCCGAGGGCTAGTTGTGGGTATGGGACACAGCATTGCTCAGACACGCTCACGGTTGTTCAGCGGGGGAAAAGGGCTTATCGGTGCAACGGCAAAAGCAAAAACGGGGTGGAGTCGAATTGTCGGTTGCACCGCAGATACAGAGAATTTCAAAACACCGGGACGGCTACCGTCAAATATGTGACACGTTCCGTAACTCAGACAAAAAGACGGGTGCGCCGCCATCAACAAGTTTTGACGAAAGTATTAACAACGATACGGGTATAAAAGGAACCTCATCTCACAGTGTGCCTCAGTCGGCTCTTCGGAGCTGGAAAGTGGCCTCGAGTCAACTTTCAGAAGATTCGCCGTAAGGCGGAGGATAATTTTTGTCGTCGAGGGGAGGGGGCTCCTCACGGCTTGGGGGGGGGTGCACCCCACCAAAGAGGTGCTCCCGCCGCAGCGGTGACCGTGGCGGCGGGAGCACGTCTTTTGTGGTGACCCCGCTAGAGATGCCCCAGGGATCCCCTCTGCGGACTCGGGAATACCCAGGATGTATTGAAAAACGCGTGATCGGCAATCTGGTTCGGTTGTACTGCGGCCTCAGATTGGTTGAATGGCGGTGAAAGATCGGTTGCTCCGCAGGTGCTAGGGCGGAGCAACTGACGTTCCCCCGCCGAATAACCGCCCACGTGTCTGTGCGGTTGTACGGAGGATGAGTATCGGTTATACGCTGGATGACCAGGGAGGGGCAACCGACATTGCCCCGCCGAATAACCACCCCCTTGTCTGAGTGATAATCCGTTTTCCAAATACCCTAAATGCCTCAGAGATTTACGAGAGATTTCCAAAAGTGGGCATTTCCATAGCTTTGCGTAGATAAAAGGGGTATACAAATGGCAATTTTTAGGATGTTCAAAAAATTGTCTCGGATTGGGTTGAAAACTTGTTTCTAGAGATTGTTTTGGGTGCTGATCACGAATCTGAGGCGCATATGTCAATATTCGAAAAAATTCCATCTGATTTGGTCCGAAGCTTCAAAATAGTGGAAATTTTACTGTAAGAACGCCACTTCTGACGATTTCGAGAATGCTAAGATCAAATCGTCTCGAAACTTGTATAATATGTACATAGGCGTTACTCGCCCTGCCGGTAGATTACGGTGGGTGTACGGTAGCTCGGCCAAAGTCTCAGATTTGGCTCAAAATTCTGCTGTGGATGTTATTTTAAACGCTGAACACGATTTTCAGATCCATTTTTCAATTTTCGAAATTCTAAGTTACGAACGTCAGTCAAAAGGCATTTTTCCTACCGTAACCCTAAGCCAGGCGAGGAATAGACCCCAGATTCGGGTTCAGCGCCCAAAATAACCACCAGATGCAAGTTTTGAGCTGAATCCAAACAAATGTCTCTCAACAACCAGAAAATATCCTGATGCCCCCCTTACCTTTTTTTCTGAAGCGATGAAAATGCCATTCTTCGGAATCTTCGCAGCAGTTTTTGAAAATTTCAAGCACGGATAATTTATGTTCTGTCACAGGCCTACAGCAACGACAACATGGCGATCCAAATCTCAACGGAAAGTTAAAAGCAGTCCCTTGTTAGGTCCGTTCATCGATTTCGATAGATCGCGGTTGGTTACGGTGTGTATCCAGTAGTTTCATTGAACCCTCAGATGGCGCAGAACGATTCTGGGGAGAGGGTAATTTGGGGCGGTGAACAGTTTAACTTTATCTCTATTTCATGCAATAACTCATGTGAAAATAAGTGATATGAGCAGGCAGATGAGAAAAAAAAATGCTGTGGAAAAGAAAAAAACAGTTTTGACGCGCATTTTAAGTTACGCAGGCTGGGTGACACTATACCCACCGTATTCAGCACCCCAAACAACATACACACAAGTTTGGAACCAAATCTGTTTTTTTTTTCATCATACCCTGAAAATCGAATGGTGCCTTTACCTAACCGCGAAGCTTTAAAAACGCGTATTACTCCGTACAGAGAACCGTACCGCACCTACAGAGGGGAGATTTGAAATCCACGCCAGAAAATAATCATAGAAAAAACATATGTTTGATTTTACATGACCAATTCGTTAAGTTAAGCCGCAGTAACTTGCTTACAGCCTTCTGCTTGCACGTTTCTTGGGATAACATCGCAGGTTACTTGCTTAGAAGTTACAGAGTACGGAACGTATCAATTAGAGTATATCAAACGAATAATATCGATTTTCCAATTAACTCTTATATTTTCTCAGGGACGAGATGGTTTTAACTGCCCTTGGTATCAAACATTACGTGACGGGCAAGGTTTCCATAATTGATGAGAAAGAAAATTTCTGTCCACTGACAGAGTTACTATAACCATTTACATATTCGATTATTCGAATAATATGAAAATGCGACCACGATTGTCCTCAATTAACCTGTTGGGAGAAGTTAGTGGCAGTCTTTCGTTTGGCTGCAGTGGATTCTCTCGAGATCGCGCTATATGTAATTAGGGCGAGAATCAAAGGTAATTAACGAGGTCAGGGAAGAGTTCGCCCATAAGTAGCCCTAAAACGGGCTGAAACTTGCGTCTTTTTCAAATATGAACACATTTTTTCACCTCAACAATGCGATATTAATTGTTTGGAGCGAAACAGTCTCAAATCATATCAAATCTTGATATATTCAGTTTCTCGGTCGGTGAATCGGTCATAAGTAGGTCAAAAATCGTTTTTATTAGAAAAGCGAATACATATTCCTAATCAGCTCGGCGAGGCGGAGCGAATGGTCCTCTCAGAATTCAAAAATGCTTACTCTGGAAGATTTTACCTTCTCGAGAGAAAATGGGTCATAAGTAGATCAAGACTTGAGTTTTTCTGAAGTTTTAAAACATTTTTGAAATCAGCGCGACGAGTCTAATCGAATGATGTTTTCAGATTCTCGAAATGTTCATTCTGAACGGTTTTGACGTTTTCGTCGTGTTTTTCCGTCGCGGACGGAAAATCGCGTCGGCGACGCGCTTTTGGACACGTTTCGTGGGCGGTATTGTATTCGATTATTCGAATATTCGAATAAAAGCTCAGTTAATTGGCTTCGGCATGTTAATGAATATGCGAAACCCCACCTTTTTGTCGAATATCAGAACCTTTCACTTACCCTAATGTGTGATAACAAGTGCTGTTGAAACCATTCCAATCATGAGGAGAAAACTAGATTTATTCGAAAAAATCGATATTATTCGTTTGATATACTCTAGTATCAATCCAATTTTCAAACTGCGAACGTACATTGTTGAAGTCTTACAACCCCGATGGCTTACGCGAATAAGCTTGTTCTAGCCTTAAAGACACAGAACACCCAGAAACTATTTCTCAGATTTTATTTTTGTCTTGGAAAAAGTCACACGCTGATCCCTGTGGTACCTCTGAGATCGTACAAGACCATTTACATATGACAGAGTTATGGCTCCTCGAGAATTACTACATTTTGGATCTCGTACTTGGCATGTGTTATGCAGGAGGGGTCTACTACACAATCAAATAAAAATCACGAAATCCATATCTGAGGGTGTGCTGTGCCTTCAAAGCAAACGAGCAGCTACACACTATTAGGAAGTTATTCTGCGGTCGGCCTAGTTATGGTTAGACAGACGTATGGTCTCACTTCTTTATTATGAGGGAAGCGGAGGGAGAAGCGAAGTTGTTGATCCTGTCTGAATCTCAATATCAGCAGTACTCCTTCACCATGATCTAAAATACCGTGCCATTTTTTTTGCAAAAAAGAGCGTTTGGGGGCGTTTTTTTTTTTGCGCTCACAAAGAGCTGCATCACCGTAATTCACTTCAAAATCGACGAACTGAGTTTGTAAAGTAGTTTTCGTGTCACCCTCAGTGAGGCGCATGCAATGGTACGCGCAGAAAATCTTTACAACTTGATATTTTGCTGGAAAATGGTTATTTTCTCCTGTAGTTCACATCGACCACAGGTCAAAACATGACGGATTTCGGCAATCATGACCGTCTGTTCAGTCCAACCTCGGAATCGTTTTTCTGTTTTCCTGCCTATCTTGGAAACGGTCCCGCGCTGATTCAAACGATGTCTCTGGAATCGTACAATACCCCCTAGGAACGAAGCAATGGCCTCTTGAAAATTGAGCTATGGAAGCATGGTGGACGAGTTGTCCGAGGCTTGTAACTTGCTTCATTTGCAACCATAGTATGCGAGCCGACTTGAACAAAGAGAGAAGCTGAAAATGAAGGGAAGAACGGGATATTAATCAAAAACCATCGCTCATATCTGAACTGTTGAGCTCGAAAGATCGTAAAAGGGGCGTGCCAAAGTGGCTTCCGGGTGTGGGCGCCCCAGGGAGACTTCCTCTTATATCTCGCTTATTCGGAGGAATTGAGCGATCGCACTTGGCATGTGCTATATAGGGTGGGTCTGCTTGACAATCATGTGCATATATCAGATTTCGTTCCTGAGCTTGGACTGTGGCCTTTATGAGGGATTTTATGACGCAAATATGCGATTTTCGATAAAATTCTGGAGTTGAATCAAATGTTATGTAACACTATCGCATAGAACTCAATAACGGCAATTCATAAATGACTTAGAATTGAAATCGAACCGTTTCGAAGCAAGTTGTGGCAATGAGGCGCTTTGTGAGCGCAAAAAACGCCGCAAAACGCTTTCTTCGCAAAAAAACATGCGCAGTACGGTACCGCCTCATTGCCTTCTTCACCCGACTTACAGACTCGGGGAATGACTGAATGTACATTGGAAAAGTCCAACACATGAAGATAATACATGTCTGCAGCTGCAGGCAATATGCCTGAGGCCATTGAATATTAGATTTAGATGTCCTTAAAGAACTGCTGAAAGAAAGAAATTGGCAAACATCCTCTCAGCAAGGCTTCTATTTCATATAAATATTTCAGATTTGGAAGACATTTCGGTGACATATGGCCACAATGTTCAGCCAGTGGATCCGTTTTTGGGTGCTCTACCCGCTCGCGACCAATCTCAGCTAAATCACCGCCGGCATCGACGGAGCACCGATTTTATTGCGGTAAGAGAGCCTAACCACTTCATTAGCGCCTTCAAAATAACACGACACGACTACGATTCGAGAGAAACTCCTTGGAAACTACATAATTGCCTTGCTCAAGATCAGTTCATCTGAGACGAAAATAGGTTATAATTGCAAAGAAAGGATCAGAAAATTTACAAGTTCAATAAAGTCCAAGCTTACGTTTTTATGAACCAGAGGGGACTTGGGGTGTCAGGGTATTTTCCTCAAAAATGGGCAGTAGAGGAGAACGATCCTGTTTTTTTTCTGATAGATTATGGAGAAACTGAAGGTATTGCGCCACCGTTTTTCTAATTCTTTCAACACTGGGGCAGATCATTAGGGAATTTATCCGGTCGAAAACGCGATTCCTAGCGGAATTCTCATCTGTTAAAGGCAGGGTCCAGGCAGAATTTCGATTTTGAGATTTACCGCTAAATCGTTGCTCTTGCTACAGGTAGTCCCAAGGAACATGCGAAAAGTGCGTAAAAACCGGTCTTCTTCAAGTTATTCCAGCCACTTCCGGTAGCCGATGATCCACAAAACTCAGAAAAGTGTGGCTATCATCCATATTTTAGCGGTTGTCCACGCATTCTTCAAAAGTGCTGTGTAATTATCGGTCATTCCAGCCATGATTATCATGCTTTGAATACCGTAATCCCTGTCTTCGAGGCTGTTTTCTCCAGAACTAAAGACTCAGAGTTCGTGAAACGTTCAGACAATGTTCAGCTAGGCCAGCCCAATCTATTTAACCCAAATTTCGATAATGTCAAAATTTGACCGGACCTTGCCTTTAATGTACATATAATAACGTTTTCAAATCTGTATCTGTAGCTGCTGAAGACTTACTCTTGGTTACGTGTGCACAATTCCGTTTAGCTTGCGCCACCTAACCTATGTATGTAGTATTCCGAAATTTTGCAAGCGGACCTCAATTTCGAGCTTAGCACCCCCAAACGACCCCCGCAAAGAAATTCTCTGCAAGATCTGAGACCTTGACCAAACTACCTCCTATCTACCGTAACCGACCGTAACATGTATATCGAAAGTCGGTGAACGATCCTTACATTCGTGTCGAGCACTCTAAATACGTGACTTCTACCTACAGAGGAGTTTCGAGGCAAACCTTATCCATCGTGTTCAAGAACCCGAACAATCTCCGGAAAACGAGTTTAGAGCTGATTTTAAAATCATTTTTCGGAACCAAATTCAAAATGCACTACATAAACCAGGTCTCGAAAAGCAGTCTTAAGTCCGTCCGAATGAGAGTGTCCGCCAACGCGGTCGACGTGCGTGTTGAACGGCTGTCGCGAACGCATTTTTTGAACACTGAAAGGTCGGGATCATACCTGCCGCGGCCAGAGACAGCGACAGTGCGTATCAGGCCTATCGATTTTTTGGTCGATATTGATGGTAAACATTGCGTATGATCTCGGCCAAACCGGTTCGCAGGAATACCTGACGAATGGCGGTATCCCAGTCAGCTATTTGCAGCCATGGGAAGGCTCATTCAAAATAATGTCTTTGTGGCGGCCGCTCCACACGCACGCCCACAGTGTAAACGAACAGCCCCATTAGAACGGACTTCACGTGTATTTCACATTCTGCTACTGAAAACAAATAGCTCTAGCTGTTTACAAAAGAATTTATAACAATAAATACTCCCATGACGTCGCCATCAGGGTTGTGCGTAATAGAAATTTTGTAATTCGTTAGTCGTTCAGCCGGCCAAAACCCTCGTTAGCCTTTAGTCGTTAATCGTTAGTCTTTGAAAATCTAGGCTTCGAAAACAAGCACAGTTGAGGCAAAAAAGCCCTTATGAAAAGAAAAAAAAGGAAGGCATGAAGAGATGTATGTTTCCCAAAACATTCATAGCCATTAAAGACACCAGTCTATTCCTGTTAGAGAGCGTATTTCAAACTGCAAACCCACATATAGTCCCAGCACCACATTATAGAAACCCTAAATCTCGAATTTATGACTGAAAATCGAAGGGCGGCAGCCTTTACAATCCAACCTTCGGATACAATTCCCGTCGTTGGGCAGTTGTGGCCTGCAGGCACCGCTCCATATTACAACCTCTGATAATGCACTCTGTGAAAATCTCCGCTGGGGCCGGTCAGTGCCGGAACCGGTTCAGTACCATAAAGTCGCGTGAGTCACATAAACGCTGCGCCTTACCTTGCGCAACGTTTGGTTGGGGTCATAATGTTGGGCTTCCAGAACTGCGAAGCAGTTTCAGTAGAAATAATAAATACCGAAGGCTATGGCTATTTTGTACCATTTACCTAGAACAACCAACAGGGCAATATGCATCAATCCTGGTGTAAGCCTTGGGTTGGAGCGCGATTTGTATGACTATTGGCTCTCTAACGAATTTTGGGATTGCCTACGAAAATATTTTTAATTTCGTCAGTCGTTAGTCGCTAGTCGTAACACCCAAAAAGCCCGTTAGTCGTTAAATTCGTTAGTCGTTAGTCGTAATTACGCACATCCCTGTTCGCCATACTGTTTCAAATCTCGATTTTCTGATATTCCGAGACTTCGCTCCTTTCGAAATTTGAGAGTTTCAACGAAACTCAATTTTTTCTCTCGCCCCGTAAAGCAAGTTACATAGATATTGAAGCCTCAAATGCTGCAGCAATTTTGGAATGATGAATTTCTTTCGGCTGAGTTACACACAAAATTCTGCAACCATAGTACACAAAAATTTCATCAACCCAACAATGTCTTACTATGAAAGCCGGCTCAACGGATCAAGTTAGATATATGGTCATCTGTCTTGGAAAGGAGTTCGACGATTCCGTCTCCTTGCATCCCAACGCTCTGAACCTAACTTGCAATTCGACATTCTCGCTTTTTCAACTTGAAATCCAAATCAACTTCATTTCAGTCACGACAGCCAGCTGTTTTCCCCTTCATGGAACATCTATCACTCGTTACGGGTGGACGAGACGGAAATCTGATTCTCGAACCAATACGATGAAATACAATTTCTTGTAGTAAATAATAATCATTGGTGATAATAAATATGAAATATAAGGCATTTTCCTCTTCATCCCCATAGAGGTCACTTCCAAATGAAACAATGTTGGAGAAGGTGATTGTATCAAATTGACCCACTTTGGCTCCTATCCTCTACGGATCGGATTTCCTGTTCGAGGCGGTTCTTATCACCGAATGGAAGCTATCAGAGGCTATTATGCGGTTTCACTTTCGTGTTTCAAAACCCGCTACGGATTACTCTCATTTTCCCTCGATCGCGTCCATAAGCATCAAACTCGTAACTTACGAAACAAGTGTTTTTTTTTTCAAGTAGCGTACTGGGATCCGACACGCGGAAAATTCATATATGGGTTTCAAAAGCACAATTATGACTTGAACTATCCGGGATACTGTTTGGTTGTCGCGAAAGACTTCATTTTGACGGTTTTTAAAACTTCCAGCTTTGGTTCTCTGGCCAAGTGCGATGTACCATTCCATAGCGCAATATATTCCCCATCCAACGCTTTCTACCGCTTTGGTCAGGGCCCGCCGATTTTCGGACCGTAGTTCAGTGGTAATACTCAGTCCATGCATTTTTGAGTGTTTCTGTTTACCCTGCTGTGAATCACCAAAGCTGTCAAAGTTGAAGGAAATTCGAGCCACTTTATACCTATGTAGATGATAGCGTTTTAGAAAAAAAAACAAAAATTATTGAAATTTTAATCACTGGATTCTTAAAAATTTTGTCAGTTTGATACTTCGGCCTTCCTGCCTTACCAAACCGATTTCGGCGGCAAATCCTAAAAGCTAAATGTATCGCGTCCGCAAAAACCCGTGTCTTATTTTGTCATGTTTTTAGACGAGCAAGCCCTGGAGGTGCAGTGTATAACGAGGAACCCGCACAGAACCATCAGCTTCAAAAAAAAATTTGAAAAGTTTGCAAACTACTCCTTTCCCGTCCTCTCCGTCGATTTCGGTTTTTGGGTGCAACACGTCAGAAGTTTTTTTGTAAGCGTCGGAAGCGGATCTGAGTGTTGAGCCCACAAAGGAATCATTTGTTATGCTCTCAAGAATAACGTTCGTACAACTTTGGCTCATTTCAATTGTGAGATTCGTTTTTATCTACTTCGCTCTTCAGAACTTGAACGCCTCTCATTTCCGCCATATTAATATAATCGAACAGTCATGTTTTTGCTGTTTTTTGTTTGTGTCATTTTATTTGGAGGACGCGGAACATGCGTGGAGCGCGCGCCAGGGTTTGGGGTAATGATCCGATGATTTCGCACCCCGAATCAGGATCACAGCTTTCGAGCTCAATCACAAGAGCCATCGTAGTGTTTCCTTGGCGAATTTATTCTAGTGAATGGACGGGGCTGCGGCGGTAGTTCGTCGCACGCGATCGAGACCGCAGTAGCCGGTGATGTCGCGAGCGGTCGCCACAATCGGTCGCGCCTTGTCCACTCGCTATACCGAGCTTGTCAAAAAGACCATACATCTCGTGTTCATGCACAAGTTTTCTCGTCTTCACCTTTGTAGAACAGCTGAGCCCCCACGTTGAAAGGCCCGGTGCTAAATGAAAACTAAGAAATCGATTTCTATTAAAGCTGAAAGAAGCAATCATGTTTCCTATGAGCATTTTCAACTGCATTGGAGGGAACAATTTCTCAATCTGCATACATTACAATTTGCATGGTGACTGATCAGCACTTGGAGCGCACTCACCCGGGATGCTACATACTTCATAAGCCATCCGGAAGCAAACGCAAAGTTCTTGGAACTTTTTTCTCTTTACCAGTTACATGCTTTTTTTTTCAGTAAAACAGCAGTCAGTAGCGCATTTGTTTCTCTGCAAGGCACTAAACAACTACGTCATATTATCTTTGGTGAACATCTCCAGTTGTGTAAAATGCATTTGACAAACATCGCATGCTTTTCCAGGTCACGATCAAGAAACTCCTGGACGATCATCTCAGAAAACCACCGCATTCAATGAGTGTCGAATATGCATTCAACTCGAGTGACCACACACATCGAAAATCTTGTGCGCAGGCGCACGTGCTCCAGACAGCAGCACGTGCTGCGAAAGTTGATAGCAGGAACACGTGCTGCAGGACAGTCCAGCGTTACCGTAGCAGCACACCGTCACGCGACGCGGCTGGAACACCCACATGCGACGCGATCAACTCGCTGAGCACCATCTGGGGCTGCCAGCGGTTGGACGAGGTCTCCAGCGGCTGGATGTCGCCAAGTACCGCAAACTTGGGTAATTAAATCGGCGACGCTATCGGCATCTCAGTACCGCCTCAAGAGTGCGTCGTATGCTTTCCTTTTAGAAAATCGCTTCGTCATCGAGTTGAATGTGTATTATGCATGCATTTAACGTCTGATTTGATGGGCACGTTCTTTAATATGACACACAATAGGAGCACGTGCTCTCCTAGCAGCACGTCCCCTTACTGTGCTCGAAACCGCTTTGTCTTCGAGTTAAATGCATGTTCAACACGCATTGAATGCGGCGATTGTGTGAGATGAATGACAATTAGAAGCTCATTACGGTGCTTCGAACGCATTAGGTGGATGGACATCATAGTGACAATTCTGATATCAAGGTCGATATAATAACTAAAGGAGCTGAAACTGAAGCACGAAACCCCTAGTAGCGGTGAGAATTGAAGAGACTTCATACAGAGAAACGCGCTTTTTTTAAACAAACTCATGACGAACGTAACATTATCACGTTTTTGCATTATTGTTCCATTCATGGCTGACAGTTATGCTAGTTTAAATCTTTTTAATCATCTCTGTGTGGCGGAATCCCATCTATGAGGTAATGATTTGCGATGTCTACATCTGTATAAAAAACTAGGTGTCTTCCTAGGACTTGCTTCTAACTTTCCGGGAGATTTCGCAAATTTCGTGACTGTGCGGGTGTGGCGGTACATAAATTATCCGTTCCTTTAATTCTCTAAAAGCCCTGGGAATCCAAGAAAGGGCGTTTTCATACCCCTGTGAAGAAGAGGGGTTCTAGAGTATCCAACGAGAATTCCGTTTTCGGCTCAACATGCCTATCCCTACGTTTTCGGCTCAACATCCCCATTCGGCTCAACTATTTAGGCTGGTGAACACAAAACCGAGGTCAGTTTGTCGCTATTTTGACAGCCACTGTGGGCACAGTGGTTCCAAACTGGCGCAACCTATGTGCTATACATACTTGGGCATCGAATAATTTCGAATCATCCGAAAAATCAATTTTTCTCTGCAGGGTTAGAATGATTTGAGCTAATTTCGGTTTTCAGGCATCAAGTTAGGGGTAGTCTTCTCATAATTCATGGCAAAGTAGAATTCTGTGCATTCACAAAATTACAAATGTCAATTTTTCAGGAATAAGTCGACTAATAGTCGAAGTCGACTATTTTTTTCGGAAAATTGATAATTGTGATTCAACGAATGCAGTTGATTGTACTCAAGCCTAACTTGTAAGAAGATTCCCCCTACGCGTTGTCTGAAAACCAGAGAAAGCTCGATTTGTTGAAACATTGAGGAGAAAAATTCATTTATCGGATGATTCAAAATCAATCGATGCGCAAGTATATGCACTATGTACCTGAATTTTTCGGGGGTTGGCAAAAGAACTCCTAGTTTGGGTCCGTGGCGCCGCCGAATAACCCCTACAGAAAAATTTAGAACCAAATCTAGGACTGTGATCAAACTGATACATACCGTATACCCACCGTAACGTGCTGAAACCCGAGGAAATTCGATAAAGTTTTATGTGAAGCACTCTGGATAACCCGTATAGAGACGTTTCAAGCAATTCTATCGTGGCGTTCTGGCATGCGCTTGGAATCGCGTTTGAATAGCGAAAGTTGTCCGAGTGGAAAGCTTTGAACAGAATCTGCCGACTCTTTGGAAGGATCGGAAAATAAACATCATGTTTATGATCGGTACCCAAAACATCCCATAGAAAAAAAACTCGAGCCAAATCCCAAAAGTTTATCCATACACTCTCTAAATTGCCTTTTGGGTACCCCTATTCTCTTGGCAGAGCTAATTTTCTTTTCATACTTTTGCTTCCGCGGCAAATATCGCATATTGAGCTGCTGCGTAAGTGGAAGTGAATACGCGACTTTGCTGCGTGATAGGATGCCTGCGAAATGCTCAGTTTGGGAAGGGATTTTCGTCAGGTAAGACTAGAGCATTCAATAGAAGATCCACTGCGTAACTAGACCCTCTGCCGGTGTTCTAATGTTCTAGTAAGTCATCTGCTCACTTCCACCTGATTTCGTAATGTTCCAGTGCTCTCGTCGTGCCGTAGCTGAAAATGCGACATTTGCCGCGGAGGCAGAAGTATGAGAAAGGCGTAAAAAAGGTTCTTCTGTGGAAAAGCCCTAGACATTTAGGAAATTCGAATCTCGGAGTATTTATCCACTGCCCTACACCTACAACCCCTGCACACTGCTTTCTAAAATCCTGAAGGAAGTCTAAGGCAAGCAAGAGTCAGTGAGTCGTTTCGAATTTGGAAAACTGCGTATAAATGAGGTACATGCGAACTCTACAAAGCCAATTGATCGCTTGCGTCAATTTCGGCCATGAAAATTAATGTGACGAATTAGTCTGTATATTCCGAAGATTTGTGAAACTGTTGTCAGGAGCCAAGGGACGGACCTAAAGGCAGCGTACACGATGATTTTCGTTCCCGATTTTTCACTCAAAACAATGCGTTGGCAACCAAGTGTTGTCAAAATTAGAAACTGCAAGAAACGCCCTAAAACGTCTTTTTTTCGGTGACATTATTCTCTGGCCTGAACTAGTCCGATTGGATGAAAATGTTGACGATGGCTGTTTCCGGTGAAAAATAGGGTCAATGGAGATTGGAAGAATATTTTATGCAAAACAAAGTTAGTTAGGGTCCGAAGCAAAGAACGGAGAACAGAAAGCAGATAATCGCAAAGGACTGGTCCACAAAAGATTTCATTGTCACAACAAACAGTTCCACTGAGAGTAAAGAAGCGGCGGGAGAGTAAAGGATTTCGTGTCCGTCTGAATCGTTGTTCTCGATTTCTTCGTCATTTCAGTCCTAACCGTGGAATCAGCAATTAATCTCAAAATCGAAGATTATCGTGAACACTGCCTTTAATTGAATCACGAATCTTCAACTTTTGTGTATAAGCCGAAAAAATATGTACTTGTCCTACTCCTTTTCCTTCACCGCATTATCGTAAAACTATTAAGCAGCTATGTGAGCAGCAATTACGTATTTAGGCGAATGCTATGGACGATGGTATGTCTACTGCTTCCCATTTTCACCAGAGCAACTGCGTACGACTTGGATGACGACAACAGATCACTTTTGGATCGGATTCGAGAAAACACGAAGAGGGAAAGAAACGATGTCGGCATTGAAGATGAAGATGATGAGAATGAAATGGAGGATGACAATCGCGAGAAGAAGTCGAAAACAGATAATGTTTATGATTTTCTCTATAAACGCCTTAAACAGGATGCTAATGGGAAGCCAAAAAGGAAGCGACTCGCCCCAAATGTCTACATGATTCCCGGTGAGACTACCTGCACTTTCTGTTATGTTTTTAAATTTCGAAATGAATCAAACTGTAAACATAGATGAGCCCGAACAAACAGCTCAACCACCATGTGCATACATATGTGAGTAGGAACAAAGCTAATTAAGTTTTGCGTTCACATGCATAACAGGAAGAGGTGTAAGACAGGAAAAGCGGATCTTGAGAGCCGTGTTGAGCTCATAAAGTCAGGACCTATCTTGTGAAACATTGTGTAAAAAAGTGTCCACCGTTGGAAATTTTGGAATGACCTCATGATCAACATATAGTTCGGTCCGTGGCTTGACTCCTCAAGAAAGAAAAAACAGTCCAATCTCACTCACGGCTGGCGCTGCGATCGCGTGCGTGGCCCGCTAATCGACTCAGGCCGAGAGAAAAGCGCAGCCGATTAGCTCACCATACCGCTAGCCGCCGGTGAGATTTAAGCCGCCCCGCCAGCCGCGGGTGAGATTTAATTTTTTTCTAGAGGAGGCAAGCCACGGACCTAACTGTAAATACTCACTCAATTCGTATCCAAAAAATTAGTTTGCTGAAATTAATGTTTACGGCATGGATACTCTTCAGTTTTTCGAATGATGCCCTTTGATACGAAATTCATGGGGATTCTTATAAACACTGCTTTCTTCCAATATTCATTTGTCAGAATCAACATCGAGAAAAAAATTGGGAAGGGTTTCCTATTTGTGCGTCAGCTTGAGGTCATCTGATCTTCATACAACATTCGACGCACACCTGGGCTGTGCGTAACTGAATTTTGCAATTTCGTAAATCGTATTTTCTCAAAGTCGTCGTAATTCGTAACTGATAATGAGTAATAAGTCCACATACGGCGCAAACATCATTCGTGTGGAGACACTCAGCACTTCAGTGATGAGGTGCTTCTTTATCGAACGAGATTTCAGGTTGGGATTCCAAACAGCACTAAACTGAGTAGTATTGAGTCCTAAGAGACCGCGTCTTCAAGATGAGTCTGGGCCGAAATTTTTTAAATAGAAAATCGTAAAAATTTATGCCAAAGCGCCGTAATTCGTAAATCGTAAATCGTAATACGTAATTCGTGTTTCGTAATTACGCACAGCCCTCAAACACACTTCGTAACTATTACCCCATAGGTCTAAGAAAATATGCTATTTTGCCCATTTCCAGAACGTGCAGGATTGCCGTCACTTATAGGCAGTGGTCACGATGAAAAACGTTATCGAAAAAACTACAAAAATCAGCTCAGATTAAACGCAGCTCAAAACTATGAAGGTAGTGCGATGAAAACGGGCTGGGATTAGAGTTATTAAGACCCTAAACTTCCAGATCGTGCACACGTGCACAGAAAGATCACAGTCTCATACCGGGCAGTCGAAAATTATCGACACTCAGAGGAAGAAATAAATGCAAATTTACCCAATAAAACAGTTGAACAATGAAAGCTAGCACTTTAGTCAATGTTTTTGACTAGATGTGTACATAAATTCGAAATTTCATTGATTGAAAATCAATTTCAAGCCAGCTGATGTTCTTGATACTAGAGATAATCGATGCCGATGATGTGGGATGAGCTCGTCCACCATCAAAAGACAAGGAAGTTCAGGCTTCAAATTTGGCCTAAAACAGCGTTTTCTCGCGATTTTTTCTCATAGGTTCTACTACATACTCTATACCCAGAAAAAAGTTCAGAGAAGAAACGAAGACGAGCGTATTTGAGCGCGACCACTGCCTTTAACAACCGAAAATTGACGAAATATGTAGGTAGTAGCCCGTAGGGACAAATGAGTTAGTCATTATCTGAGACTCCGCAAGACACCTAGCTTTTTTCGGGTCAAAACTACGTCAGTTCTTGAGTTTTCGCTTAAAAAGCTTATATTCTGCCCCCATTGAAAATTGAGGCAAACTCTAGACATCAGTTGTTTATTTTGTGGTAATAAATATACAGAGCAAATACTCATCACAAATGAACTCTTCTCTAGCCTGGAAATCCCGCCTGAGCCGCCTAAGAGAAAAAAAAGAACTTTTTAAAGCTTGAAAAGCAATGAAAACATGCTTAAAAGCCAAATCGAGTAAAACGCTTCAAGCCATTTCTCAATGCAAAACAACAGAAATAAGAAGTACAGATTGCCTCCAACAACAACTGGAATAGAACAAGTAATCTAAAGTGAAACCCATTCTGAGTGGTTTTTCATCTTTGTACCAGTTCGGAGTCAAAATTAGAAAACGTATTGCTTCTGAAACGCGTTATCTCATCTTGGCCTCAGTTGTTCGAACCCGCGTTCTCCTACGGGTTTTGAAAATTCAAACCTATGTTCCGAAGGGCCATGAAATTGAAGGCAGTTTAGGGGCAGCATTTAGCTCTTGTTTTCTCCTCTCAATGGGTGCTCTGGTCTTCGTTTGTTCTAGGAGCAATCTGTAAACAGTGAGAGAATATTTCCCTTTTCCGCTAGTCCAGTGTGAATCCTTACCCTAGTTCAAGTAGCCGCGTATTGAAAAAACCGCATCGCGTCGCCGTGTGATTCCTTCGACAGCGAACACTTGGCTTGTCGCTGCAGCCCTTCGTTGTAATCGATGACAAGGACGCTTAAAATTAGCAGAAAAGTTAACATGATAATGATCAATATCATGGCGTTAGAAGTTTGAGTCAGAAAAGTAAGAGCACTTATAGCACTACCGCAACTCATCCATTTAACACCTCCATATCTTAGGTTCGGAACAGTATTGAACTCTGAAACCTCAATCCTTCGTTCAGCATGTGCCCGTGAATGTCTTAGGCTGTAAGCCTCGAAACCGGAGTTCTGGCTAGACCTTGCATTAAATGAAACGTTTAAAGTTGGGATGCGCAGGCGTTAAGCCCAATCAAAATAGAAGGATTCAGGTTTCACGCATTGGGCAATCCGGCAACCGCATTGTGGCCAGAGATTATCGGAGGAAATATATGCGAAAATTCGAAAGTCGTGTTTTGGATACCGACTCAAGATTTGTTTCTCTTGAAGGCAGTGTCCACGATGAAGTCAGTCTTCGAGATTCCACTGGGAAGCGGAACATCCGAAGCCAGTTCCACCAGCATTGTTGTAAAAACGGCTAAGAACGAGCACAAAAGAGCCCTACACGCTCCTAAACTTCAGTGTTCCGCTCACGTAACGCCTACTCCTTTCAACTGTTATTGATTTGTAAACAACTGGAAAACCGACTTCAGGGTAGCAATATACATTCAGTAGGTTACAATCCAGTCCGTTGAACAAAATTTACCCCATTTGGTAATCGATTGCCATCTTAAAATTGCGGTTTCAGTTGTGCACCTTTATCGGATGCCGTTGAGAGAGTGGGCGCGGCGTAAGCGGAACACTCACGTTTAAGACCTTATACGGCTATTTTGTGCTCGATTCAGCCGCTTTTTAGCATTATTCATGTAGTGAGCCCAGGCTTTTCTATTTACGTGGAAAATCTGAAGGCGATCTGGTCGTGGACACTACCTTCAAAGACAGTCTTCACGACAATCTTCAATTTCGGGATTATCTGCTAAAACGATAGCTTGGTCCCCTAGCAGAATTGAAGTGACGAAAAAAAATGGGAAAAGCGCACCAGAAGTACATGAAATCTTTTTCTCTCACTCAACTCCCGTTCTCTCATTGTCAGTGGATCCGTTTGCTGTGACAATGGCATCTTTTGTGGACCCGATTTTTGAAATTCTCTGCTCTATGTTGCTCCGTTCTTTCCTTCTAACTCTAGCTAATACAATTTTAGAAAAATTATTCTTCCAATTTGGATTGACCCCAATTTTCACCGGTCTCGACCACCGAGAACATCTTCGTCTAACTGGACAGCCATTCCAGGTCAAAGAAAAACTTCACAGAAATAAGGCGTGTTAGGGCGTTTTTAGCCGTTTCTTCATAATTTCGATAACTTTTGGTGGTCAGCGCAATGATTTAAAGGCAGCATACACGCTCGCAAGCTTAGTCGAGATAACAGCATAGATAGGTCCGCACGGCCCGTACTATGTCGTCAACGACGTTTGAAGCGCTGAAAACTGTCCAGGATGACAATATTTGACAATGTTTGAGCAATCTTGCCTTCCACGCCCGTATTTTCACACCCCTTCGAGTGACAGAATGAGAATCGATACAATACCCGCGCTAAGTTTTGTAAAAACGGGGAGCATCTGGCAAACTTGGCAAAAAAGCGTCCGATGCATGTAACTTCTTTGAATGAAGATTTTTTTGAGTTCTGAAAACGCTATCATATTTCCAGGTCAAATTGCTACCTAACTATGTGACTTGTGTTTCGAAGTTCCCTAAAATCGCTTTATTTTTGAAGGAAATAGTTTTTGCAATCGTTTTTCAAAAACGTCGCGCACGGCGAAGTGCGACGAAACTTTGAGCAGTATTTGTACAAATAATGGAAGAGCAATCTGTAGGCTTTCTTCATAAATAAGTTGCAGGTGAGTGAATCTCAAGGATTGTGTTGGTGAAATTTCAAAATCCTTCAAGCAACACGCTTGAGAACTACCTGAAAAGTCGGAGTTTTGCGAAAACCCTGGACCCTTAAATGAAAGATTTCGATAACTCAACCAACACAAACCTCGAGGATCACTCACCTGCACATAATTTATGAAAAAAGCATACATATTGCTCCTCCATTACTTGTACAAATACTGCTCAAAGTTTCGCCGTACTTCGCCGCGCGCGACGTTTTTGAAAAACGATTGCAAAAACTATTTCCTTCAAAAACAAAACGATTGTAGGGATATTCGACACACAAGTCACATAATTAGAGAGCAATTTGATCTGCGAATATGATAGCGTTTTCAGAAGTCGAAAAAGTCTTCACTCAAAGAAGTTACAGGCATCGGACGCTTTTTTGCCAAGTTTGCCAGATGCTCCCCGTTTTTACAAAACCTAGCGCGGGTATTGTACTTGTGAAAACGTGTGATAATCGAGAGTGGTAGCACTATCAAATGGGAGTGCACGAGAGAAATAGCTTGGTTTACTTGAGTATAACATGTCTGCATACCTATGGACTCCCGTCCACTTTCGAGAATGCCGCTCTGCTTTGGCTGATCTCTTGAAATGGAGGATTTTATCGGTGCACAAACATGTTATATTGAGGTAGATCGAGTTTTCTCTCTACTGCACTCCCTTTTTATAGTGCTATCATTCTATGTTATCACATGTTTTCTCAAGTATCGATTCTCATTCTGTTACTCGAAGGGGTGTGAAAATACGGGCGTGGAAGGCAAGATTGCTCAAACATTGTCAAATATTGTCATCCTGGACAGTTTTCAGCGCTTCAAACGTCCTTGACGACATACTCAGGCACCAGTTCGATTCGAGCGCCGGCAGAGCGAGGTTGGACCGTTGAACCGCTCTGGCTCGAAACGAAAAAAAGGGGCAGGGTCAACCCGAAACGTGGCTCGTTCGTTTCGGGATAGACATCGGTTCACCTCTCAAAGCCGGGATTGCAGTCTCGATGATTTCGTAACTACTCCGTGGATCGTGTGTCGGTCCACCTGTCATAGCCGGGACTGCAGGCTCGATGATGACGTCACTCCTTCGTGGATCGTGCGTCGGTCCACCATTCATAGCAGGGATTCTAATAAGATGATGACGTCATCATCTTGTCACCATCGATTCCATGCCCCACACCCTTCATATCGGTCAGTGCGATGACGTCATCCTTGATTTTTGGAGCATGGTAGCTATATGGCTATGCCACAGTGCTGCAGAAATCAAGGATGCCGCATTCGCGGTGACCACTATGAAGGGTATGGGGCGTGGAATCGATGCTAACAAGATGCTGACGTCATCATCCTTGTTTTCACCATTGGATTCCTACACTTGTACAAACATTTGAATTTATTAACACTAAGCAGTAAGTTTTCTAATGACTCGTTTCCCTGAATCATTATTCAGAGCTTGTGCGTATTCTAACCTTGTTAGTGAGAAATTGGTGAGAAAATGTATGAAAAGTTTCAATTTTTCTGCCCTCCCTCCTTTGTAATCGCCATGGGTGCGAACCAGTTCAAAGGAGCTCTTGAAAGACAGAGCCCGCACGGGTAAGGTTATCCAGTTGCGTGCTCTGGGGGTAGTAGAAAACTCCAATGCGGTCAAATAGGTCTGCAGTATTAGTGAAGCCACAGCTCCAACAAACTGAAGTAAACTCAAACTGTATTTGAGTGGTCGAGACTTTCCTATCATAGCAGGGCTCCTGTAGGGAATTTCGCTATATTCAGCACTACCAGCCACTCTTTTTCGCTATTACATGGCCAATAATTCCTTGCTAGTTTGTTTGTTATGGGCATTGATTTTTTTTTATATTGGCTTTAATAAATAAATAAATAAAATTTTGAGAGTGAAAGATTTCACAGCTCTTTCAAAACACGATCTCTCTTTTCCACCCAAAACCTATCATCTGAGGTGCAAGTAGCATTCACGAAAACTTGCCATATGGTCGTGGAGTATCAGTTTAGAAAGGTGTATTGCTAGGACTGACAGGACGTTGTAATTTGTTTTGACGCTTTTGCAGCAATCCTTTCCAAATTTTTGCTACATTAGGGATTAGATCTAGGGCTTTTTTTAGAAAAAAAAAGACTCAGAAGTCTTTTCTTTCTTGGCCCCACCTGGAACCGAGTGGGGAGCACATTCTTCCCGCTTCTCTTATGCATAGAAGTAGATTTTTTTCTGACTGGAACGAATTTGACTCGAATCAAACTCTTAACCGACCTGATAAGCAATGGGAGTATAACTTAGCACAAACGAAGCCATCAAGATCTATTTTTGAGAAGCCAAATTTTAGAACACTAAAAGGAAACATAAAAAGTCTTATGAAGGAAAAACACGGACTTACAGGCTATGAAACGGCGAAATTCACATGGTTCTTACGCGTGCTGGTGCGGAGCGGAGGTTAGAGATAGTGAGAGAGCGGAGGGCAGACGGAGGCTGAGGCATCGCGCGCGCCGCTCGCGCCTAGAATGATGTGAATTACGACGTTTTATAGAGGGTAAGTAGCGTGAGAGTGCTCACAAAGGTGGTCAATGTGAGTCGATATAGGATTTGTTCACTCAATTTCAGGCGAGAAATGGATGAATTCAGCGAAAAAAAAGTTGCTAAAGTTTGATCGGTAAAAATTCTGGGAAATTTCGAGATCAAGTCGTCAAATCGGTAAATCAAAGTTTGTCGAAAACTCCCGGTAAATCCGTAAACTGTAAATACACACCCCTGGTGGGGAATCCGAGCGGAATCGCCATGCTTCACACCCCGTAGACTTGCACCCTAGTGTTCGATTACTTTCCGCATCTTTCTTACATCAATGAGCAACAAGAATTGACGAATATGTTTCAAGAAGATCTTGGAATAATATCACCCGGGGCTGGTTTACATTCACTAAAAGGATCCATTTTCAGTGAAAAATCGAAAAGAGAAAAAGATCGGACAATTTAATGAGGCTGACCAACGGAAATAGTTATTAAAGGCAGCAGACACGCTCAAAAATGATATCGATTTTATGACATAAATCAAAGGATTGGAGCTGGTTGTAATGGGAACTGACGAAAAAACGAGCGAAAACTCTGTGCAAATAGAGGAATAACGGTTATTTCGTTATCGAAGTGGACTTGAATATATGAAAGTGGACGAGTTTTACGTCGCGCGGTTGAAACAGCGAATAATAGCAACAAAATGGTTGAGATAGAGAAGTCGATATGCTCTTACAGCGTGTACTGGAACGTTAACCCCGTTCTAATCATCAAAAACCAGCCAAGGGGACCGTGGTAGTACTATCAATCTGGACGAGTTTGTATTTTGGAGCGGGGTTGCGGAAGCTGAGGGGCGGAGTTGCAGAAAATTTTCGATTTGCATTGCTGAAATTTAGTAGTTTTGACTCATTTTTGACGCTTCCAACGGCGTGAGCAGTCTACTAGGAGCCATGCGACTTCAGAAATGTAGCTATCTCAACAACTTTTCCGAGCGTGTCTGCTGCCTTTAATCCTTTTTTTCCTTGGAGGATTTGAGTAGATCTCGTATCGCAGGAGACAAGAGAAAGCAATGACAGCTGCGAAATGCGTTGGCAACCCTTCCAAAATTTGAAATATTCCGTTTCGCTGTCGGTCCAATCGAGTTGATTGATTAGTATGACGCCAACCCCCAACGTCTCCCGTTTCTCGCGTGGAAAACGGGAAGGCGGGGCTTTGCCGAAACGTCTCTCGTTTGCCCCGACGTGGCAGAAAAAAAACGGTTCGGCCATCGGTCGAATCGAACTGGTGCCTGAGAATCTCAGCCCTCCGCGACACGTCGCTGCGATGGACACGCGACAGCTATTCCTACGACGGCCAGTGCCGCTGCTCCTATGCTGGTCCCGCCACAATTCGTGCTAAATGCCATGACTGTCGTTCATGACAGCGACAAAGCACATCATTGACCTATCTCACGTATGTATGTATGCTGAAAATTTCGTCAAGTACTGTTCGGAGCAGTGTTGAAGGCAGTGTCTGCGATGAATCTCTTTCTCGAAGTTTCAGTGTGATACACTAAGTTGGCAGATGCTGGAGAGGACAGGGTCGAAGAAAGCAACGAAAACGGGCCTGCAATCGATGAAAACGGCTTTGAAAGTTATACCACTGCGCCTACCTATCCCGAAACGCCCCGCGCGATTGCGGAAATCAGCAGGGCCCATGATTCTCGTCCACGCCCTGAACGTTAGAAACCGTTATTTTAGCTTATTCTGAACGTTTCTCTTCGCTGTTTCTTCACTATTAGTTACCTCACTACCGAACGATTCCATTTTTGGGTCGAACTCGGGTGCGATATTCATCGTGAACACTGCCTTTGATTTGAAACCCAACCTCGAACCTTATGCGATATCGAGACAGCTCATAACTTATGTGCTGAAGTGTCTTCACGTCGAATGAGATTCGGGTTTGTGTGGGCCAATTACTCATTAGCAGTTACGAATTACGAGGAATTTGAGAAATTACGATTAACGATGTCGGAAATTAAAAAATCCAGTCACGCACAGCCCTGGTTCTCGTCAAGCAGAAGGTGGAAGTACAACAACGCGCGAAACCATGAGTTTCGAAACGCGGAATCCGGAATACCGCGATCCCCGGGTTGGGCTAGCTTGAGTGACTGAATCACCCTGGATGGAAGCTCATGAGAGTATTTATAGCGAACAAGGATGGAATGAGATGCTCCACACAAATGCATTAGAGAGCAGGACAACGCGTGAATGAACATGAAACAGCACTGGAGTGACGTGTTCCTGATAGCATTGGTTAACGGGGTTATTGTTGTTGAATTTGATCAACGAACCTTCCTCATCACATTTCACCGGGAACGGAGCGCGAAGCAGTAGAGAGCTCGTGAGCTAGGAATATCGTAATGCAGACAGGAAATGTCCATTTCATGGCCATGTCTACGTGGTTTTAATGCTGTTATTGTTGTAGCCGCGGTTCTTTTCTCTCATCTAGCCAATGGCAGCAAATGAGGAACAAAGTTGTGAGCATATAAACCGTCCACAAACGACTTGTTTTTCTCTTGTTCTCTCATTTGTTACCACTACACGTATGTATATACTGGCTGGAAGCAAAAACGGCATCACATCGAAACATCAAAAAAGTCTTTGCAAATGCGCTTCTCTTCTGCTAGTGAGACACCGCGAGGAAAAGCCCCCTCTGTTTTTCGGTCTCATAGCGAAGAAGTTTTCGAAGGGATTCCCCTGTGAGTAGCCGGAGTATTCACTTATAAATCTTGTCCAGTAAGCATACGAGGGGTGTAAAAGGCATGGAGTGGATGACCGAGGATAAAAAAAATCTCCTCGGTTGTTTTTAAGGCATCGTACGGAGAAAACCATATATTATTTCCCATGTTTTTTGTGTGTTTTCGCCTCTCTTGTGAACATAAATGCCGTAAGCGCCTCTTAAAACAGTTCATTTTCAAAGGAAAATCTTTTCGAATACACTGAAAAAGTGAATTTGAGGTTTGCGACATTATCGTTTCTTGCGTTTTCTGCATCTTGAGACGTGTTGCCGTCATCTTCGACGTTTTTCTGCTTGTGGAGTTTGGAATCGAGGTCGTAATAAATGGGGTGTTAAACCTCGAACAAACCGCCACCTCTAAGCCGCCAACATACCGCGACATAGATGCCACAGAGCCGCCAGTTTAACGCGAGCTGACCCACGTAAGAGATGTCAGATTCACACGAGCCGTCAGGTTGACCCGACCTGCCTCACGTGAGAAGATGAATTGGACGCTTTCCGGATGGTAAAATTACTGTAGGTTCCAAACTTGAAGTGTGAAGTGTAGCAAGGGTGAGAGCTGATAGTAAGTTGAGAAGCTTTAAACCGGCGGTTGAGCACTAGAGCTTCTTTTTCGGTTATTATGGTAGGTTAAAATCGTTCAAATACATTACATCGCTCATAAAAAAACGGTCGAAAATTCATTTCGGCAGTATTCACCAAACTCATTCATGAGGAAGAGCCTTCAGAGCGAACTTCTTGAAATTTCCATTGTTCGAAACACGATTAGAATGGAATTTTTGAATTTCCCTTCGCTTAGCAATCCAAACTCTCGTAATTTCTTATTGAGCTTTGTAATTTTTTAGAACAATGCTCGTAAACACATGCTAGGTTAATTAATAGCTTAAATCACCAGACGTGTGTGACCTTACAAGTTCTCACATTTGCAGTAACTTTTTTTTAAACGTTACCTAAACAATTATCGTTTCTAAACAGAATTTCGAGCAAACAAAAATTTTAAAATCCCTGGGTGAATTAATGAGAAGGCGAACCTGGGAAGGTAATACTAGGTGCGACAAATATCTTTCGAAAATCGTCGAGTAATGAGTAGATGAGGTGTCCTACATTCAACTGAAATGGATAATCAAAAACCTATAAGAATGTTTGAGTAAATAGTCAATTTTAGTTTTTGGAAGGATTTCAAGTGTTTTTTTTTCATTTGGAAACGTGCAACTGAAGCCTTACATTCGAGATTGGGGCGATTGCGCGGTTTTGGCCATTGGTGAAATTGAAGATAGTTTGCAGTCTTCTCAAATTGAAACTCATCACCAGTTGATGTTGAAAATATATAGAAAAGACTGTTATACGCTCATATGGGCATCATGCAAGAAAGAGATTCCGTGCAAATATTGCAAGGTTAGAATTGAAACACTTCGAGTGGTTCTATCAATGCACCAAAGCAAGTGCGTCGCGAATCCTCAATAAAAATATGGGACCAACGATGACACTGATCTGGCAATGAGTAGGGAGTTTTCCTATCTTGCAGCAAAAGCAGAACAAAAATAGTTGGCTTTGAAAACAAGTTCACATTGGTTTGCAGCTAAACTCGCCCGATACGCCCCGACTAATATAGAAACATAACTAGAGCACCAGTATACAGATAAAATACAGAAACACTACTTAAGCAGCAAATCACTTGAAAATCAGTCGCTTTCGATATTTTTATTTTTGGGCACTAAGAAGTTATGGAAATCCTTCAGAAAAGCGAGCAAGCAGTTAATTCTCTACAGATCCATTGTAGCCCAGGATAAGCAATGAATTATGAAGAGAAAAATAACCTGAAAATAGCAAAGCGCAAGAATTTCAGAAGGAAAATAGAAAAAAGGAGAGAAGTGTCGGCGCTCGCCGAAAAATTAACAGCTGATTGGGAGGGATTGATTAAGGCCACCATACAAGACGGCCAACGTGTTTCAGAAATGATCCCTGTCTTGCTTTTGATCCCTCATCGCCCGTTCCCCTGGCGGAAGCCGTCACAAGACTATCCCTTGAAAGACTTTTCAGTTTTAAAGATAGGCTGACGTCCTGAATCAAAATGGCTGACAGTGCTTTCAAACTTCCTTAACCCTCTGCATTAATTCAACTCGCACCTGCCCTCAGTATAGATGGTCAAAGCTGTTCCTACTGTATCTTGCTAACCGCATCCAAAAACCCCTCGGGAGGGGTTTTTCGTTTGCCGCGAGTTCCTCTCGCATTTCAGCAGTATTTCCGTGCTCTCTGCGAGAGGATGTTAAACGCGAACTTACCGCGAGGATGCCACATGTCAAAATTTTAGAGAAAAATCAGTCCTGAAAACGTTTTGCAATCGCTATTTTTCGTAAAAAAGGTTGCAAATGTCGCTTTTTCGAGGCGTTCTCATTGAAAGAGTATCCACTGCTTAGCATTGAGGAATGTTAGGGTGAAACTAGAGCGAATTCTCTCCTAACTATTGCGAGTCCTGCTCAGATTCTCGTGTGGTTAAGCTCGCGTTTAACGCGAAGTTAACGCCTGTTAATTCGCGTTCAACACCCCAATTACTACCACCCCTGATTCATTTGAAGGCATCGTTCGCGCTGACAACCGATTTCCAATTTTCAGGCTCAATTTCATGAATGAGACCGCTGGACCACGTCGGTGAAGTTTTGCGCGTCGAAAACATATAGATCTGAAGTTGGAGCGGTTCAAAAAGACGATCCGCCACCAGTTTTCATCAACAATCTAGCACAAGTAACAGAAGCGCCATCACAGACGAAGATGACTCAGCATTTGAAAATCTTAATTTTGGAAATTCTAGCATCCGAACTTGCCCATTTGATACTTCTTTGTTTGAAATCAGTTCCGGTGAGCGAAAGGCAATAGAAATTTACCCTTCTAATAAGTTTGAAGCAAAAAAACACATCCGACGTTTCTCAAAAAAACTTCCGACGTATTGCACCAGACACGCCGAAATTGACGGAGGGGTGGGGAAGTGAATAATTCGAGACGTTTCGAAACGAGTTTTTTTTGCGAACGTTGATGGTTTTGTGGAGCCTTTCCACTCTTATTCTGTATGTCAGAGAATCGCCTGCGCAAAAACATGAAAAAAGGAGATACGGTTTTTTGCGCGTAAGATGCCTTTAAGCGTTTACCAACGGATAACGAAATGCAGCTGACGGGTTGTGTATTGAAGACCGTGAAATGAACATCGGTTTGTTATTCAGCACCCCAAATAACCCTAGAGCGATCCTTTAGCGGTACCTTGAGCGTTGACCTACGACTAACCATCAGCCCTAAAGGCACTCCCTATGGCCAAATTTAGAAAAATCTGAAAATTTGTTCGACGGCTAGCCTCAAAGTTTGATTGGAAATGAAAAAGTTAACACCAAATTCTGGTGTAGCAACTCAAATAATCCTCGGGGTTATGCCAGCAAAGTTCAAAACGCTGACCTTACTCACTCACCCTAACTCATCCCGTTAACTGGCGTTGGTGGAGCGGGATGACCTCTCAACCAACATGTACACTGCTGTAGGTGCCATAAGAGATCGTGCGCCCTGAACGATACGCTTCCGATCATTATGGTCTGCAGCAATAAGTTTAACGTTAAGCGCACTGCACCGTTGAGTCTTCGGATCCTCCTCTATGTGCTTAAGCCATGTCTTCTTCGGGGCCGTTCGTTCGCGATGATGGGTGGTTCCGCCACAGCATACTGTACAGGAGACGGGCAGCGTCAACCCTACATACATGTCCGGATCATCGCAATCGTCTTGTCTGCAGCTGTTCTACGACTGTAGGTTGATTCATACAGCACTTCCTTGTACCGTCGTTGCAGCCACGGTCGCGAACCGTAATTCCAAGGATCTGGCGCAAACATCGCATCTGGAAAACATCTAGCTTGCGAGGTCTGACCTTAGCAGAGTCCAGGTTTCCGAGCAGTGGTATGGGAATTATCAGCGCTTGGAACAGTCGCACTTTACTTCAGTGAAACGTTGTTTTTCCTCCACAGACACCAGCCAGGCGACGCAAACGCAATAGACGCCCGCACTATTATGCTGTACACCTCTGCTGCGGCCGCAACTTTTTGCTGCTGCACAATTGACCCAAGGTATTTCAATTCTTCGACCTGCTGAAGTTCTGCCCCTGTGCACAGATGCAGCCGACCCATCCGATGTTGTGACCTTGGTCTCCTCCTGGTTGATTCTTAGGCCGTAGGAGCTTGCAATCTTCACCACATCACTTATCGAAGACGTTGCCTCCGCATCAGTGACCGTGAACACTGCGCTGTCATCCGCGGACATCAAATCTGGGACGCTCTTACTACTTCAGTATTGAAGGCCTCTTCTGTTCTCAAGGACCTTCCCAATAACAGCGTCCACAACAGAATTGAGGAGCAGAGACGAAACCACAGCGCCTTGGCAAATTTCATCCTTAACTGTGAACTCCTCGGACAACCTATCTCCGTACGGAACTGTTAGATCCTCCCTACGTTTCCTGAAGGAGCGTGACTTTCTTTCTCGATATGTGCTCGCTTTCAAGTGCTCCCCACAGCGCCGGCCAGTGAATACAATCCAACACAGACTTTAAGTCAATAAATAAGATAATAGGAGCACGCTTTCTATAGCGAACTCTTTCCTCCATGAGCTGCCGGAGTGCGAAGCTCTGATGACTGCAGCTTCTCCCGTCACGACCGATTTGCTCACAATGGCGCTGAAGTCTGTTCTAAATTATTCTCATAGAGACTTTGCCAACGATTGACAACAGAGTGATCCCTCGATAATTTTTGCAACGTAAAACGTTGACCTACTACACATATCTCAATTAGCCGCTCAGATATTTGTGGTGAAGTTCCTGAGGACAATAGACCTGATTTGGTCGTTATCACTCGGTCTAGGGGAGAGGAGCGAGACGTGCCCCCGGAAGTGGACGTCTCGCCCCTCTCCCCTCGAATTATACACAACGATAAGACGTTCGAAACAGTCGACTCGGGGGAGAACAAAGGAAGTTCGCTTGACGGTTGTTCCCATGCCCCCCCCCCGAGCGCGATGAACGAGAAAACAAAGCCGCAGTGTATACGATGATGCAAACGGGCAAGTCGCGAGGTGGTCTCTCACTTCGCAAGTTGCGGGAGCAGACCTGCCACTCAAGGGTGGTGTAAGGTGTATATGTCCAGATTACCACGGGAGATAACAAGCTTCTCTGTAACCTTTCGACAAAGGTGAATATTTTGGCCCTATTCCTGCTTCCGAAGAACAGGAATCTGTTGGAATCTACGAGTTTCGGCCGGCCGACTTTTGATAAATCAATGACCAATGGGTGTTAGGCTGCGACAACTTGGGAAAGACTGGCGATCGGGAGAACGAGGGAAGACCTGCTAGCCGAAGGTCCCCTCCGCCCCCCTTCGATTCGGGGGAAGTTCCCCAATTGTTTCAAGGGAAGCTCTGCTGTAGTTCTCGGGAACTTTCCCACGAATGTCTGAATGGTGCTGCTATTCTGAAAATTAGCCAGAGGTCATCAGGTTCGTCGTGATAAGCATCGTTTCTACACAATTTCTATTAGCCTGAAAATTCGAAAAGTGTCATTTCAGGAGATGCTTGTAAGATATCTAGGAACGCTTCAAATGCTTGACCACTTTGACCGTAAATTAGATACATTTCAAAGAACCTATTGGTACCAAAGAGAGACCCCACGTCTTGAAACATCGAAAAATAGTGAATGTTCCATAGCGTGGGTGTGGAGTGTAGACACGGGGTCCCAGGCGCAAAACAGCCGTAGGTGCGCAGTGTGGACACGCGGTTTCTTAAAGGCATCGTACACGATGAAAACCATGCTTGGGTTTTTGACGTCTTCGTGTTGTTATATCCCTATAGTGACTAAAGGTTGCAAAACGCCCCCTCAAAAACATCAACTTTCCAAGAAAAACCCATTTAAATAAGGCTCAAGACAAATTTGAAGTTCCCGCCGACATCAGCTTGGGATAGTTGCGCGAAGAACGCAAGGAACAGTTTTACGATTCGTTCCTTGGCGCAGCGTTGCAAGTAATTCACCAAGGACGCCATTCAGATGAGCGATCATTTTTTCTTGAACGAGGTTGAAAAGGGTTACTAACATGCTGCGTCCAATGCTGTCAGCTACTTTCAATCGATGTCGAACGTGAAATCGAGTGTTGTGTGCATTGTGCCCTACGACGCGTCAACGCACGATCGCCAGCAGCGACAACGGAGTGTTGTTCCTTGTAACAACGGATCGACCCCAAGGCCGGCCCCCCAAACCCAGGAAGCCCTTTTGAGGTAAGCAAATCTCCATTGAGAGGCGATTTTGAAACTCCAAACGTTCTGAGTGACATTGTTATGACCCACTAGTCCGACTGAGCGCAAAAGTTGGGATTCGGTTTTCATCGTGTACGATGCCTTTAAGTGTTAAATAGCTGATTTTCTTGAGAGGAAGGTGTGGAAAGCTGGGCTTACGTCACTGTTTATAGTTCATTGCAAGGTGTAATACAGAAATAAAAAAGAAAAAACAACATGCAGAAGAAAGCATTTTTAGCCACCTAGATCCACCGGTCGGTCCAGGTACCAGGTTGTCCAATAATTCTTGTCCGAAAATTTCACCATTTTAAATTTCTTCCAACTTTAATGAAAAACAAGTCTAATCAACAATATAATCACCACAGTTATCCACAACAGTGGTCCATCGATTGGGCAGGTCGCCGATGCCCTTCGCCCAGAACTCCGGGGGCTGCGACTCGAAGAAGTCCGCAATGTCTGATTTGAGGTTGTCGTAGTTGGTGAATTTTCTTCCGGCCAAATGGTGCTTCAGCGGGCGGAACAAGTGGTAGTCGGAGGGGGCGAGGCCCGGGGAATACGGCGGATGGGCAACCGTCTCCCAGCCGAGCGTCGCCAACTTCTGCTGGGTCTCCTTCGCCACGTGGGGGAGCGCGTTGTCGTGCAGCAGGTGGACAGAGGCCCGTCGGGGACGCTTTTCTCGGATGGCGGCGGCTAGTTTCTCGAGCTGATCGGTGTAGATGGAGGCGGTGACCGTCCTGCCTTGCGGGAGCAGCTCGAAGTACAGCATGCCCTTGGTGTCCCACCAGCAGCAGAGCATGATCTTCAACGGGTGCAGGTCGGCTTTCGGCGTCGTCGGCGGCTCTTCTTCGCGCGGGATCCAGGCGGCACGGCCGGCAACGTTGTCGTAGAGGACCCAGCTTTCATCCCCAGTGACCAGGTCCTCGAGAAACTCCTTACGATGCGGACGAAGGAGGAGGTACTGGCAGACGGTCATGCGGCTCTGCTTGTTGGCGTCCGTCAGACGGTGGGGGATCCAACGGGCCAGAACTTTGTGGTAGCCGAGTAAGTTGAGTCGATTGTGGATGGTGGACTTGCTGCAGCCGAGCGTCGTCGCCAGTTCACGGGTGGTGGCTTCCGGCTTCTCCTTGTTACAGCGACGGACTTCGTCATCATCCACCGTAGAAGGCCTCATGCTGTGCTCCCTGTCCTCGAGGCTCGTGTCGCCGCTCTCGAAACGATTGAACCAGCTGCTGACTGTGCGTTGGGACACTGCATCCTCCTTGCACGCTCTGCAGAGGCGACCGCGGTGCCCGTGTCGTTGCCCAGAAGCCACTCGTAGTACACGAACGTACGAATTCGACCTCGGTCCATTTTAGCTTGTACTGGTAGCTAGACGCGGCGACTGCGCCTTATATACCCCTAGCTTAGAATTTTGGAGAACCTTCTAAGAGGTTCTTACATTTGCCTGATAGTATAGCACTTCTAAAGAAAATTATAGAATTTCGAAAATTTTCGGACAGGAGTTATTGGACGGCCTGGTACATACAGTGCGGTCGGCTGCCAAGGGACAAAAGGCGGCGGCGGGCGGCGGCCGCCGCCGTTTTTGTGCGGCGCCCAATTCAGTAGTAGTTTTACACTGAAAACAGCTTTCTTGATCATTTATATTTTCAGGTCCTCCTTTAGACAAACATACAATCCCACTGAAGAAATCTGGAGAAATTTCGATGAGTTTGAATTTTTTCGGAAAATTGAGATCAGGGAACTATGATTTTCCGTGAGCTCATAAGTGTCTTCAAGAACACTATGTGTTTGGAAGGGAAACAGAATTAACAGGAAGTATACTGTGCGACAAAAATAAAGCCTTTTTCTCAGAAAACTAACCAGCGGATATGAAAAATTCTCATACGAAGATTATACTACTGCAATACGGCAACTGACTGATTTTATTTTTGGCTTTTTTGCAGGTGTACACTGATTCAAGAGTTATTGTAGTGATTCTGACGCTGTAAGCACGTATCCACGAATTTCCTGAAGAAGCTTCTTGCCGATTAGGAATTTTTGAAAAAAAAAATCGAAATTTCCGGAGATTTTTAGAGAATCAGGAATCTGCTAAAACTTCCATACAAACGTATTGTCTTGTTTTCAAATATTTTCCTGTAGTGCTCAGAATAGTACGTTGCTGGAATGTCGATTATTCTTTATCGGCTCACTTAAACCAGAAATAAATTTGACCTAACATTGTTCCCCTCGATAGTTTATGAAATCTTCGACATCATAACTAACACCAAAACGATTTACAGAGGGAGTAAAATATGAAAATAGTAAAACATGAGGACACAAAAAGACACTAGTGAAGTAACGGAAACACAAAAAAGAGAAAACCTTTTTTTTTTCTAAAAAACGAGATTTCATAATTTTTTGCTCTGGATTTCCAACACCTGTTCAAAAACTCGGATACGCAACGTTGTGATGATACTCATGTATTTTGAAGAAGAGCTCACATTCCTATCCTATAACATAATTTATATCTGAATTTTGGAAGATAAGGTGTAGAATTAGTTTTTCAAAAACCGGTCCGCGCTCACTTTTGCGACGTATTTTTCATGACGAACATTATGTGGATTTATTTGAAGAAAAAGGTCATGATACTTCGGCGAGTGGTCGGCCTAGAGCAAGTGAATATTCCTGAGATCAATGGAGAAATTGTCACTGAAATCTATTCAATTTTAAATTTGCGAAAATAATCATGTAGAAAGTTCAGTAATTGCAACAGCGTCAAACTCTCTGTGTCAGAGCTACACGAACGCGCTTAATACCTTCAGAACAGGAGAAAGGTTACTATAGAATTTCAATTTGCAGTCAGAAATAACTCAATGATAACTGAAAAAATGGGACTCAAACATAGCTCATCGTGCTCAAAAGTCATATCCTTAGATTATCCCGGCCCCAAATCGGTTCTTACTGCGGAACAGAAGCGGATAGCTCACATACAGAATGCTCATGGTTAAAGTCTCATAGGAACTCATAAATAAAGTCTCGGACGCGATTGCGAAAAAATTCGATTTTGGCGTCGAAGGATAAATTATGAAATCTCGATTTTTAGAAAAAAAAAGTTTTCTCTTTTTTGTGTTTCCGTTACTTCACTAGTGTCTTTTTGTGTCCACATGAGCTTTTTCATATTTTACTCCCTCTGTAAATCGTTTTGGTGTTAGTTATGATGTCGAAGATTCCATAAACTATCGAGACGTTCTGGGGAACAATGTTAGGTCAAAATTATTTCTGGTTTAAGTGACCCGATAAAGAATAATCGACATTCCAGCAATGTACTATTCTGAGCACTACAGAAAAATATTTGAAAACAAGACAATACGTTTGTATGAAAGTTTTAGCAGATTTCTGATTCTCTAAAAATCTCCGGAAATTTCGATTTTTTTTTTCAAAAATTCCTGATCGGCAAGAAGTTTCTTCAGGAAATTCGTGGATACGTGCTTACAGCGTCAGAATCACTACAATAACTCTTGAATCAGTGTACACCTGCAAAAAAGCCAAAAATAAAATCAGTCGGTTGCCGTATTGCAGTAGTATAATCTTCGTATGAGAATTTTTCATATCCGCTGGTTAGTTTTCTGAGAAAAAGGCTTTATTTTTGTCGCACAGTATACTTCCTGTTAATTATGTTTCCCTTCCGAACATATAGTGTTCTTGAAGACACTTATGATCTCACGGAAAATCATAGTTCCCTGATCTCAATTTTCGGAAAAAAATTCAAACTCATCGCAATTTCTCCAGATTTCTTCAGTGGGATTGTATGTTTGTCTAAAGGAGGATCTGAAAATATTAATGATCAAGAAAGCTTTTTTTCAGTGTAAAACTACTACTGAATTGGGCGCCGCACAAAAACGGCGGCGGCCGCCGCCCGCCGCCGCCTTTTGTCCCTTGGCAGCCGACCGCACTGTATACTGTGACGCAAAGCTGCACATCGTCGAGACGTCATCTAACTTGGGTCATGATTGGGTCAACCTAACTCCTACACTAGTTACAGGGTGCGAGGAAAGCATTGACCGCATGCTGCTCGTCCATACCCGTCCTTGACAATATTTGTACAGTCTTCTACATTTTCCGTTCACAGGTTGATAATCAGACAAACATAACGAAATTGAAAACGCTCATTCACACGAATATTCTGAAGAAAACCTTTGGGGAAGGCCTAGATAAGGATCGGGAGGGGGTGGGTCGGCACCTATACATCAGCGGCGACGTCGTCTCTATGGTTTACCTTATGTTCCTAATGCCCCTAAAGCCAAATATCAGAATTACGACGACGAATCCACGTAAATTTGGTCAAGATCAAAATGACCGCCCACGCTGTCAGAGTGCGTGTCGAGCGGCCATGGCGAAGGCATTTTTTGGGCGAGCCTTCTTATGGCTGCCAACAGTTGACTGGCATATTACTACTACATAATCGACTAATACTCCTCTTATTCGATTTGCACGTGTGCGAAGAATAGCTTCGCGACGGTCGCTCGACACGCACGCCAACTGTGTGAGCGGACAGTCTTATTCGAATAGACCTTACACACTGATTGTTTCAGGAATCCAAAAAAGTCGGGATCCGGACACTTGCGCTTTGAAAAAATGTCGATTTTCAAAAAAAACATCTTATAACGTTTCAGAATTTTTCGAACATTTATGGATCGAATTCTTGAGCTCACTTGACATTCGATATCGAGAAAATTAAAATTCAAGGGTGGTAGTAATCTGCATGGTGGCGGTGGCTTAACCGCCGCTAAGCGGATGGTTATCACGCGGCCAGTGGGTAGCAGATCGTCAGCTCGTTTGGCAGCAAATAAGGTGTGAGAGAGGTGTATTCTTCACCAATACTAACAAAAGTGGCTTATTCTTGAGATTGACAGTGGGGGAATACGGAAAACTTAGCTTAAAAACAGCGGCTCCTGTTTTGAAATGAAAATTGCGTAGTCACTGACCAGTTTTTGAATGCTGTATCACTTCGCGGCAAGCATTTCAGACCAGCTCAGGTAGAGACATCACACTTTCCGCGGTACCACTAGCCGACGTCCCGTAACCCATTGGCAAATAGAACGGTCGCGGGTCGGCAGCGCCGTTTCGTTGACTGCCCGTACACAGTGAACAAGCACTCTGCGGCCCTTCTGCCACCGCCTTACGGCTAATCTGATAACTGACCGAAGGCAACCCTAAAACAGTTCGCGGCACATTTGGAAATCACTCTTCAAGTAAAGGTTTGTTAAAACAAAATTTGAAAAAGCCGCTTCTGGGGATCTCGTCTCGAACTGCTCTTGACAAGTAAGGAGTGGGCTTATACGGGGAATCTTCCTACACCCACTGGTCCTTGCAGTCTTCCCATTCGCAGATGCCATTGACGGACAGTGGTTCACCTGCCCAACAAGACCAACGTCGCACACAGAGCGGGTTTTGGAAAGAGTCTCGACACAGCGTTCTATGCTCAGCAATCGTTCATTGGCTCCACTCTAGTGGGTGGTGCAATGATGATATCAAAGTGGGAATCGATGAGTGAGTGTTCGATGACCCCAGGAATAGCCGACTGCCGGCCGACACCCAAGACGGGAAAGCCTCTCTCTCTGAGGGAAGTGGGGCGCTGTGCCTCGCCCACAAAATTGGAGCCGCGCAAAGCCGATTAGCCCGACTTGGCCGGCGGGAAGTGGGCTGTTTTTATCTGAGCAAGGGTAGAAGATTTTTTGGCAGACGGTGAGAAATACGCATGCAGTGGAGAGACGAAGAACGGTCGCGCAAGAAGTCCTATGGAAGACTTTCTGGGAGCCGTTAACATAACTCGTTTGATAGCATTGTTTTCTTTCAAACGCACACTTTTGGAATTCTCTTTACTCGCACTACGTAGAAACAAAGGATGCCAAGGTAAACATGATTAATGCATTACCAATTTGTTGGTTATAACATAAGAATGAGTGAAAAGATGTAGTTTAGCCTTATTTGGTGTTTATTGGTCATGTCCTATAAAATAATATAGTACAAGAAAGCAGCTGCAAGAGAATGTACAAATTGATGTTCTTTTTTTCGTTTAATTGCCTCTAAATTGAGAAAATTCCATTGTCTCCTCAAATTTCCAACTTTCCATATGTTGCCCTGCCATTATAATGATCCGGGGGATCAAATCGTTCCCAGTGATCAAGAAAAACCTCAGCGAATCTCAGATAAAAACAGCCCACTTCCCGCCGGCCAAGTCGGGCTAGTCGACTTCGCGCGGCTCCAATTCTATGGGCGTGGCACAGCAACCCACTTCCCGCGGAGAGAGAGACTTTTCCGTCTTTCCGCGGAGTGTCGGCCGACAGTCGGCTATTCCTGGGGGTCATCGAACACTCACTCATCGACTCCCACTTTGATATCATCATTGCACCATCCACTAGAGTGGAGCCAATGAACGATTGCTGAGCAGAGAACGCAGTGTTGAGACTCTTCTCAAAACCCGCGCTGTGTGCGACGCTGGTCTTGGGCAGGTGAACCACTGTCCGTTAATGGCATCTGCGAATGGGAAGACTGCAGGGATCAATGGGTGTAGGAAGCTTCCCCGTATAAGCTCACCCCTTACTTGTCAAGAGCAGTCCAAGATGAAATCCTCAGAAGCGGACTTTTGAAATTTTGTCTTAACAGACCTTTTCTTAAAGGATGATTTTTGAATGTGCCGCGAACTGTTTTAGGACTGTGTTCTGTCAGTCATCAGATTAACCGTAATTCGGTGGCAGAAGGGCCGCAGAGTGCTTGTTCACTGTGTACGGGCAGTCAACGAAACGCCGCTGCCGACTGCCCGCGACCGATCTATTGGCCTTCCGCGTGAGGGGTTACGGGACGTCGGCTAGTGGTACAGCGGGAAGTGTGATGTCTCTATCTGAGAATCATTGTGAATTCAAGGTTTAAAAGAGGCCGCGGATGCTTTCATCGCTTTTCACATGACTCAATGCGTAGTAACTAACTGTGCTGCTCTAGGTGACAGATGCGTTACATTGAAATTTAAAGCTGATCATTGTTAGAGAGGTGGTTAATTCGCGGCTAAGCTGCGGCTGATTTGAAATTATGCTCCTCCAGAGTAATCAATATTCAATATTCAAATGCTAAAATATGTAAAGGGAATTCAAATAATCAAGCGTCTGAAAACCAGAACGGTTTTCCATTCTGAAAATCCGGTAAATTGGGAAATTAAATAAGTTGAGTGTGAACGCGATCGGGTATACAGTCGTACATATTCGTATCTGCCTAGAACATCGAGAAATCGGACTGATCTGAAATTCGAAACAATTCAGAAATGCGGTTGAAATCTTAAAGCAGAAGTTTCACATTACCCTTCACGTAATAAATGGCCATGAAAGGAATGCAGTAAAATTATTCATGATCGCAGGATTCTAAAATATTTGATGATAACTGCAATAATCAGGTTTATGACAAAAGGAAGTATATAGTGGCATCGAGAAACGTGTGTGCCCTACTGCATCTACAACTTCTTAGCATGTATTTATGTATTATAAACTCAACGAAAACTTATCCTTCAGCCATATAGTATTCTAACATCATCTAAATGCGAGCCAGTCCCAAGCGCAGCCTTCATACAGATTATGGGCTATTAAATCCTTACACGAATAAATCCGGTGGGTAGCCAGCGATTTTGGCCGGCACCAGAAGTCACCAAATACTAAAGCGAGTTTGTGGATACTTGTTACTTGTTGTTGTTATTGCCGATATGGGACATCGTCAGATGATGATATTACTGGGGAGAATGAACGAGGAAATCACATGCAAATATTATTTTCCAGGACCTCAGGAGCCGCTTCCAGGCCGTTCACATCTCGGCGACTATTGGCCAGTGTTTCCATTTCAGAACCAGTTTTCCGGTGGACTCGACCTGGATCCGTCTATATCTCGGGTGGGGATTTAGACTTTTAATGATTTGTTAACGGGCATTGATGGAGCCATATTAGGCTCCAGAGCTCTGAGGACCAAGTATGAGAGGGGTCCCTCTTTTCGCACTGCAAAAACTTCAAAACATTATGAGGAAAGCGTAAAAATGGGGTCTATGGAAGGTTTCTGACAACAACAAAAAAAAACATTTTTTTAATAATTTTAAATGCTCAATGCTTTTTATAGCATATTATATGTTCACAAGGTATCGCAAAGTTGCTGAGTTGAACACAAAACTTGGGTTTTAGGCTGTGTTCAACTCACTGGGATACCTGGCAGGGCCATCCCCACCATTTAAAGGCAGTGTCCGCGATAAAAACTGTGTCTCGGCAGCTGCGGGACCTAGCGCAACCCTAACGTTAAAAAACAAACTAAAAAAAATGAGCTCGGAACGTTCTCCTACGGCCCCAAAGTTGGACATCCGTCAGCTCGTCACACCCAGATGCACCTTCCACGCCCACCGACATGAACAAATGAATGCTCAGGGTGTGAGATGAGCGATGGTTTCCGATCAATAGCCCCGTTCTTCCCTTCATTCTCAACTTCTCTCTTTACTCAGGTCAGCTCGCATACATCGGCTGCAAAAGACAGAAGTTACATGCCTCGGACAACTCGTCCACCATGCTTCCCTAGCTCAATTTTTGAGGGACCATAACTCTGTTCCTAGAAGGTCTTGTACGATTCCAAAAACGCCATTGGAATCAGCAAGGGACCGTGTTCAAGATGGGTGGGAAAGCAGAAAAACACTGCCTTCAAAAGATGATGAATGTATTCTAGTCGATTCTGGGTCGATGTCTCCGAATCTCACATTGAATTTCGCTGCGGACACCGCTGAACGAAATTGTAAAGGTTTTCAAAGCTTTGCGGAAAACTAAGGGTGCCCAGCCAATTTTCATGGTATTTGAGAAAAGTTTTGAATTTGGCTAAAAACTCTAAACATGGGGCTATTCAGGGCGCTGAACGCGAATCTGGGGTCTGTTTGTCGCTAGACTCAGGGTTACTGTAGGTTAAGGTAGGCAAAATGCCTTTAACTGGTGTTATCTACCGCAAAAATCGATAAAGGGATGGCAGATTCGCGTTCAGCAGTGCAAATAACCCCCAGAGCGACAATATATCAATTGTAGCACCCCTAAAATCGTCGCGATTTGCCATCAAATCCTCCCCCCCCCCCCGCAAAAATCGATAAAAGGATGGCAGATTCGCGTTCAGCAGTGCAAATAACCCCCAGAGCGACAATATATCAATTGTAGCACCCCTAAAATCGTCGCGATTTGCCATCAAATCCTCCCCCCCCCCCGATAGGAAGCTCCGAATGATTCAAACCGAAAACTTCAGAAAATCGACAAATAAAGTCCAGATTCTTGATCAGCGCCCCAAATAACTCACCTGGAAGGATTTTGATTGAAATCCGAAACATTTTTTGAAACGCTTTCAGAGCCCTCTATAACTGGTATAAATAAACTCTCCCAACCAAAAATCCGCACAAGTCAAAAACGCTTCCAATCTGTGCATAATTCGCAAAACATGCCTTCACCCAAAATTTGCTTAGAGTGGTAGCCTTGGGCGCTGAACACAACCGTGAGGTCCGTTTCCGGATTTTGCAAAGACTAATGCGCGTTTGTGATAGAAAAAAAGCTCAACAAAAAAATGAGAGACTTCTACCCTTTTCGAATCTGTAACTCATACTTATTACTTTTGGCTTAATTCTTTAAATTAGGAAATCGACTAAAAATTCAAGCTCAGAACGTCGAATAGCCCTTCATTGTACTTTTTAGCCAAACTCATTCAAGAACTACAAAAGTCACCTTCAGCACAGCTTCAGGAAATACGAACTTCGACAGTATATAGCTTTTTTCGCAGATGTCCGCAGTAAGAGAGCGTGCCAGAGTTGGCTAGAAAACATTAACCAGCTTTCTGATCCTGGGGAACACCATGCGAGGTTCCCCAGCCAGCAACCTTAAGATTTATTGTGATCATGTACCATTACATAAAAGGGCATTCAGTATTCAAAAACACCAAAGTTCTGTTCTCAAAAGACCTCTGCTTAACTGGATTCGATGCCAATTTGTGCTTACCGGATTATACCGTTATCGGGTGATTGCTGCTGTGCCTACACAGTTCATGTGTAAATTAGCTGAGCGGTGTCGGTAATGTAATGACAACACCCTGGCCTTGAAAGTGATGCGATGCGGGTTCGACTCCTGCCGACACCTAAGTTTTGCGTTCGACTCAGCAAGCCTTTTTTCCAAATTTCCAATGGTTTTGCACATGTATGTATGATCTAGTTGCGCAATCGCGTTCAGTCCGCAAAGTCTCATTATTGCAATCGTAGAAGCGGAGCGGTTGTTTTGAGAATGATTTCTTCATTTTCAGAGTTGAATTTTTCAGAAACAACGGCTTCGTTTCTACGATTGTGATAATGAGGACAGAACGCGATTGCGGAACTGAACTATAGGTCTGTAAAGTATGTACTGTTCAGTATGGAAAAACCCTCACGTTTCGAGGAGAAGCACTTTCAAATAACCCCTCAAACTGATCGATTACGGCACACAGCGTCTATTTTTTGCGTTTCGTACAGCGAAATTTGAAACTTTTGAGATGGTTTCGTCCCTAAACAATTTTAGGTTGATGGCTTTTTTCCATGTTTCTTCAACCGTAAGTTTTTTGAAAATAAGAAGTCTCAATACGATCGTGTTGATGTTAGGATCTATGTACCTATGAATAGACAACTGTTCCATTTTGTAGAAAGGTTTATCCGGTGAGTCGGCCGATCCACGCGACTTTCACCCACTTCCTGCCGTTCTTCTTCGTTTTGCCTAGAACGACCCTAAGCTTACGCTTCTGCAACAAAAAGCGAGGTTTTTCTTCATCGTAAACTCTGACTTCGAGATAGAAGAAACTACTGAATAACCCGGTTCACGATTCTCAAGAAAATATTCTCATTCCCTAAATTAAGACTAGAACTTTCCTATTTTCCGTATTTTCAATCTGCTTATCCCTTAAGAGGGCGTACAGAATTTATAACTCTCCCAAGTACCAGGACTCGGCCCTAGTTGCTTGATTTTTCGGCTCTCGAGCACATTTTTCTGAGACTGCTAGTGTCCTGGACAGTAATTTACTACTCAAAGCTTTATTAGTTATGTCGACATCTATCAAATATAGGCCTGTACACAGAACATCAAAAAGGGTTCCCTATACAGACGATGCATGACGTCAAATATAGTCAACACGGAAAGTGAGAGAACGCATTTTATTTTCGTACTGGCTAAGTAGCCAATAGACTTCTACGGCCTCTATTAGAGCGCTGACGTCGCTGGATTTATAGAAAACTAGCTAAAATGGTCACGTTGGACAAGTTTGTATTGAAGGACGGGAACTGCAAAGAAAGTAGGCGGGAACCGCATCCAGTAGAAGTCGTACGACCCAGTTGAGTTCCTCATCACGACCACATTTGCGAGCGTGTATGCTGCCCTCAAAAGCAGTGTTCACGACAATCTTCAAATTTGAGACTTTGACATCTCATAGAACGATTGCTTTACCCTCGGGTGCGATGACGGAAAAATTTGAAGAAACGCATCAAACCGAAAGATCATAAAATCCCCTACTCTCACTCCGCTACCGCACTTTCGGTGAAGCTGTTTTTTGCGACTCTGATACTTCCTCCTTCCCTTCGAACCCTAACAATTACTGTGTTGCTCAAAATATTTTTCCACTTTCGATTGTACCCGTTTCTCTTCTATCACAAAGCCCTACAGCATGATCGTCCAACTGGACAACTTCTCAGAAAAATGAAAACAAGTTACTTGTAATACAAGAGTAACTTACTTGAATGTCTCAAGTAGCTTATATTTATATTACGCGCAAGTTACACTTATGCTACATGTAACATACATTTATGTTTTCACCATGGGTGGCCATCACGTGAAGCAGACGACACGTGACGCCGAGAATGCGTCCGCACGCGTCCCAGATTACACGCTACGCAAGAAAAGCTGTGGGGGCCTTCCTTTGAGTGCGAATTCAAGTACCTCAAACTAGGGTGAGTGCGAATTCAAGTACCTCAAACTAGGGTAATTGAACCGACTGCTAGGCCAGTCCCAAGCATGACGCCGAGAGTGCGTCTTATACTCTCAGGGAAATGCCTTCCTGGCTGATTTAAGTTACTTGCGATCAATACTGTGCCCCTTAAGTTACATGTGACATATAGGAAGCGCACTGCACGCCGCAGCCCGTCGATATGCTGCATGTAACTTGAATTACCTGAGATAAGTTGCACGTAACTTACATCAGGTCAGATATTTTACAAGTAACTCGTTTTCATTTTCTGAGTAGTCCAGGCCAGAGAATAATGTCGCTGAAAAAGTCGTTTTGGTGGACATTATGTCGTTTCTTCGTAATTTGGTAATGTTTGGTACCCAACACATTATTTGAAGTGAGAAACTCGGGAAGGGAAGTCATCGTGGAAACTGCCTTTGAAAATAATAACTATCAGATCGTCGGTTGTTGAATGGCTGTTTTTTTCAGTGATAATTTTTTATTTCACTTGGCTCAGCTCTTTTGGCAAAAGGTAGAATAGCATACATAATCGCATTAATTAGGTATGATGTGGTGAAAAAGATAAATAAGACGGAAAACTGGCGTGAGCATAAGTATGTATGTAAGTGCCGACAAAGGTCTAGAAGGAATAAACACAATTCATAAACATCATCATCATGTAATGGTTACCAGTCACGCTAATAGGTGCAGTCCATCGACCACCATAAATAAATATGTGGCCAGTACTTTCTCAGCGCTTAAACAAAGTCATAGATTAATCCAGAACTTGCGAAAATGCATAATTTTTGGCCATTCACGACAGGTCATCTACAATGTAGTGAAATTTCAATCCATTTAAAATAGGGAATGTCCTTCAATCTGAACAGTCACAACTTCTATCCCTCTTCGATCTGAGAATCTCTTTGGATCCAAGAATGGTGGTAAGCAAAGACATGGGAGAAGGACATAGGACGACTGTCGTGTAATGAAGCATGTGCATTCCATTGCTTTCACTTCAATTAGATCGTCCCTTCAATTTCTATCCGTGCAGGGAATGGTGCTTTTTCTACGGAAAAGGTAATTGTGTTGCAACACGAACCAGCTTTGAAGAAAGATCCTTTCCTGAAGTATGAGATTCTTGTTTTGCACTCCAAATGGCTTCTTGACGAGTTGACGAAGCTGGTATTCCGCCATAATCGATTCACATATGATCACAAAATATCACGATGCTGCTGAGTTGTGCTCAAAACTGTAGGGCGCAGGAAGAATTCGAACATGCATCGCATCGCCTTCAGGGCGAGCTTGTTCTCATTTACACCGTCGTGCCCCCAGTTCAGGCACCCATGAGCTACATAAAGTCTGCCCGAATGAGACTGGCCGCCCACGCAGTCGTCGTGCGCGTCAAGCGGCAGCCGCGAAGGAAGTCTTCCGATCTGGTAATCGATTAGTAGGATTACAAAACGCTAGGTGAATGATATCGCATTCAGCTGTTTGCAGTCGTGGGAAAGCTCATTCGGAAAATGTCCCCGCAACGGCAGCCTGACATGCGCGCATGCCGCGCGCGCGGACAGTCCCTTCAAATAGACTTTAAGTGACACAAAAAGGTGTGTTACACATGAGCGCTCACCGTTGTGTGTCCACTAGGGGTGTGCGTTGATGAAAAATAGTTTTTCTCTAGGCGTCGCTAATTTTCGAGAAAAAAATCGCGTTCACCTCCTAAATCCGCACTCCACTAAGACATCAGAAGTATTACTTGACCACAGCAAAAATCAACAAAAGCCCACGAGTTCCCAGCAAAATATCACAAAACACGTGTATTGGAAAGGCCTATGGTATACTTTGTCGCTGTAATGAGCGACAGGCATGCAATCTAAAACAAATCGTGGCGGGACCCGCATCGGAGCAACGGCAACGGTCGTCGTAGGAACAGATGTCGCGTATGGGTCGCTGCGACGTGTCGCGCAGGACTGACATTTTGCAAATGTGCCATAGCCTGTCGCTACCAATGTCGCTGTCGCTGTGCAATGCACTGCGACAGCGACAGATTTAAAGGACGGGAGGCGGTCGCTGTCGCTGTGCAGAGCGACGCGACCGTGTGTCGCAAAAGTATACCATACCCCAGAGAGTGTGATTCATACACTCCGAACCTGGAATGATTCTCCAGGATTGTTGCCAAGAAATGAACCAGAACCTGACCGCGCCGCAAGCCTACACGACGCGCACAGCGCCAGTTCTGAAATTTGTCATTGGAGCAGATCAATGAGTGCTAAAGCTCCACTTCAATTGACGAACTAAAATAACGTGATTCTAAGACTTCCCGCTGAACGTTATTCGTCAATTTTTCAAAAAAAAACCTTAACCTGTTAATGCGCTACCACGCCAACGTTATAACGCACAGACTTGGTGTCCACCATTATGTGTCAACTAGTTGTCGAGTGCTTGCACTGGACGCACGGTGGCGTAGAAAGGAAACATGCTCTCCCGGAAAGCGACGCGATGCAGGTTCGAATTATACTTGCCTGGGCCCAAAAGTTTTGCGTAAAACTCAGCGTCCTTGTGATAACATGTGCCCATTTGTCTCTCAAAGGCAGTGTTCATTAGAAATTCTCACAAACGGCATCAAAGAGTTTTCAACAGAAATCGAGAGGTTTGAGACCATCCTCACCAGCATTGTTGAAAAAAAAACGGCGAAGAATGAGCGCAAAGGAGCCCTATACGGTCCTGAAGAAGTTCAGTGTTCCGCTCACGCCACGCCCACCCTTTTCAACAGCTACCGATCCGTAAACAACTGGGAGACCGATTCTAACATAACAGCAATCATTCAGGAGGTTACACTCCACTCCGTTCAACAAAGTTTACACCATTTGACAAACAGTTGCCTTTTTATAATCGGGTTTTCAGTTAGACACTTTTATCGGTAGCTGTAGAGGGAGTGGGCGTGGCGTTTGTGGAACACTCGAGTTTAGGGTCGTGTAGGGGTATTTTGTGTTCGTTCTAAGCCGTTTTTCATCATTACTGATGCAGTCAGCCCAGGGCGTCTTGATTTTCGTCGAAAATCCGATGGCTGTTTTACACGTGGACACTGCCTTCAAAAAGAGCATAGTCCTTGAAAAACAAAATTTTTTAAAGATGCCATCAAGAAACACACATTGTTCCCTAATTTCTGCAATATTTACCTATTCTGTGCCGGATAGAGGGCATTTTGCATGTTGCCAAAAGAACGGCTCCATCGTAGATTTTTATAGCATATTGGTGGCGATTTCAACATTGCTGTGCCGTCATGGGGTATGCTGGACATTTATGGGCGATTCTTCAACAGGTTCGTTGAACAAATACACAAAGCATGTCGGAATGAGACTGCCCGACCGCGTGGTCGTCTAACATGTTCAGCGTCCGTCTCGAAGGTACTTTTCAGGCCTGTAAATCGATTAGCATGATCCTGAGATAAGAACTGAATAATATCTCGGACAGCTGTCTGCAGTCGCGGGAAGGCTCGCCCGGAAAATGCCTACGCGACGGCCGTTTGACACGCACGCTGACCGCGTAGGCGGACAATCCCAATCGGGCAGACTTTAGATAGCTGATGAGATCCGATTGATTGATGCCATCTTGGATCAGATGCAAGTAGCGCTGCTCAGCGCAAAATCAGCAGCTACACCACCAATTTTTCACGTGCGGCGAGTTTCGAATTTTAAGCGATAATGCCTATATGTATTCACAGAATCCATGACACTACGACGAAATTCGGCTACGTCAACTATCCTGTGAACATGCTCGATTTGGAGAAGGAAGATTTCGTCAAACTCATGAGCGATCCCTCGTTGCAGTATAACAGAAGTGGGTTCTCTTGCTATCAAATTTACTGAATTTTTACGTTTTACTGTACCATCGAAAAAAGGATGGCCACATGCAATTGTGCTTAGGATATATTTATGTTCATCTGAGTTGTTGGACTTCTAACTCCGGCTAGATCTCTTTGCACATACTCGGCTAAGTGACGGATGGACGAAAACTCTCATCTTCTTACCGTGCTTCTCTGGGCCAAAATCCGGACCGCAATTGCGTATCGACAAGCTTTGCGGCCACACGCGCTCAAGTCATTCGAGTTTCTAGCGCCAAAGCCGACTCGATGTGGCTTTTTTATACAAATTTCTCCAATTTTTCTTAGTTTCGAGTTTCCAAAACTCATCTAGAGTCAGCAGATTGGCTGCTGCAGCGCTGGAAGCTCTTCCGACTCGGGAGCGTGCGGCAGCAAAGCGTTTCGAGACGCAATTGCGGACCGGAATTCGGCCCAGATAAGCACAGTAGAGCTCTCCGACATCTGCTCGGTAGTATTGCTGGCTATAGGCGAACATACCTAGATCTCCTCTCAAACCGCCAGCCAGCTGCCAGCGATCTACCCCGCGAGACCATAGAAGCAGCGAACCGCCTGCCAAGGTCACGAGAAGCAGCAACCTGCCAGCATTCGGAGGGCGGAAATCTTGTCCAGGTCACGGTTCTCCGGCAATCGCAGCTCAAAAAGGCCTCAGCGGGCGGATCGCTGGCAGGTCGCGGGTGGAACGCTGCTCCTCGTAAATTTCGCCGGTGGTTCGAAGCCAATCATAGCGGGACTATGCCAAAGATTATCGCGCGTATCACAGGCGTGCTGCTTAGCTACAACTCGCCTTTGAAAAGCCAGCGATTGACCAGCTGAGCCACAAGAAGCAACGATCAGCCGCGAAATGCCAGCGATTCGCCCGCCAAGGCCATGATAAGCCATTATCTCAAAGCTCTATTCAGAATGAGCTGTCCATTTCAAGGCTTTGCTTTTAAAGCTATAGACGACCGACTGAGAACTCCATCTTTTCAGATCAGGGATAAGCGGGAAAATTATATGAAATTTCGGTAGTTGAGTTTCGTGTTTCAGCACAAAATGGTTTCCTCAGGTTCCGGAAATCGTGTGCGAAAGGCATCAAAGTGCGCGGAAATGTTCTCGAAACGACAAACGCGGAACATTTTCAAAGTCAATGATCAGCAAGTTCTACCTCAATAGACCCGTCAATTTGCATCCCGTGGTTTTTCGTGCGGTTTTCGTAACCGGAACACAGTGGGCCAAAAGGGGTCAAACTGCGGCGGTTCAGGGACCGGATTCACCAACGCGGCAGGTAGCGCTATCCAGTGGTAGCGCTACCCGCGAGAGATTGCTACCCTTACTACCACATTTTGATTCATGAGCGCAATGCTACCGCGGGTAGAGGTATCAGGCAGTTACGCATAAAAGCGTAATGTGTTTGGCGACGCCGCCGCGTTTTACAAATGACGGCTATTGCATATCGCTCGTAATTGCTTTCCATACGCATGAACTTTTGGTAGCTCACGGAAAAAGCATAAAAATCATGAAAAAGGAAATCTATGTTTAAAATCAAGAGCTCATGTGAGAACCCACTTTTTGTACAAAAGGAAATATTAGGTTCGCGGTAAAGTAATTGCGGTTTTAATGAGATCACTCTTTTCACCTGATTGAACTTTTTTTGGCAAAATGTAATATGGCATTCGATAACACATTTCTTTCTCTATCTAACACTAACGGAAATTTCCTGAATTTCATTGCGTTTAGAGAGCTACTTCTAGAAAGCAGAGAAAAACGAAAGCAATGAGGGAAAACAGCTGATACTTCACAGAATAAATATTGTGGTTTAGAAAATTACACGTAGTTTTCAACTACGTAATTTTGGTATCTCAAAGTCACTGTAAGAAAGAGAAACAGCAGAAAGCAAGAATATGTTTCATATTCAGTAACTTTTTAGAGCGCACTTTCAATTTAAATGTGTAAGCGATGGAAGTGTAAAATAGGCCTAAAGGGCGAATGCGTGATTTTAGCAGCAGAGCGCGAAATCTCGCAGGGTAGGGCGCCGCTGGTAGGACCCTACCCGAAAATAGGGCTGGGTAGGCTTTGGTGGGTTGCTAACGTGGGTAGCAAGTTTCATGAATTGAGTCTTTCGCGCGACTTTGGATAGGAAGCTACCCAACCCAGCCTACCAACGCTAAATTTCGTTGATGAATCCGGCCCTAGACCGCAAAACGCGTATTTCTTCTCATTACTAGTTTAGATACAAGAGCAGCTCTCGCACGATCGCAACCATATTAGGGAGTAATTGCAAGGCCGCGAACTTTGTACACGATCTGTTCCGTACGCGGACATTGGAGCGAGTTGCAAAAATCGACGTGGCTGCCTAGATGAGCACTTTCTGAGAGCTTTAGGCAGGATCACAGCAGAGTTTCTTCAGTGATTTATATATGGTTTGTATCTTACCTCCAGATAGACTCGTTGAATTTCTTATCACGCTATCTTGGAAGCGGAGCGGTGGTTCCTTCATTTCTATCATTATGTTTTCTGGAAAACAACCGCTCAACCTCTATGATGAAGCTATCATAGCAGCGGCGCGGCTACCTCTCAGCCTGTGATTGACGATATGCATTTATTATATGTGCACTTGCTCTTCTCACTGACATCATCTGAAGACGATTGTTTGTCCGAAGAAAAGTTTGTTGTTCATGCAAGAGAGGCGCTCAAAGAATAGGTTCGGGTAGGGCGATGTCGATGAATATATAACACTGCTATGAGGCCCAACACTCACTGTTCTTCCATACATTTTTAGCGCAATGGAGTCATCCTCAACTCTCCCCTTACCCTCTGCAAATTACTCACGTTTGGAATGTGGGGGGGGGTCGCGTAAATGGGGGTTATTGTGCTAGCGCTTTTCAGTTCTCACATAACCATGTTATCTTTGGTAAACCAGTAGCAGGTCTTTCAGTGTATATTGTTTAACCTGAACAAACTTATACTCGTTTCAGATGCTCAACCACGTCTACCACTTGGCAAGCTGGCCCGCACCTATGTGCCAATCAACTGCAAGCCACCAATGTGTAATCCATATCATGCCAACTTCGGCTTCGGCGTAAGCTAATATACTCACTTTCAGATTAACAGATCAATTTGTGGACAACACAATGCTTATGGGCATTAGGAGGTCTCTGGAAATGCTTCCTCAAAGTGATTACATTACTTCAGCAGGTGACCTGCAAATAGCATTCAGCTTGCGAGCTGCAATGACGCTTATTTATAAACAATATCAATACTGAAAATCGGAAATTTGTGCATGAGCGCCCTGCTCTATGTAGCAAGTCCTAAACGTTGTATCTGCTAGCTAAAAAACTTTTTGTCCGCGCTCCTACTTTATTAAAAGCGCATAAGTAGTAGAGATAAAGTCCGTCCTTGACCGCGTGGGCGGAAAGTCCCATTCAGACAGACTTTAACGACACTTATAGACTCGTACGATTTCCACCAGAACGCATCGGTGGCGGAGTCGTCGCCGCTGCATGATTTTCCGCCATACTTGTTAGCTGATGAGGATTCTTCGGATAAAGGATCGATTCGGATTACGCAATTTTTCATTGAATTGGATACGGACTTTGGATGATATTTTCTAAAAACAGTGACAGAAAAGTGAAGAGTGAACCAGGTGTCTAAGTCATGCTTGTGTTCTAACACAATTGTGAATACTTCGGTCTCCAGTAGCATTAGAATAAAAAGTTCGATGTTGCTTAATCGTTTCGAGAAAGCTTGCCGCTGCCCTAAAACCTTGTCAATTTTGACACTTCACCTCGAAATTTTCACCTTCACCCCTTCGATTACATCATTGTTTCAAGTTCATAATTTTCGAATTCGGCTAAAAATTTTCAAATGGGGATTATTTAGGGCGCAGAACCCGAATCTGGGGTCTAATCCTCGCCAGACTTAGGGTTACTGTAGGTTACGTCAGGCATAATGCCTTTTATCTGGCGTTACTTAACTTAAAATTTCGAAAATCGAAAAAACTGACCTCAAATTCGTGTTCAGGGTCCCAAATAACATCCGCAGTGAAATTTTGAGTCAAATATGACACTTTGACCGAGCTACCGTATACCCTCCATAACGTACAGTAATTTATCGATAATCGATGAACATGTTGTAGATTCGTGTAAGGCAGCCCGAATTGCCTCTATTTACAGTGCGGTCGGCTGCCAAGGGTAAAAAGGGGGGGGTGGGCGGCGGCCGCAGGTGTGCGTCCAATATGAACGGTTTGCCGCGCTCTGACGACTTGCCCGGCTGATTTCTGTTTCTGACACTTTCGAGGCAGCCCTGCAGATTCCGCCAGAGAAGTTTTGTGAGGAAATTCCCTGAAAACTTTGAAATTTTCGAGAAATGGAACTGAAAAGTGACCAGTCTTCAGAAGTTCATAAACATTTCAAAACAACGGCTTTATGGTCCTGTAAAGATATGCAAGATACATGCGGCATACCGGTTTATAAAACATTTTTGTCAGAAAACTGAGCCGTGTGCATGCTGATTTGGATGCACTACAACTACGAGCACTGCAGAGCCGCGAGAATATTCCACATTGGAATTTTCGGTGCTCGCACAGGCTGGCTGAAATGTTATAATGATGATTCAGCGAATACGAATAACACCGAAATTTTCTGGTTGAACGGGCATTTTTGAAAATTCCAAAACTGCGGAAATTCAATGTTTATTTAAAGATCCTAGCAAATTTACTTCTTTATTTCTGATGCCACAGAGCTTGATCATGATAATCATGCGACACTCAGGTCATTACCCGGTCACTACTGATTTCCAAATTATCCAGTTTACTCAACATTGTTCCGCGCGATCAGTTTACTGAGGTTTTCAGTGAAACTCGAGCGCATAAAGACCGAAAACGTTCCATGAAAAAACATGGGCATCCGTAAGAAATAGCAGAATATAGTTGTCACGAAAACTGAAATTCTGACTGAGTCTTCGCACTTCGGTTCCTTCAGCCGTGTTTCAGCTGTGCTCCACTGGTGCACGTTCACTGCGATGATAACTGTACTCTCTACGAAGAATACATTTCACACATTATAACTAGTTTGAGACGAAATTATAGAAAAAATCGGGCGAGAAGGTTGGGCCAAAACTGCTCCTTCGCTCGCCACTTCTAGCGGCATCTTTCACAGGTTTATGTCAGGATTATCCATGAGAGGAAATGCGCGAGATGATATTCTAGAAAAGTTTATTCTGCGTCAGCGAAAGACATTACGGTTTTCTTAGAAAACGGTTCAACTTGGCAAAAATAATGATCAGCTCAATTTTTGCACCGACGTCAAACAGTATCTAGTTTTACCAACGCGCTTGTCACATATGAAAGAAAAAGGGCGCACATAAACTAAAGGTGTGTCTAAGTGGTCATGAAAACAAAACCAGTCAACTGTATTGATCGCAAATCAGTTCAATTCACATAATGAAGCAAAAACGCTCCATATCACGGAAACGCACAGAATAGAATGAGCCAAGCCTGAATACGCGACAAAGAAAATCTCAAACGTGGATGAAAATATAAGATTTTTTCGCTGACGGAATTCTGAGCTCGGGTCCGATCAGGCCCATTGATGACTGTAATACACGAAATAAATAAACGATCCATGATCGCTTATTACACTGAATATGAAATCATCCTCGAATCTTCATAGCAAAACTGCCCAAATTGTTCGAAACGCGACTGGAGGGAAGATATGTGTAGAAAAACGACCAACGTTTCTCAGAACAAAATTTGAAAAATATGAACTGATCTGATCCAGCAACGATTTCTTCACGCTAGTGTACAGATGAACATGCAGGTTGTGCAAATATCATAGCTCCTTTGTATGTGCCCTAGATTCCTGCTGGCATCGAGTTGTAGTGCCCTGACACGTCCAACTGGAGGTGCGAAGTCCGCAATTATCCGGACGAGGGCATATCGATGCCAGCAGGAATCTAGGGCACATTTTGAAGAGCTATGATATTTGCCACAACCCACATATTCGCAACTGTACACTAGCGTGAAAGAATCGTTGCTGGATCAGCGGATTCATATTTTTTCAAATTTTGTTTTCTATGAAAACGCCGGTCGTTTTCTGCGCATATCTTGCCTCTCCGAATCACATTTCGAACAAAATTTGGCGTATGAGTTTTTGCTATGAATAGGAATGTTATTCGTGAAGTTTTTGTGTTTAGCATGGATTTCGTTTTATTTCAGTGTAATGACAGTCATCTGTCAATAATGAGCCCAGATCGGACCCCGGGCTCAGAATTCCGTCAACGAAAAAATCTTATATTTTCGCATCCACGTTTGAGATTTTCTTTGTCGCGTATTCGAAGGCTTGGCTCATTCCTATTCTGTGTGCGAGCGTTTCGCTTCATTATCATGATATGAACTGATTTGGGATCAATATTCTCTTAGGAAAATAGTTTTGCAGCTGAGTTTGGTTACTGTTTTTTTCATGACCACTTAGGTATTCTCGCCCACACTGTGAGGTTTATGTGCCACCCTTTTTCTCTTTCATATGTGACAAGCGCGTTGGTAAAACTTAAATACAAATTGTTTGACGTCGGTGCAAAAATTGAACTTTTGATCATTATTTTTTGCAAAACCGAAGTTGAACCGTTTTCTAAGAAAACTTCTACATGTCTTTCGGAAATGTTCACTGAAACGCGAATAAACTTTTTCCGGAGTATCATCTCCCATTTCTTCTCATAAATCCACATAAACCTGGATATGAAAGAAATGCCACTAAAGTGAGGGCGAAGCAAGTTTTGAAAACAACCTTCTCACCCATTTTTTCTATAATTTCGTCTCAAACTAGTTTATAATGTAGAAATGTGTGCTCTCATTAGAAAGTACAGTTATCATCGCTGCATTGCACAGTGGAGCTTTTTTAATAAGTGCTGAAACACAACTGAAAAAAAAACGAAAAATGCGAAATTTCAAAAAAAAAATCAGAATTTCTAGTTTTCGTGTTTCTTATATTCTGCTATTTCTTACGGATGCCCACATGAATTTTTCATAGCTAACGTTTTCGGAAAATCTTTTTTATAGGAGCTCTACACTCGAAAACCTCATTAAAACTGGTCAAGTCTCGCGGAACAATGTTGAGTAAACGATAATTTGGAAATCAGCAATCAAAAATGACCAGGTAACTCACTGGTGGTGTCACATGATTAGCTCTAATGAAAGCATCAATCAAAATAAAGAAGTAAATTTGCTAGGGTCTTTAAATAAACATTGAATTTCCGAAAAAAAAACACCAGTTTTTGAATTTTTTCTAAATGCCCGTTCAACCAGAAAAATTTCGGTGTATTCGTGGTTGTGCATATAAATCATTTGAATCATCATTATAACATTTCAACGAGCATAAGCCTGTCTGAGCCGAAAATTGATTTCACTCGGGCTCTGCAGTGCTGTAGTTGTAATTTTCATCCAACGCATTTTTATTTCCAGCTCGCAGTTTTCTGACAAAATGTTTTATAAACGGTATACCGCATGTTTTGTATATCTTACAATTTTCTTTGACCATAAGCCGTTGTTTTGAAAATGTTTATGAACTTCTGAAGACTGGTCACCCTTTCAGTTCAATTTCTCGAAAAAAAGTTCAAAGTTTTCGAAATTTCTTAAAACTTCTCTGGCAGAATCGCAGGGCTGCCTCTGAAAGTGTCACAGAAACAGAATCAACCGGGCAAGTCGTCAAACGCGGTAAACTGTTCCTGAATTGACGCCGCATTGCAAACCCGGCGACCGCCGCCGGCCGCCGCCTTTTTACCCTTGGCAGCCGACCGCACTGTACAAGTTTTGAGACGATTCAATCGCAGGATTCTCAAAAACGGCAAAAGTCGCGTTTGGCCTGCAAAATTGGCCATTCCGAAGCTTCGGATTAATTCAGATTTAACTTTTCAAATATCGACAAATGGGCTCTAGATTTGCAATCAGCAGCCAAAACAACCCAGAGAAGCAAGTTTTATGCTTAATCCGGGACAATTTTTTTGAACGCACTAAATATTGTCACTCGTGTACCCCTTTTATCTACGCAAAGCTATGAAAATGCCCACTTTTGGGAATCTCTCGTAAATCTCTGAGGCATTTAGCCGATTCTGAGTATGGAATGTTGGAGCACTGTCCCCCCCCCCTAGAGCATATGTATTGAAGTGGCATCTCGAAACTCCACTTTATGTGAGCAACCCTCCCTTGTAAGTTCGAAGGAGGGTATTGTATGAACTAAAGTTTGAAATTTCAACAGTGCATAGTAAAGGCGAGTGAACAATTTCTTCCAAACACTCTTTATATATGTGTGAACTTCAGATGGAACACGATTTCGGCGGCAATGACGGCGTGGAGGGCGATATTGACGTGCCGATTCCAATCTCAAAGGGTGTCGCCTATCGCTTCCCGTTCTCTGGAAAAGTTTATGCATGTGAGTGCCAGTAAACAATGCTCAAGATCTTCCTTCTGTAGAGAGTTTCAAGAAGAGGGCTTCTATGCAGATTGAAGGGGTCCTGTACGCTTGGTATGAGTGTGTGTCGTCCGTGTCATTCAAATAAGAAGCCGCACGCAGCTATTGGGCGCGGCACCACTTAATCGATAGTCGTCATCCTTCCGTTTTTCCCCCTGCAATTTAGCAGCTTTCGAAAAAAAATGACACGGGCCGTACCTGTTATTTGCTTTTTTTTCAGTCTGGGACAACATCACTGTCACATATGGACAGAATTTATCCCCTGTCGATCCATTTACTAGTCTATTCGAGTATCAAAAACATCGTGATCCCGGCCTAGCTATACCACGTCAACGGAGGGATGTATCATACTCGAAAAAGGTTGGTTCAGTGTTTTCGTTGTACTGACAATAATATTTCACGCCCTGTATATTTGAAGGTGTGGCAGAGTGAGCCGACAAGTACAACTTACGAGGAACACCTGAAGTCTAACGGCAAGGACCAACTAGCCTCCACTGAAACAAATGAGAAATTTTCGCCAATTGTTCCCTCTCGAACGTTCACAGAGTTTGATATACCCTACATGCAACCTGTGAGAAGCAGTATGTTGTATGATGACTATATTGCGAGATTTTTGCCTTACAATCCGTACATGATGTCTCCTGTCATGGAGAGAATTCCGTGGCTCACTGGTCCAGAATGGAATTATCCGCCAGATATTATTGACGACTATCTTGCCTATGACAAACCTGTGACATTGTAATAATAATAACCCTGACTGAAAAGTAATAATGTGAAGAATAAATCGTGTACAAAAGATCTGGACTAGTGACAGATTACTACAGCTTGTTATTTAAAGGCATCGTACACGATGAAAACCATATTTGGGTGTTTGATGTTTTCGTGTTGTACTATCCCTATAGTGACTAACGGTAGCGAAACGCCCCCTCAAAAACGTCAACTTTTTGAGAAAAAACCCATTTTTAGAAAGTTCATAGCAAATTTGAATTTCGCGCCGGCATCAACTTGGGATAGTTGCGCAGAGAATGCAAGGAACAGTTTTACGCTTCGTTCCTTGGCGCAGCGTTGGAAGCAATTCACCGAGGATGCCGCTCAACTACGACTTCAGGTGAAATAAAATGGGCTACCCACCTGCTGCGTCCAGTACTGCCGGCTGCTTTCGATCGATGCCGAATTCGAAATTGACTGGCGTGTGTATTGCGCCCTACGACGCGTCAAGGCACGCCCGCCGTCAGCAACCCAGGAGCTTTGTTCCTTGTAACAACGGATCGACCCCAAGGCCGGCCCCCAAACCCAGGAAGCCAATTTGAGGTAAGCGAATCTTCAATCAGAGACGGTTTTGTAACTCCAAACTTTCTGAGTGACATTGTCATGGCCCACTAGTCCGAATGAACGCATAAACCCAAATTCGGTTTTCATCGTGGACGATGCCTTTAAGAACAGGATTAATTTCACCAGGATGATTGGAATCGTATCAGACAGGCTGTGGGTGGTTCACTTAAATAAGGCATTGATGCAGATCGCATTGTTCGCCTATGAACCTAATTAAAATTAGAGTTCACCGGCTCAGACAATGGAGTGGATCGACGGCGGACAAGTTGCGTACCGACAGCGGGATGGGCGACGTTTGGAACGCAATTTGCACGCGGTCGGCACGCAAATTAGCGCGGTCGATACGCACCGTCACGCGGTCAGTACGGAATACCACGCGATTAGTACGTATAGCCGCGCGGTCGGTACGTCTTGCCACGCGGTCAGTACGAACGCTTTTCGGATACTAACAGCAGTGGAAACGCATTGTGACGCGGTCGGTACGCATCGCCGCGCGGTCGGTGCGTCTTGCGGCGCGGTCGGTACGAACGCTTTCGGATGCTAACAGCGGTCGGTACGAATTTTCACGCAGTCAGTACGCATTGCCACGCGATAGGTACGCGAGCTTACGCGGTCGGTACGCACTGCAATGTGGCCGGTAGGCAATGCCACGCGGTCGGTACGCAATGCCACGCGATTGATACGTACTGCCCCGCGGTCGGTACGCATCGTTACGAGGATGGCACACACTGCCACGCGGTCTGCACGCATTGCCACGCGATCGGTACGCAAGTTAACTCGGTCGGTACGCACTGCCACGTGGTCGGTACGCAATGCCACGAGATCAATACGCATCGCCACGCAATCGATGCGCATTGCCACGCGGTCGGCATCCGATGCCACGCGGTAGGTATGACATAAGTACGCGGTCGGTCTGAATGCTGCATATACATAGTATTACCGGCGCTTAGTACGCATTCACACGCGACAGGCCCAATCTCAGCACTCATGTAATATAGACTCCTTTCAAAGACTAGACCGCGGTCACTGCGCATGTACACGCGGCAGATATGCATTGCTTCCTTCTAAATTACAAACTGTTGTGACGCATCGAAGCAATGGGTTTGTGACAGGAATGGTTCTTGTCATGACTGTGTATATCTGGTCACGACTGAAGTGAAAGTACGCAAGAGTAGGGGGGGGAGCGGGGTAGTGATGGTGGTGGAAAAACTCACAAACAAGGTGAAAAGACCCAAGAGGGCGGGATTTCCAACTCCAAATGACGATGTTTTTTAATCAATACTATTTCCTGCCAAAGATAATCAATGCTATACTAAAGGTAGACAAGAGAAAGCACGCTTCCGGATAGCTGTCTTAGAGAGTGACTAAGCTCACACTTATCCGTTTCAAGCCTATCGCGTGTTTAGCTCAATATTTATTTAATATAGATCTGCAATAACTATAGCTAGCATCGGGAATCCAACCTCGTTAGATCGCTTCACCTTGCCTGTACTTTTTTCGATGTGAATTTCACTTATTTTCACTCCAAAGGTGGCCAGACTTTTACTTTCATTATGAAGACTCGAAAATCCTTTCATCACGAAGGCTGCTTTTGAGTCCTAATGCACGTTATTTTACTGTGAACAATGCATACCTTGGGCGTGTGCGTGCGTAATAACCACGGTTAAATCTTAAAGGTAAAAGGTTTTGTATTGCAAGGCATTTCACTATATTTTCTCGGCTTGTGATGGCAATCCTTGCATTTCAACATGTTCTGTAACTGCTCTTGCATTTCCTTCCTTCTTCCTGACTCCTCCGTTTGGACTTAAATGTGTTAATTGCGTTGTGGATGAGATCTTCGCGCGATCAAATGTTCTCGTTGATAGTAATTCTACAACTTTTTTCAATTAAGTTCGCCAGCGGTTGGAACTAATTGTGCAGAGTTTTCCAGTGTCTGTTTTGCTGCAGAAAAAAAAGGTTCTTAGAAATAGCTAAATGTGTCCTTAAAGGCCCAGCCCAACCTCAGGGGTAAAATCTGATATTATAGTCCGCCCACCGTGTATAGCAACCCTGTCAAGCGCGAGATCTCAATCCGATCAAATAAGCGAGAGACTGCTAGGAAAAGGTTGAGGAAAAATACCCTGAAAACATAATCGAACGTTTTGCCCCGAATAGGGAATCGGATTCTTTGCAAACGGAAAAATTGGTCTGTGTAACTATGCCCAAAGGCAGAATGTACAAGAGCAGAGCTCTTGGTTCCCTTTCCAAGGCGGTATGCGCAGTCAAGCTTTTTGGGTATTGGGGGCGGGGCCGACTTTTTCCCTCTACAATACCGCCCGCGACTTTGATAAAAACGGCGTTTTCGGCGCTTTTTTCCGCCGGAAAGCGCCGCTTTTTTTTAACTTCGCTCAAAGTGGTTCGTTTGGGACGTCAGGGGCATATATAGAATCAGCATCGAGCTCTTCATTTTGAGCCCGCACATGTCTTACCCGGTAAACAAGGCATATAGGGTTAACACAATCAATCGAGTGTACGAAAACTGAAGCTAGATATCAATTTGGTGTAAATATTTGACTTTATATCAACCGTGCAGATGGAGGACGAGTTATACACAAGTATGATAGACCAATTTATGGAGGAGGCGAAAGCGAAAATTAATGATTTTTAGCCGCATCGTCGCCCCGGCAGACACAGTCACCGTCATTCGCCCGGGCTCAGGGTGCCCGCGATCACAACCACGCTTGGTAAAGACTCTTTCGAAACAGTTAAAACCTCTCTGGAGGCATTTCCCGCCTAGCGCAACCACTGTGATTTTGGCTTTGAAAAACGACCCTCGGCCATCGACGTCCCGTTATCGGCTCAAACGGGAACAATCGACCTGCGACTCGGCCCACCGCATTAGTTTTTGATCCTCTTTCGAATAAGCACTGCGCCAGCCCAATCCGGAAAGGTCAAATTTTTGCCACTCTCACATGTGCCAAGTCCATTTTCTCTTCGAGCGGGACTGTAGGATTATGTGAAGAATGTGTTTTCGACGTATACCTGTTCACCTTTCCTGCCCCACAGACAGATTGACTCAAATTCTCTCCTTTCATGTTTCTGAGCTTATAACAGTGCAAATATCGAAGCAGTAATACGGCCTCAGATTGTGGATGCTTCTTTACCATTCTCGATGCGTTCAAATTGTTGATTTGAACAGTGCATTGATGAGGAACAGCACCGTCGTTGCGAGAAGGTACGCTCAAATGCTGCGCCGCTCCGCGAGCGCGCGCCTCTGAAGGAAGCGACGTGATGCAACTCTACGCAACATTATACTTTTTTCGTATTTTCATTCGTATTCCTTCTCTGTCATTAACGTGATGTTATTTGAGAAGTGTAAAGTGGCCTCGAAATACAATGAACTCCAAACAGTAACGTGCACAGTATTAAAAATTGTGGAGCAAACTTAGAGTCCAATTTGCCAACTCATGGGTGTTAATCCGTTGATGGGCAGCTCATCCCCATGACTCATCATTCAACGCATATCGCCGCATTCGGCGTTTCGTCTGGCAACCCTCGCCTATCACGCGCGCGTCTGGCGTCTTCTCGACCGCCATTGTTTATCACTTGGACTCTGGGTCTCCAACGTACGGGGGGGGGGCTCTCTCATTTGTCTTGGACCATCGTAGAGACTGTCAACGGTTTTTTTCACCCAATAACTTTGGAATCGCAACCTAATCGGCTTTTTTTAACCTCAAGAAATTGATGCAGTTTTACCAGAAGTGTCTGTATTCAACAATGCGGAGATATTGGAAGTGTGGCGAAGCTGGATTTAGACTTAATATATATTTTTAGTGGCTTTCTTTACGTTTCATCGAGGAAAGAGTGGAGGAATTAGGGGTTCGTCCTATTGAATTGTGGATTACGGTAATATTCCACGCGGGAGCCCAGGTCTGATTGGAGTATGTTTACCAAATCGGTCATCGACGGCGTGTCCGTGAACCTAATTTCGATACAAATTCGAAGCGATATTTGTGAATTACGTGCAATAAGATAAGCACAAGGTTTCTAGATTCCCCATAGTGCTTAATACCATAACGGAACCAATTGCGGATTACGGTAATATTCCACGCGAGCGCCCTGCGTTACGGGGCAGCTCATCTCCATGACTCATTGGCAGGCGAGAGCGGAGAGGGTGAGACAACGAGACAGTTCGAGGGCGCCTGCGTGAAATGCGTTTGGCAGGCGACTGACTCATTTGGCAGGCGAGAGCGGAGAGGGTGAGACAACGAGACAGTTCCAGGGCGCCGGCGTCAAATGCGTTTGGCAGGCGACTGACTCATTTGGCAGGCGAGAGCGGAGAGGGTGAGACGACGAGACAGTTCGAAAGGGTAATCACACTACACAAGTGTTCCTTAGTCGAAAGGATGTCTCGAGCGCTACATTGATGATGGATTAAGGGGTTTACAGAAATTTTCGAATCTTTTATGCGATTCTGCATTCCTTAAACGGAAAAATAGTGGAAACGAGACGGTTATCAATGTTTTATAAAAACATTCTATTACAGGCACGGAACAGGGCTGCACGTGGATTTACAGAGGAAGCAAGTACTAGTGGTTCTCATCAGGTTTTCAACATTATTGTGATAGAACGAAAGGAATCGTATAACTTTTTTCGAGAAAATCCTCCACCACAGTTCGTTCAAAAATAGGTTCTGTACTCTTGAATCGACTGACGCGGCTATGGAATTCTTAAGAATTGGGTAAATGTAATTCCTTCGCGGGTTTACCAACACAGTATGCTCCTCGAAAAACGGGTTTGAATGGTTAAAGGAAAGACAATGCCTCAGTAAACGAACTTGCTTTTACTTGGATCATTTTGAGCTGTGAAATGTGGGTAACTTAAACGCAATTCACTAACACGGTGTTGGAAAACTTCCTGGCATACTGATTCTGCAGTATTTCCTAGTTTTAAAAACAAATTCTGGACTAAATTCTTCCTTGCATACTTAATCGTATCTTCACTTGTACAAACAATATTTTGTAGTGCTCATATCGTTCATGAAATGTTATGTCAATGTTTCCTCTCCGAAACATCAGAAAGTCACTAAAAATATATTAAGTCTAAATCCAGCTTCGCCACACTTCCAATATCACCGCATTGTTGAATACAGACACTTCTGGTAAAACTGCATTAATTTCTTGAGGTAAAAAAAAGCCGATTAGGTTGCGATTCCAAAGTTATTGAGTGAAAAAACCGTTGACAGTCTCTACGATGGCCCAAGACAAATGAGAGCCCCCCCCCCTCCGTACGCTGGAGACCGAGAGTCCAAGTGATAGGCATTGGCGGTCGAGAAGACGCCAGACGCGCGCGTGATAGACGAGGGTTGCCAGACGAAACGCCGATTGCGGCGATATGCGTTGAATGATGAGTCATGGGGATGAGCTGCCCATCAACGGATCAACACCTATAAGTTGGCAAGTTGGACTCTAAGTTTGCTCCACAATTTTTAGTACTGTGCACGTTACTGTTTGGAGTTCATTGTATTTCGAGACCACTTTACACTTCTCAAATAACATCACGTTAATAACAGAGAAGGAAATTCAAATACGAATGAAAATACGAAAAAAGTATAATGTTGCGTAGACTTGCATCACGTCGCTTCCTTCAGAGGCGCGCGCTCGCGGAGCGGCGCAGCATTTGAGCGCACCTTCTCGCAACGACGGTGCTGTTCCTCATCAATGCACTGTTCAAATCAACAATCTGAACGCATTGAGAATGGTAAAGAAGCATCCACAATCTGAGGCCGTATTACTGCTTCGATATTTGAGCTGTTATATGCTCAGAGACATGAAAGGAGAAAATTTGAGTCAATCTGTCTGTGGGGCAGGAAAGGTGAACAGGTATACGTCGAAAACACATTCTTCACATAATCCTACAGTCCCGCTTGAAGAGAAAATGGACTTGGCACATGTGAGAGTGGCGAAAATTTGACCTTTCCAGATTGGGCTGGCGCAGTGCTTATTCGAAAGAGGATCAAAACTAATGCGGTGGGCCGAGTCGCAGGTCGATTGTTCCCATTTGAGCCGATAACGGGACGTCGATGACCGAGGGTCGTTTTTCAAGGCCAAAATCACAGGAGTGGCGCTAGGCGGGAAATGCCTCCACAGAGGTTCTAACTGTTTTGAAAGAGTTTATACCAAGTGTGGTTGTGATCGCGGGCAGCCTGAGCCCGAGCGAATGACGATGAATGTGTCTGCCGGGGTGCCAAACGGGAAAAAAACGCTGTTTTAGCACATCCCAAAAAAGTGAAAAATCAAATTTTCCGGACTGTGATGGCGCAGTGCTTATTCGAAAGAAGATCAAAAAATAATGCGGTGGGCCGAGTCGCAGGTCGATTGGTCCCGTTTGAGCCGAGAACGGGACGTCGGTGACCGAGGGTCGTTTTTCAAGGCCAAAATCACAGGAGTGGCGCTAGGCGGGAAATGCCTCCAGAGAGGTTTTAACTGTTCTGAAAGAGTTTATACCAAGTGTGGTTGTGATCGCGGGCAGCCTGAGCCCGAGCGAATGACGATGACTGTGTCTGCCGGGGCGTCGATGCGGCTAAAAATCATTGATTTTCACTTTCTCCTCCTCCATATATTGGTCTATCATACTTGTGTATAACTCGTCCTCCATCTGCACGGTTGATATAAAGTCAAATATTTACACCAAATTGATATCTAGCTTCAGTTTTCGTCCGTATTGATTGTGTTAACCCTATATGCCTTGTTTGCCGGGTAAGACATGTGCGGGCTCAAAATGAAGAGCTCTCGATGCTGATTCTAAATATGCCCCTGACGTTCCGAACGGACCACTTTGAACGAAGTTACAAGAAAGCGGCGCTTTCCGGCGAAAAAAAGCGCCGAAAACGCCGTTTTTCCCAAAGTCGCGGGCGGTATTGTAGCTTCTCATTTGTTTGAGCGAGTTGAGATCTCGCGCTTAGCAGGGTTGCTATACGCGGTGGGCGGACTATAATATCAAATTTTACCCCTGAGGTTGGGCTGTGCATTTAAAGGATTTAATGGATTTGAAAATATCAGATGTCGACTATCAATACTAAACACCTAAAAGCATGGCTAGACCAAGAAGAACATGAAGATGAAGAAAGGATTAATGAAAAGAGCAAGACGATCGAGAGCAAGAGAAAGAACAATAATCCCTAGAAAAACGATGAGATCACGAAAAAAGAAGGAAAAAGGAGAATAATGAATCACTTGCTTTGGAGGCAATGTCCACCATAAACCTCATTCTCGAGGTTTCCGGGTGAAACACTAAGTTGGCAGATGCTGGGGGGAATAGGGTCTAAAAAATCAGCGAAAACGGGGCGGAAATCAATAAAAACGGTTTCGAAAGTTCTCGCGGTGCGCCTTCTTATCCTGGTCCGCCCCCCATTCGTACGAGCTTGTGGCGCCATGCACGTCTTCCTTGGCGGATTGCCGAGCAACTCTGCCGCGGCCAACCTGATAGATTCGCGCACATTTCGCGATCAGCGCTTAGTTGCTGAGCGTTTGCGGAAAGGGGTCCCGAGCATTTTCTACGGCGTCCAGCGTACTCCCACTATGGTCCCGCACACTTTCTGCAGCGTCCTGCGCATTCCCACTGAGGGGCCTGCAATCTTTCTGCGGCATCCTGCGCATTCCCTCTGGGGGCCCGCACACTTTCTGTGGCGTCCTCCGCACTCCCACTGGGGCCCCGCACACTTTCTACGGCGTCCTGCGCACAACCACTGCGTCCTGCGCACTTTTCATTGAACACCCTTTATTTAAAGGAGCAGTGAACTTCATTCGCCGAAGCTCAAAATTCCGTTCTTTACTAAGCACGTGCATTTGCGTATAAACCACACGCACGAATACACGTGGCGTACAAAACGTGTGCGTACCGAACGTGTGCGATTGCTTACTGAATGCGTTTCATTGCTTACCGACCGCGCATAATCGCTTGCCGACCGCCCACACTAGTTTTCTTGCACGCCGAGCCTCCGATAGTTGCGTCCTGAACGCGAACATTTGCGGAACGACCGCGCAAACTAACAAACCGATCTCACCCACCAATTCGCTTGCGTACTGAAAGCGGGCGATTGCGTACTGAACGCGAACACTTGCGTACCGACCGCGCAGACTGACAAACCGATCTGACCAACCAGTTTGCCTGCGTGCTGAACGCGAACAGTTGCGTACGGACCGCGCAAACCTATGCAAAACGATCTCACCGTCCAGTTTTCGTGCGTGCTGAACGCGGACAGTTGCGTACCGAACACGACCACTTGCGTACTGACTGCGTGTGCTCACGTACTGACCGCAGCGAAAAGTCATATTCCGTATTGACCGCGCGCAAAGATGAATGCTCGCGGGCAGTACGTTTCTATGGATTTCCGCGAGCGGTTGGTACGCAGCACAGGCGTATCGACCGCGTGCACTATTTCGTTTGCGCGGTCAGTACGCAAATGCGCGCGTTTGGCACGAAATGCATTTTTTGCCCGCGGTCAGTACGATAGTGACACGCGGTTGGTACGAAACGCGATTTTTCGCCCGAGGTCGGTCCACCCCAGTGTCTGAGGGGGAGAGCGCGGCAATCATGCTACGAAGGAGTGCCGATTTGCGCCGCTTCGATATCAGTACTCTCTTAGGCGTCGTTTATACTACTGCCGTGGAGCGGCTAGGCACAGTGCTTTATGGTGATATTGAATACGCAGCGCGAAGTGATTGATATAATGGGATTGCGTTCCGCCGCGCCACTCGGCGGCTGGAGTGTAAACGACGGTTTATGGGATGCCGCCCGCTGTGCGATGTCAGACTGATATTTGATTCTATCTGTCACACAAACATATCGCGCAGCCATCGATGCACAGAGTTGTCTGTAGGCGTTTCCGCTGTTATCAATCCGTTACCACCCAGATGTCGTTGGATTTAGTCTAATCAACGACGTTCTTGGGTTTTCGACCAATGTTTGTTGAGACTATTTGGCAAATCCTTGATCGTCTGACACGGATTCGCCACCACTTCCGCCCTGATCACATCGTTGTCTAACGTTTATAGCCTTTCTGATCGATACGAGTCGGAAAGATAAAAATCACCCCCATTTGATTCTGGAAAACCACCTCTGGTATTTTTGAGTGTCCAGTGCATTTGAATAAACATCGCACTTTCTTTGCAAAACTCAAAGAGGATGCAGTGCCGGATGTGTGTCTCTTCTGGTATTAAGCCAGCCACAATTACAAAAAATGTAAATCAATTGTCTATAGGTAACGAAGTCATTATAACCTGACAATGTCTTTGGCACACCTCTGATCCAAACAATCATACATAATAATGAGCTGATAAATGACAATAAAGTATTGAAATGCGCAGAAACGACAACCCTTTCCGGTCCCTCTAATGGTATAATGTATGATGACTATATTGCAAGACATCTGGGGCCGCATGCGTCTACAAAAGATGACAATGGTAAGCGTATATAATTTCCTGGATTCCCTCATTATTGGAGTGTAGGACTTTTCGGTCTGAGTCAGCACTTCGTATTCGCAGAATCATCCATTGCGTAGTGGAGTACCACAGGGTGGGGTCCTTTGACCGATTTTGTTCATTATATACACGCACGAGCTGGGGGACTCATTGAGTGGGTTTGGAGTTGATTTCTTTGCGTTTTCAGACGATATAAAGATTTTTTTCACCAGGCAGGCTCTAGTGAGGACATTGATGCAATTCAAAGATGCAATAGACGAAATGGCGGTCTGGTCTCATGAGTGGGATTTATCGTTATCAAAAGGAAAAACAGAAACTCTACATCTGGGTGTAACTGTCATACTTACAATATTAAAGGGACTTAGATCGAGAATGTCGAGCAGATCACTGACCTGGGATTTGTCCCTACACGAAACCTCAGTTTTAAATAGCATTGCGAATTGGTATCTACCAGAGCCACCGTGGCTGTGAATAACAGCGCAGTACTACTTAGTAGTTTTCCCTTGTTGTTGCTACATGTGTATATGTTTTTCGCTGATTTCGCTTATGTTGTTCGTGGCACATAAATCTGGTACACAGGCTTATGTAAATAAATAAATAAGGTACGAACACCTTCCTCCCAACGGATCACCCCCGTGCACCCAGTTTGTAGTCAAGCAACCAATTTCATAAAGATATAGCCATGTTCACCCTCTCCGACCCTTTCAACTCAGGACTTTCAACTCAGTAGCATGTTTTTAGCGCTATTGTGAACATAACACAAGACGGCGAAGTGCATAAGCTCACAAACTGCCACCGAAGTTCAGCATTCTCTACGCGACGTTTTGCCCACTACCAGTGAAGCCTCGCTTACTTTCCGAAACAGTAACGTACTCTCAGCGAAGTCTTGCGTTTATTCACCTGCGCCCTGAGTACTCCTACCGAGCTCCCTTGGCTCGCTTTCTATCGGATCCTACACAATTTCTTTGGCGCTTGGTGTTTTCCCAGCTTGGTTCCACTCACTTTTCCCAACGATTGGCGCACTTCCAGTCGGGTTCCACATGCTCTCCCGTCGCTCTACGCGCTTCCAGTGGAAAGCCCCATATTCTGGGGTCATCGGTCAGGCTCCGTCCATAGCAGATGACCAGCGTCAAAGCGTCAAGGCGTCGGAGCATCATGCGCCAGCGCTGAAACGCTGGCGCATGACTCTCGACGGTTGGCGCAAGCAATGTGTCCGAGGACTGTGAGTGGTTAACAAAGGTATCGATAATATTGGTGACAGCCGTTACGGTCACTATGCCTCCACCGTCAGCGACTGGCCGGCTGCAGTGGTCGCTGGAGAGTCAGATCAATAACAAATGCTGAAGATGCAAACCTCCAGCGTCACACTACGGTCTATTGACGCTGGGACGTCTGCTATGGACGGAGCCTCACCGTCAACTACTAGCCTTTATTATGATGTAAGTTGATCTCAGTAGAAATGTATGATCATCAAATAACTGAGACAAATTGAGCAATTCAGTGTTTTTCCTTAACCCTTTGTGCCCTCTCCTCAAATTGTTAAGGGTGTTAGTTTGTCGAGAGTGTCGAGAAAACTTTTGGAGGACAGTGTGGATAAACAGACGTCTGGGCTCTCGCTTCCATGTTCACACCATAAGACATGGGACGGTTGTTCGAAGACTTCTTTATCCCAGCAACCTTACGAAATATTGGCTATCCATCTGATGCATGTGAATGCCTACGAATGTCTACGATGACAACGATTCCTTACGAATGATGACCTACTTATTGCGGAAACATATACGTGCAAAGCACCGAAACATGATGGTCAACGAGACCGATGCGCTTGTTCGAGATACAATAAAAACATGGAACTCTCTTACAATTCGACTGATGGTTAGGCTCCAAGCTCATCTGGAAGCAAAAGAAACAAAGTCTCAAGTCGTGCATGCGTGATCTACGGTCTGACAAAGTAGCGTACACATTGCAAGCAGTCGCGAATTGATGAGTCCTCAGAGGATCGCGGGGTCGTAATGGAGCACAACAGGCTTTCACCTCGACGAGGATAGTGAGGACAGAACGAGGGGAAGGGCTGCTGCTCGAGTAGCACGTTCTGCCTTTGTGCTGCTCTTAGCAGCACATGCTGCCCTCGTCCTCCTTTCGTCGCCTCAGCTGCTGCTCTCCGTTTTGGCCAACGCAGTGTGGTAACTTTGCTCAAAGTGGTTCATTTGGGCAGCTACAAGGACATTCATAATCAGTTTGGAGAGTTATTTCTTTTGAGCATGTACATTTAGACTTCTGGATATCTGTATACAAGGTGCACACCCACGTCGCTTCGCGGCGTACTTGTGGGCGTGCTTTAAGATCTATGGATTATTTGAATTACAGAGCAGTGCCTCGATGTGCTAAAAAGCCTTGAAGGCACATTGCAACATCAGCAGTAAAATTTGATATTATAGCCCGCTCACCGTGAATAGCAACCCTGCCAAGCGCGAGATCTCAATTCGCTGTAATAAGCGAGAAATTTCAAGGAAAAAGTCGGCTCCGCCCCAAAACCCTAACTGCATCGCCCCGGAAAGGGAACCAAGAGCTCTGCTATTGTACATTTTGCTTTTGAGCATCGCCACACAAACTAATTTTTCCGTTTGCAAAAATTTGGGTTAACGTTTCGGGGTCTAAACGCTTGATTATGCTTGTAGGGTGTTGTGAGCAGGGTCGACTTCTTCCGTATAGTTTCTCACTTATTTGATCGAATTGACTTCACGAGCTTGACAGGGTTGCTATACACGGTGGGCGTACTATAGCATTTTGCGGCGCTTTTTTTTGGGCTCACAAAGCGCTGCATCGCTATAACTTGCTTCAAAGTGGTCCGATTTCGACTTTTAAGTAATTTCTAAATTGCTTTCATTGAGTCCTATACGATAGTATTAGAAAACGAGTATCGCGCGATCCAAGTTATGAGGGTGAGGACTTGGAATTCACTCAACGAAATAAAGGGCTTAATGTGAACTTACTTTAGACGAGTATCTTCTAACTGGCTTGGCAGAAACGCCGCTTCTCTGGTAGAAATAGCAGCTGCGGCTCAGCGATATAAGGACACCGGCTCCTACAGGCACCACATATGCGAAAGTGCCGCTGCGGATCGGTAGCTGCGATTTTACAAAAATAGGATCGACTGAGAGTAACTCATATGAAATTGATTATGATTCATTGTACAATTGGACGGGGCTTACGTACAAATCTGCGCACCTACGGCTGTTGGGTCTCCTGTCTGATAGAAATAGCGGGTGTCCCTGTTACTGCGGCAAAGGAGATTCGGAACGTTGGTAATCAAACCTGGGGATTGAACCGGCTACACCGCACAAAACAGTGCACCGAAGTCGACACAGGCTCGCTGATGTATCCTCGCGGGGCCGATGCCGTTGTAACACGGAACCACTGCGGTACTATCGAAGCAAGTTCGTGGCCTTGTCGAGGCTCAAGGCACTGCAACAGAATCGTATCGACGCAAATATGCTTGATGAGCCGATGCGGTACTACCGCGGAATTGTCGAGGCACAGTTGAGGGTCGCGTTACTTTCAGGGCACATCGCGCCTATACATTGATGTACTCACGGTCTTACACCCCGAAACAGCGATTAGTAGAGCCCGGAACTATCGCGGGGCGATTGCAAGATTCTGCCAGCCTCCATCCCTGATCGTACCGCATCCTATCATCCATGCCCTCTCTGTGTTGTACCCGACCGGGTGTTGCGTATCAGATCAACACAAAGCTATAAGGTATTTGCACGTGCCGTATTTCGCGCTGCTTTACAAACCTGCACATCATTAAAACGCGGGTTCGTGGGAAACGATCACGGTGCGAGCACGAGAATGTCTACGAATGGGTCGATTGGGTAACTATCGCGAAACGGACGCGGATTGCGAAACGGAGACGAACACGGTACCATCACGGGAGCGTCACGGTACTAGAGCGATAGATTCTTTCAGATGAAGTGCATAAGCCCACAAACTGCCAGTGAAGTTCAACATCTTCTACACGACGTTTTGAAAAATATCTGAAAAAAATTGAGCCATTCAGCGTTTCTCCTGAACCCTTTTCGCCCTGTCCTGTAAACGTTTAGGGTGTTAAATCGTGTCCCGATGAGCCCTACATTAATTGCTCACAACAAGGACGGGGTGGGGAATTCGGTATTTTTCCAGACAAGAGAACCCACATGTGTCCTACACGACGCTTTGAAAAATATCTGAAAAATTGAGCCATTCAGCGTTTCTCCTGAACCCTTTTCGCCCTGTCCTGAAAATGTTTAGGGTGGTAAATCGTACCCGATGAGCCTTAAGTTAACTGCTCACGTCCCAACAAGGACGGGGTGGGGAATTCGGTATTTTTCCAGACAAGAGAACCCACATGCGTCCTACACGACGCTTTGAAAAATATCTGAAAAATTGAGCCATTCAGTGTTTCTCCTGAACCCTTTTCGCCCTGTCCTGAAAATGTTTAGGGTGTTAAATCGTGCCCGATGAGCCTTACGTTAATTGCTCACGTCTCAACAAGGACGGGGTGGGGAATTCGGTATTTTTCCAGACAAGAGAACCCACATGCGTCCTAATCGCTGCGTTTGCTATCTATTGCGCACTTTTTTGCCGGATTTTGTCGAAAAATCAAAGAAAAAACGGCAAACGACAATCGACAAAAATCTTTCGAGAACGGCCGGCAAACGGCAATCGGCAACCGGCAATTGCCGCACATCCCTGATCGCAACTGAGGCATTCGCACTACTCATGAAAGGCATTGTCACTACAAAAGCCGAGAGGGCGAGGGAAGCCGCCCCCTCGCACTTACAGTCTTGCCGCCGCTTTCCCATTCCTCTGAATATATACGAGTTGATGGATAGATAAGGATAAGGGAATAGGAAAGCGGCGGCTTTTCCTATATTGTGTCGATATCTCTCGAAGCTGAAAGCTTAGAAAGCTTTTAGCTTCGATACTTCCGCCGGCGTCTTCGGTCCAGGTGTGCCATTCTCTCCGCCAGTTCAGCCAGTTGCATACCTTTTCCCCGCTCGGTCCTCTGTGCTTCGTTTAGTCTTCTGCGAATGTCCTCACTTCGCTCCAGTAAGGTAAATGCCGCCGGATGATGTCTCTCCTTGCAATGAAAGCACTTCGTACGGTACTTTGGGCACTGGCTATCAGCCGGGCAGAACCATTCCAGACACATTTGGCAGCGGTGTTGCTCTTCGAGAATACGCCTTCTTTCTACTCCAGTGGCGATCCGTCTACAGGGCCAGTAGCAATCCCCCCGAGAGGTGGCAGCTATCGGCTGTCACTGCGTGGTGACTGGGTCAATCACGTTTCGGCTATCAATATGGACGGGCCGGCATAGAAATGCACAGGCGGCGCTCATGTTAATGACCATTGCAGTCAGCCACCTGGGAGCAGTGAGCGTTCTTTTGTGAGGTGGCTGACTGCAAGAAACGGGTGGAGACCTAGCTCACCGCCGCAGAGGAAAGTGAAATAGCGCGCGGAACGAAGAGGAGCTGGGTCGATACCGCGGTCATGGGGTCGAGTACGTCCAATAGTGATGACTTTTTGAGGCAAGTGCGCTCCAAGAAAGGGCAGTCGAGCGCTTGCAAACCGACCAGTCCACTGTCCACTTATCACCACAGCACAGCACGGCGGCCTATCTCGTTGTCTAGGTGGGCAAAGAAAAATTGCACCCGCCGGCTGGCTGCCATCCAGCATCCTGCCAGCTGATAGGAATGACAGGAGAAACGTTCGAAGGTTTTATTGATGTTTCAATGATTCCTGGCGAAGATTAGTGGGAGATTAACGTCAAATTGTACGTAGCTGTCATGAATCCTTCTCCTTTATAGATTTCACGTGCTTTAGTCCTATGCTAAGCTCAACTTCCAATTCCTAGAAGTTGCTGTGGCCATATTCAACCATTTTCAGATTTTTTTTCAATAGTCGCTCACCACTAATAAAATCGGATTTGCTCAGAAAGCCATCTAAGAAAGATGGCTGAAAAACGGTTTCGTTTTTCAGAGAATGCATGAAACTTACGTCATCCGCGTGTACTAGTTACTAAATGCTCTATAATAGATCATCTAAGTGCGGCTTTTATTTAAACTTAGTTTTCCTCTTTCCCTTCAAGTTCAATTCTTTCTACGTTGACTGGGAAGCGTGAAACAGACTAAGGATAAAAATAGTTCATAGTTTGAAAAAATCCTTTGAACTTTTCGGTACGTTGTGAAAAAACACGAGGTTGGCCCCTTGACAATCATACTACAAAGTGGTTCAGTGGTAAGTGATCATCCAAAAAAAAATTTCAAAATCGTTTTTTGAATCTAACATTCTCTCGCTTTGATGATTTCAAAATTTCAAAAAATTCTGAAATCCCATCATCCAAGGTTTAAAACTTATTAAATCTGAAAGATAGACACATTTGCACGCTCCCGAAACCCATATTTACTACTGCTAGTTCGATTAAAGTTACAATGAATACGAAGAACTGTGGAGGGGGTGTATTTAGGAAAACAAAAAGAGTCCCTCACACATGAACATGTGGCCTAGTGGTCTAAGGCGCTGTGTTGGGCATCCGACTCGTAGGTTGGTGCGGTGCTGGTTCAAATACGTCGGCTCTTGAGAGTTTTGCATTCAACGCTACTCTTCGAGAATGATTCTCGTTCTAAGGTGGCATCAATAGGAGGCATCTAGGCGTCACCGACCTCAGGTTGGCTGCCTCTTTAAAGTCACCACATTGGGGGGATTGCTACTGGCCCAGGAGTCGGCGTAATGATCGCCTCGCACGTCGCAGAAGATGCATCTCATGTACCTTTCGCGACCTTCACTTCGCACCTTGCCGTCCTATGTTCTCGGAGCGTACGTCTGAGTATTAGACATTTCATTTATAACGTTGTCCAGCTCTGCTATTTCACTTTCAATCGCATCGCACTCAGATTTCAACGTTTCTCTTTCTTGTCTTCTCTCCGCCTCGCCCTGATCCTCCGCCATTTTGCTGGCTTCAGACTTCAAGGTCGTCAACAGCTTCCATGAACTCGCAGTTACCATGAATCGCTTCCTCCTCACTTTCTGGCTGCTACTGTTGCGACTGCTCCTGGCGACGCGAATTTGTAGAAGCGTCAAGTACTTCTGAAAGTGTGGTGAACATCTTGCGTTGATTGTCAAACAGCTTCGCGAATCCGGCATCGCATTTTTTGAAGGATTTTTGAGAAGCTGAATCGCATTTCGGTGACGTGGCTGGAAGAGGAGGCTTCAGGTGAATGAATTTGCATTTTTGCCATCGTTTCCTGAATGTTCGAAATGCCGTCATCTGGACGTCGGCGCAGAGAATCAGTGCTATCCTGCACCAGAGATTGAAGGTCTATTCGTTCAGCGTGTTCCTCCTCCATTAACTGCCTTCTCGCTTCTTGAACCTCTTCTTGTAGTTCGTTTATGAATCGGAGTTGGTCTGCGATAAGGGCATCTAGGCTCCCGAGGTTGGTAACAATGGGCCTACCGTCCTCGAATTCCATCTTCGTTGCCATCAGTGCTGCCCAACCTTCTTCAGATATCTTTTTTGTAGCGATGAGCAAAGGAATAGTCGAAGCTATCGTGCATATCTTCGTATTACAGAGAGCGTATGCCATTCGCATCTTATCCAATATTACCACCGTGAGCTCAAGCTCGTGAAGTCTGTTCTGCCATGGGGCAAAGTTCGCATTCCGTAGGTCTCGCACACGTCCGCTGAGAAAGTCGACTGCGGAGCCTATATTTTAAGGGTGAAAATTTGGTGGACGAGTTGTCTCAGGTCTCTATTTCTCTTCATTCGTAATCGTTACGCGAGTGCAAGCCAGGATAAGGAGACAGCCCGGCAATGGAGTGAAGAACGGAATCTTGTTGAAATTCATCCATCCATCACGCCGCTATCGCGTTCGAAAATCTGGCAGGGGCCTCTGGTGGTGAGCGAAGGAGGTCGGGCCTGTGGTGGTGGCTTATATCTCGCTTATATGGAGGAATTGAGATCTCGCACTTGGCACGTTATACATTGAAGAGGTCTACTACACAATCAAATGAAAATCTCAATATTCATGTCTGAGGGTGTACTGTGCCTTTAACTCTTCTCTTACCCTTCGCAGTTCCATCAGTGGACTGTTCATGATGTGAAAATATGTTTCTGTGCACAAATATTCGAGAGTCGCGTTATGATACAGTTGATTTGAAGTTTTGCAAACTAGACATTGATCCACTTTTTTTTGGAATTTCATGACGTTCTCCATCATAGTTTCTTAATGTGTGGCTCAAAATCCGCTGTATGTCCTTTCAGTGTCAAACCTATCGCATGGCAGACTAAGCGTAGCGTCCTTTGTATAAGTACTCGAGGAACGTGATTGCAATAAACCACATAAAGCTGAGCAACCCTTGAAGAACTCGCACTGCGAATGTTTGTAAGTAGATGTATGACAGAAGAAGGGCGCACATAACGCATATTACTGCGACCATGATAGATTTATACCAAGAAAGTGATACGTCTCCTATATGGCCGATGTCTGGCCAATGAAACTCGCTGTAAATCGTGGTGTTGCTGCCGAGTATGGCGTTGGGAGCGAATTTCCAGGAATTGACGTATTTCAGTATTCCTGACAGCACGAAATGATTCGCATTTTTTCCACATGTTATATAGCAGTTCAGGAACTGTCGTGATGCATCTTTGTGGAATCGTAGTTTGGTCTCTATTCCCTATGGTGACAAGGTACCACGAATGCATCATGGGAGCATATAATTTCGCCCCGTATGGGAGATCGCGCGAAACATCGCACATTTGCAAATGCACCCTTTCCGCAGAGATAGCAGCCATAGAGTTCGCTGTTTTTGATTTGTGGTTCTACAACGGAAACGTGAACAGCGTCTGAGTAATTGACCACGAATTTGGCTGAAACTAAGGCTGGGACCTTTGCAATTAGCCGAGACTGTCCATAATAATGTTGCATGAGCTCTAGAGAAGCTCGCTTGATAGGTAGTTTCGTGTCAAGCCGGCTCAATTCGTCCAATACTGTAGAAGCTCCACAATCGCAACGGACCTTGTTCTCTGCTGGGGAGCAGTAGCAGTCGTCATTGAATGCGCAATTGCTCACTTTCGCTGCTTCCAAAGTTTTGCATCGAAGATGGGGGGAAATGTCGGACTGAGAATCGCAGTGTCTTGTTTGCGATTGGTGATGAAGGGATCACTCAACATTGGCAAAGGAGGGAGCGATAACGATGTCATGGTGATGTGGAAGGACTGTATCCGTAGGTATGTTGGGGACAATTGCAGTCACATATCGCTTGTTGGCGGCTACATCTCCTAAACTATCCACGACAACCTCCAGTTTAGCTTCTTCTTTCCATCGATTACAATGAAAAACTTCATAGATATCCGATGTCCGTGGAGTAGCATAGAGTCGATAAAGCAGACATCCTGAGCTCAAATAAAAACAGTCGCAACCGACTCCTCCGCAGGATTCTAAACAGCCTGCTCGTCCTGGATAAGAGTTGCTTTTATTAAGTTCAGGTATAATGCTGGAAGCATTTATCGCAGCGCACTTTTCCCCTGTACAAGAGCCCATATGCGCGCACCGCTTGCTATCTACCACTCGAAGTATGGTATATCAAGTAAAATAGTCCGTCTCTTGATCGCATTCCAGGAAAAGACCCTTCCATGCTATATTCACGTTGGCGATGAGCGTATTATTCCCTGTGAGGCGTAAACATGCTTCCTGCTTGAAGTTATTAAGGTAAAGGGTTGCCGAAAGCGATGTTTTGCACATCACATGAGTCTTGTTCTGATCGCACGTTGTGGTCTGATGCTCGAAGACGTTCATGTCCTGACAAGCCAGGGAATGAGGGATACTTCCAAAGTGAAGAGCCATCGCCAAGGCCAAAGCTTCAGCCAATCTCATAGCTCGAGTAGTTCTCTGCTGCCGCATTTGACGAATCAATATTACCGCGACTAATAGAATTTTCCTCATCAAAAATGTGATAATTCGCAGCATTATGATCATCGCTTGCTGAACAGGCCTTCCTATTGCGACGAAAACCCAGGGCAAAATATAAGTTGTCGCAATGGCGAGATAGAGGAAAATTGCGTGCAGAAGAATCGCTCTAGATGGCCAGATGCATTCCGGATTGAACATAACTGACATGCACAGCCAACAGTTGGCATTCTGACAAAAATCGATAGCTGGGAATACCGTTTCGATCATCGTAAGCTTTCCGTTAGAGTTCCATTTCAAAGTGGCCGCGAATTCTTGATGGGTAACTTCAGGTGGGAATTTGATGATTTCAGTTTCAGCCGGGGTCATAACCGCTTTACAGTGATAGTAAGCACACACTTCAAAACTGTTGTTGCGTAAGTGAACGACAATGCCGTCATCAGAACAGCGTAAACGCAGAGAAGAGATTTCCCTGGCGAAGCCACTTGCTGTCACGACATAGATCACTGCCTGAAGGAGTAGCCACTTGAGAGGAAAATATTTCCATGATAAGGAAGATGAAGTATTCGTAGTCGTGGCAACAGAGTAATTTACCCTATTACGTGGTCGATGATTGTATGGCGGGTCACTCCTAGTTTGGGTAGCAGGCTGTGGATTGTCCGTCCTTTCGCCAGTGATTTCCGTAGTCTTATCTGCCGAATGGGAGTCATCGTCCAGCTCTAAAGGGACCAGAAGGTTTACGGGGCGCCGAATCGGCCATCCAGTCGAAGTAATGAGATCTACGTCCCACACTGCGCCATCAGAACTCTTTTTGAGATTGGTAGTTCTCGCCATCTTCCATTCGTTGCGAGGCAGAATGCGATCCATGATCAGTACGATAGGACCGACCTTCGGGTGTTCAAGTCCTTGTCGTTTTTGGAGATATACATGACCCTGCCGTTCTTGCAAGCTGGTCAGGTATTGTCTCCTTCCACATTGTCCAAAACTTTTCCGTAATCTGACACGACGAATTCAGCGCGTCCTCTGCCTGTTTACGAGTTCGCAATTGGAACCGTTGTTCCGGTGGAAGGTATTCGCTATCCTCTAGGTCAGATTCGCTCATGTCAAGAGGGTAGGTCAGTATCATATCCTTTTGCAGGAAGTCGATGGGACACAGGGAGCCAAATTGATCAGGATCGGTTTCCTGATATGTCAGCGGCCTAGTATTGAGACATCCTTCGACATCTGTGATGATTGTCGTCATTTCGTCTGTTGTGTGGGATTTCGCATTCCGCAAAGCCTTTAGAGCGCGTGCTTAACTGATTTTATCAGACCCTCATAGAAGCCTCCTTGCCAAGGCACATAAGGTGTAATATGATGCCAAAGGATTTCTCGGTTTGCCAGCAAGCAGTTCAAAGAGTCATGCGCAGGAACCTTTCTGATGTGATCTGCGAGGATTTCAGCGCTAAGAGTAAAAGTGGGCGCATTGTCACGTGTGATTGACTCTGGAATACCTCTTCTTGCAAAGAATCGCCTCAGCGCGGCTGGGGAATTCTATGGTACCCATATTCCGTACCAATTCTAGGTGGAGTAGACGGGTGATGGTGCAAGTAAATATACACCAAATAAGGCTTTATGTCAGTATCTTCGTCTCGACAGGTTGGCAGATCAAAGAAATCGAGACCGATATGCTGAAAAGGGTGATATCTTTCCACACGACGTCCTGGCAAGTCAATTGATTCTGGATAGTTGTATGGCAACCCATTGAAGCGACGGCAAAAGACACATCTGTGTATGAGCTGCCGCACTTTTTGTCGCAATTTCGGTATCCATTATTTCCGTCGCACTGTGGAAAATGTGTGCCCTATACCTTGATGAAAAACTCCATGTGCTTCCTGAATAATTTTGTCAGCTAGGTCCGTACTGGGCACAACTAAAACTGGATTTTTCGCATCTTCGCCTAAATGCGACTTTCCTATGCGACCTTTAGCTCGCCAAATTTCTTTATTGTCTTGAAATAGCCGTAATAATGCCAATATAGTAGATCTCCTGTACCTGACGCATTGTCGACTATGGTATTCCATGCGGCTGAGTGCTGCGGAGATGGGGCTCCGTCCCACTCATGCTTCGCAATCCATAGTTCCTGTTGAAACCGTTTCGCTGGGGTCAAAAGAGGAACTAGCCAAACCAGAGGGTCGTATATAGATGCAATTTGACGAGCTACTACGCGCTTCGTTATGGGTCCGTTGAAACGTAAGTCGCACCCAATAGTCCTTAAATCACTTTCCAAACTCCAGAGAATTCCAAGAACCTTTTGAGTTGTTTTCCGCGAGTACACGTCATCTGGAAGAACGGACTGTATAATTCTTCTGTGTTTGACAGGAATTTCCGTAAATTCATATTCATCTCGCCGAAAATCTTTCGGGTTCGCACGGATTTTTCGATGACTTCGTTCACAGAAGAAGCGCTTAAAATAAGATTGTCGACATAAAGATTGTCCTGAATTTCGTTCGCAAGGTTCCGATCATCGACATGGTTACTCAGATGGGACATAATTGTGTCACTTAGCAGGAAGGGGAAGACATTTAGACCGAAAGTCACCCTGGTGAACCTGTACTTGACAACGTTATCACCTTCCGGTAATTTGTTCACATCTCGCACCCATAAACTCTGAGTTGCGTCCCTATCGATTTCGTTCAGGTGCACCTGCAAAAATGCTTTTTCGACATCAGCAGTAATTACATAATTCGCCACCCGGAATCGAAGAAGCATCGCGTATAATTCTGGTAGAATAACTGGTCCTTGGTGAAGAATATCATTCAGAGAGGGTTGGTCTTTGTAGTGAGATGACGCATCAAGAACTACTCGCACCCTAGTTGTTTCTTTGTGAGGAGTGACCACCGGTTGGTGAGGGATATAGTGCTGCGCCGAATCATTCGATGCATTATTTTCAGGAACTTTTTCGAGAACTCCTCGCTCGAGCTGGTCGTGAAACGTCTTACTTAGTGACCGTTATGCATTTTCAAGCCACCTTTGTGCAAGTGCCCTATTGTCTGGGATTTGAGCATGATCTGTTTTGTATGGGTACCGCACGTAATATCCATCGTTTCTCTTCACGATTGTTTCGTTGAAAAATCGCATGACCTCCGCGTTGGTGGCTACCTTTTCAGCTTCCTTAGTGTCCGAGAATTCTGTTATTCCTGCAGAATCTAGGGCCCAGTATGTGTCCCACTGATTCAAGTCATCCTCGAAATTCACGATTGTGCACACAGTTGTGGCTTCGCAGGTGATGTCGCATTCAATAGGATCTTCAGGGTCGGGAGGCTGTTATGGTATCGCCGCCAACTGTTGACCTGTCACCAAATATCCCAACTTGGAAGGGATCAAGTAGAGTCCATATGGAAGTGTCAACTGTGGTTGCGATGTATCCAAAAAATTCCACAATTGATCGCTTCCTAAAAGAATTCTGGGTCTCGATACGCTATCACGAACGGGACGTGACAACGATATATTGTGCGATTGGATAAAATAAAGATCTTCAGCTTGCAGCTGCACCTGCTTACTGAGATGGAGTAAGGTTTTCATTGTGTGCAATCGCAATTCGTGACCGTCACCATTGCAATCCAACACCTTTAGTGTGGTGACGTCACAGATCATATTATTTGGTTGTGGCGCTCCAAATGTGAACATATTCAGAAGAATCTGCTCGGAACCTTCAAGTTCCAGCTCTTAAGCCAAATCAGCACTGATGAAGGACTTATCAGCACCTGTATCAAGAAGAGTCTCACCCACTCACTCACTCACTCATCCCATTAGCTGGCGGCTGGCGGAGCGGGATGACCTCTCAACCAGTACACTGTTGTAGGTGCTATAGGAGCTCCAGTGGCCTGAACGATACGCTTCCATTCAGAACGATTAGCCGCAATTATTCTAGCGTTAACGACACTGCACCGTTGAGATTTCAGATCAGCTTTGACTTGCTTCAACCACGTCTTCTTCGGGGCAGTTCTCTCGACCTTCCATGGTTTTGGGCGTTTTCTCCATAGCAAGCTGGGCGGTAGTCGACTGGCTTCCATTCTGCATACGTGTCCAAACCAGCGCAATCTCTTCGTTCAGATTTGTTCCTCGATTGTCGGTTGATGGTCGCAGCTGTCTCGTATATCGTCGTTGCGTATGCGATCTCTTAACGTTGTTCCAAGAATTTGCCGCAAATATCGCATTTGGAAGACCTCTAGCTTGCTGAGATCCGACTTGAGCAAGGTCCACGACTCCGAGCCGTACAATAGAATCGGCATTATAAGCGATCGGAAGATCCGCACTTTGGTCTTGATTGACACATTGCCCTTTTTTCCACAGACACCAGCCTAGTGAAGCAAAAGCAGCACACGCCTGCCCGATCCTGCACTGTATCTCAGTTGTGGCCACTACCTTGCGCTGTTGCACCACCGATCCTAGGTACTTGAACTCCTCAACTTGCTGGAGCTCAGCTCCTTCGAAGAGCACAGAAGCATGTGAGCCGTCTGACGTCATGACTTTGGTCTTGTCCTTGTTTATCCGTAGACCGTACGAATCCACGATATCTGCTATATCCTTCATCAAATTCGTAGCTTCCATATCAGTATCGGTGAACACAGCGCTGTCGTCCGCAAACATCAAGTCTGTGAGGTACTCGTTATCGCCATATTGGACCCCTCTTCTATCTTTGAAAACCTTTCTCATAATGGCGTCGACCACAGTGTTGAATAGCAGCGGCGAAATCACATCTCCTTGCCGGACTTCTGCATTGGCCGCAAATTCTTCGGACAGCTTGTCCCCGACGCGGATGCAGCTAGTTGAACCACTGTATGTTCCCTGCAAGAGCTTCACAATTTTGTCCGGAACGTGTTCGCACTCCACTGTTCTCCACAAGGCAGGCCAGTGTACGCAGTCAAACGCCGACTGGATTATCCTCGTGAAGACTTCACACACGATTGATAACAGACTTATTCCACGATAGTTTTTACAGTCCCTGGCATCACCCTTTTTGTGGATGGGCACAATGATAGCCTTCTTCCAGGTAGGAAAGACGTTTTCTCACTGCCATACGAGTAGGATCAGCCGATGTAACCGTCGTTGTAACACATCACCACCTACCTTGATCGCTTCAGCAGTAACGTTGTCTACACCAGGCGTCTTTCGGTTTTTGAGACGCTGAATCGCTGCTCTCACTTCGTCCAGAGTGGATTCAGAGTCAAGCATCGCCTCCTGTGACACATCAACTGGTAGCGGTTCGTCAAGCGGGCCTCTTGGTGCATCGTGACTGTAGAGCTCCCTGAAGAACTGCTTCCACCGTAACAGGCGCTCATCCACAGAAAGCACAAAGGACCCGTACGTATTCCTGATGCAGTCGCTAGCCGGATTGGTCTTCTTTCTGAGACGGTTCAGTGTACCGTACAATGTGCGATAGTTATTTCTTCCAGCCGCCTCCTCCAGTTCGTCGGCCATCTTGTTCCAATACGACCCTCTCTCCTCTTTCAACTTACGACGAAGCTCTTGACATAGTTGCCGATAACGTCCGAAGTCGGTTAGCTTCACTCGTTTCCGCTCATCCACGAGACGGAAAGACTCGTCCAAGGCTGTGTTCGCCGGCGAATAACAGGGCAGAGAGGCTCTGCACATTGCAGAACGACATCAACTGTTTGCTCCTCATGTTCGTCTACGGACAATGGATCTTCAAGCACTGCAAAGCGATTTGACAGCGCGATTTGGAACGCTTCTCTTGTTCCAGGCGTCAGCAAGTGGGACCAGTCCAGTTTCTTTTTAGGAGGCACCACACGCCTAGGTCGCCGTAGACGAAGCTTCATTACAGCGCGCAGGAGATAGTGGTCCGATCCACAGTCAGGTCCTCTCATGGCTCGCACATCTTTGAGTGAAGACCTGAAAAGAGAGTTCACCAGCACGTAATCCAAGGTGGCTATATCATGTCCGGTCGAACTCCTCCATGTTAACTGATGTTTCCGGGGATGTTGAAATAGACTGTTTCCAAACGTAAGCCGTTGAACGCTGCAAACGAAAGCAGACGTAAACCGTTATCGTTCATTTCACCGACGCTGAACCTTCCCAGCACTCCTTCCCATCCGGTTCTAACATTTCGACTCTTGCGTTTAAATCGCCAGCTACAATGGTAACATCGGTTTTCGGGATCGAATCCAGAACGTCTTGGAGTTGTGCGTAGAATGCGTCTTTGTCGATGTCAGAACTCGGCTCCGTGGGCGCATAGACAGACACGAAATGAGTTTTTATCGTTCCGCTCAAGACTAGGACAGCAATCCTGCCAGAAATCGGCTCAAACGTTATCACGCTTCCAGCTGCGTCCCTGCTTAGCATGAATCCAGCGCCTTGATGATGCCGCTCATCACCGGAGTAATACAGCACCATCTTTTCGTCACTTTCTGGAACCTGAATGGTCACCGTTCCATACCCGCTCATCTTGAGCTCGGAAAGCGCAGCAATCGATATTTTGAACCTCGACACCTCCCTGCTCAGGCACCAGTTCGATTCGACCGATGGCCGAACCGCTTTTTTCTGCCACGTCGGGGCGAACGAGAGACGTTTCGGCAAAGCTCCGCCTTCCCGTTTTCCACGAGAGAAACGGGAGACGTCGGGGGTTGGCGCCGTACTAGTCAATCGGCTCGATTGGACCGACGGCGGAACGGAACATTGCGAAATTCGGGAATGGTAGCCAACACATTTTGAGCAGATGCAGCTGTCATTGGCTTCTCTTGTCTCCTACGATACGGAATGTACTCAAATCCTTCAAAAAAAAGATTATTCACTGTTTTCTTTCTCTACCGTTAGTCAGCCAGCCTCATTAAATCGGCCGATATTTATCTCTTTTTGATTTTTCGCTAAAAGTAAAAAAAAATGAATCCGTTTGGTGAATATACAAACGTCTTGAAATATATTCGTCAACTTCTGTTGCTTCTCGATATAAGAAATCGTAAAATAAGCGGCGAACACCAGGGTGCAGGTCTACGAGATGTGAAACATGGCAATTTCGCTCGGACTCCCCACCAGGGGTGTGCACTCACCGTTTACCGAATCACCCGGCTTGGGAGTTTCCGGTAAAATTTGATTTCCCGATTTACCGACTTAAAGGCACAGTACACCCTCAGATATAAATTCTGAGATTTTCATGTAATTGTGTAGGAGACCCCTCCTTTATAACAAGTACCAAATGCGAGATCTCAATTCCTCCAAATAAGCGAGATGTAAGCGACCACCACAGGCCCGACCCCTTCGCTCACCACCACAGGCCCGACCCCCTAATAGATTTTCGGACTCGATAGCGGCTCGATGAATGGATGAATTGCGATAATTCGACGTTCTTCAGTCCATTGCTGGGCTATCTCCCTATCTTGGCTCGCTCTCACGCAACGATTGCGAATGAAGAGAAATACAGGCCTGAGACAACTCGTCCACCAATTTTTCACCCTGAAAATCTAGGCGTCTTTGAAGAGCCATAACTCTGTTCAAAGGTGGTCTTGGACAATTTCAGAGATACCACTGTGATCAGCGTGTGACTCTCTCCAAGATAAGCATGAAATCTGAAAATTAGTTTCTTGGGTGTCCTGTGCCTTTAATCTCGAAATTTACCGAAATTTCAATCCATTCCAGCCAAAAAGTCTACTCAAAATTTTTTTCTAGATTTCATACCTAACTTGGAGAGAGCCACTCTCTGATTACAATGGTATCTCTGAAATCGTCCGAAACCCTACGAACGTAGATATGGCTCCTTTTCAATGCCTGCATTCTGAGGATAAAAATTTGGTGGACGAGTTGTCTCAGGCCTGTATTTCTCTTCAATCGCCATCGCTGCACGAGAGAAAAACAGGATGAGGAGATAGACCGGCGATAGACTGAAAAACAACAACTGGTTGAGAATTCATCCATCCATGTAGTCGCTATCGAGTTAAGCGACCACCACAGGCCCGACCTCCTTCGCTCACCACCACGGGCAAGGGATGTGGCCCGTGGTGCTCAGCTGAGCGAAGGAGGTCGGGCCTGTGGTGGTCCCTTATATCTCGTTTGTTTGGAGAAATTGAGCTCTTGCATTTGGCACGTGTCATACAGGAGGGT